>VZTO01014241.1:7859-57378 GCA_013400615.1 Syrrhaptes paradoxus
TGAGAACCTCGAGGTCTACAGCACTGAATGAGCCTCCGATCCAACGCAATACTCTGTTCAGACAGAGTGTCTGAACAGTGTCACTCATTTTTTGTTGTTTGAGTTATTGCAGAATATTTTCTGTCAAGACAGCAACTTTATTCATTGTTACCAATGCCAAACAGGAAGGATGTTCACATGAGAACTGCTTGCTGCACTGTGAGATGGAGGCAAGGCCAGGCAGATGGTGTACTCACCAGTAGCCAGCAGAGCTGCCTGCGGGCTCCTCCATTCCAGTGAGCTATCGGAGTTCATCCTGCAGCCCAGGAATGAATTTGTGCAGCCCAGCACAGCCCTGAAAGCCAGCCTGTATGTGTAGGTTAGTGCAGCACAGGCCTGAGCTCACTCAGATTGACTGTTAGGGGGACCACTAACTGCTCGACACGTAATGCTTCATCAGTCAGAATGACTGTAGCTGGTTACTATTTTCAAGCTGTCGTGACAAAGCAATGTTTGTCTCTTGACAGTTAGCTGGGTGGACTGCTGCTAGAGAAGGACCTAGACATTCATGCAAACAATTAATTCCTTCAACTATATTTTTTTTTTATCAGAAAAAGAGAGATGAAGGCTGTCTTCCTTAAAACTCTGTAGCAAACTATAACAGAGTTATAAAAACTATAAAGAGTTTTGTGTTGTTAGATAGTAGTATACCATTGTACTGACAGTTTGGAGAATTCAAAACCCAAAAGCCAGTCCCCAAAACACATAACAGTGGCTACAACATGCATTACTTTAAAAAAAAAAACAAAAACAAAACAAAAAAAACCCCTGTTTTACCTTTCAGACCACACTCAAAAAAGTCTTAAAAAAATTAAAGGAACTTGTTCCTTTGAGACTGAAATCTAAAGGGAGAAAAAAAGGGTCCATCAAACTAGCAGTTGAAAGAAATAACTTTAAAAACAGTGTCAAGAAAAATGGGAAGTATACTATAAAACTAAAACGGGTATATCAGAAGCTTGTTAATGCTCTGAAAACAAACAAAAAAAAAGAGTCACACAAAAATCAAATCAATGACAAGTTGCTAGGGGACAGTACAAAACAATAGCTGAACTATGTAGGGACAAATTAGAAATCAGAAGAATTCAATGGCTCTTTTCACCCTTTCATTTAAAATAAGAAGTATTCTGACCCAATTTTTCGTACATATAAAGTTTAATGACAAGTTAGTAGGAACACATCTTTCAGAAGAGGAAATGAACAGGCTAAAGTATATTTAGATGTAAATTTTAAAATGTTTTAAAAGTGTAAGTAATTAAAATCAACAGGGCTTGATGAAGATCACCCTAGGGCAATGGTTCTCTGGTTAATTTTCAGCTCCACATCTGACCACATTTTCTCTCACAAGACAAAGATAAGTCATTTTATAAGAAGCTTTCTGTTTAGTTTTCTGAAGAGGAGAAAAAGCAGAGATTGAGGAATCATTATGAAACACATCATATATACAGATAATATCCTTGCTATAATATGCTCACAGCAGTCTTAAATCTATTATCCAAGTAGCTCACAATATTAAAAACTTTGGACAGTGTTTTGACAAAAGCTGTCTCCTTGACAATTCTCCCCCCCATAGCAGCTAAGAAAAATATATTCCACTTTATTTGTCCTTTAACATTTCTGTGACAGTTTTTTCCTACAGAATCTTATTTTAATACTGTAATTTGAGGGAGTACCAAACTGTATTACCACTCAAAGCATTTAAGAAAAACAGTTGGAAGTAATTTTTCATACCACAAATGTCAAACTGTAGAACTTGTTAATACAGAATGTTATGGATAACAAAAACATAAATGTTTAAAGATCAGTTGGACAAATTAACGGAAGAAAAACTCTGGCATGTAGTTACTAGGCTCAGGAAGTCCTGTAGGTCACACCTATTCAAGTCTGGAACAATACACTGGGACAAATATCCTTATAAAGTTCTTTCAGACTTTGAAATTAATGGTTGCATTTTTGAAACAAAATTTAGTGTCAAATTTTGCATTCATATAGTTCTCCAGTTATAAGCACCCAGATAAGATTAAAACCATTATTTTCTAATCTGGCACAGGCAAGCAGAAATCAGATATGATTCATGCCCTTTGAGGCAGTTTTCAAAGACTGAATGTTTTAATACAGAGGTAGAATTTTCATTTTTTTGAGACAGATATCTCTACAGATGCAGGAAACTCCAAAAAGCATTGTAAAAAAATTATTATATATTTAATACTTAATATCACTAATTTTGCTTAAGTCACTCAGGCAGAGCAAAGAATTATCTGGTAAAGCAATTACATATATTAATATTATGTATACGACACATTACACACAGCATGTGATCGTACAAAGCAAAAGTGGGTGCAGCACTTGAAATATTTAAAGATGAGAGAGCTGTCAATCAATTTTAGCCTGTAGGGAAAATCGTTTTTATCCGAAGCAAAAAACACAACATGGATTAGAACGAGAGATTAATAGACTGGACCCAAAAAATAAGAGCCCTTGAGACAGAAACATAAAAAAACAAGACAAGGTAAGCAGGCAAATTTAAAATACTTGTTTTTATAGAATAGATTTTTGTGTTTTTTTAAGTTTGTCACACATTTGTGTGTTGGTGAAAAGAACACAGCTTTGCAGCACTCAGAGTCAGGATGTTGTCTGGAACCCTGGATTCTCTCAAGGGAGCTGAGGTACTGTTTAATTCTACATTCATCATACAGTTTCTAATCAACCCACTTCAGTCACCTAGAAGTACCTTTTGTGTTCTCTAGCCTTACCACTGTTACCAGCTTAATCTTAAACAGTGCACTGATCACAACTATGTGACTGCTTGGTCAAACAGGTAGAAGGAGCTTGTATTTGTCCTAAACATCACGCAGATATATTCTCCATAGCCTAGTGATTAGTACTCTTACCTTATCCTCCCAAGACTGTTTATCTTTTATAACTCATCATGAAACAGAAATAATCCCCACAAGAGGTTGAGAATAGATGATCATAATGATTACCTCTGCCCACTTGAGCTATTAGCTTATACACCAGGAACAAAACATTGAAGTTTTCTAATAGGGATGCTCATACAAAGAACTGAATCTCCGACCAACACTCTGCCAATGCTGCAAGTAAACAGCCTCAGGGTTCTTCAGCTGAGGCTCTTCCTTTGCTGTGATCACTCCATATGTCTATGAAATATGACTAGATATTGGCCCAAATCCTTTTTTCTATTAATAAATGTCATTTCTGGTTAGAACCGTGTATTCACAAAAACATTTCAAATGCCCTCATGCTACAAATAAGACAGCTTAATTGCCAACCTAATTATATTTTGATTTGACAGTCACCTCCCCAACAGATCAACCCAGCTAAAAACCGAGTAAAATACTGCTGTAAGCAAGTTATGTATTAAATTTTTTAACCTTGAAAATAACAAAAATATTTTTACCCCAGTAACCCAAAAAATAAATAAATCTTGAATGTTTTTTTCTCAGGTTTTCCTTAACTATTCAGCTCTGATTAGAAACTACAGGAATATCTGACCTTGAATCAAACAAATGAACAGCAAGTGTTATGACAACAGCCTCTATATAAAGTTTAATTTTTGTAATTCTGAAGTATATATAAAAGGTAATATTTCTACCATGATTTCTAAAAATGGATCTCAACACCCCATGAAAGGAAACAGATCTCTGATTTCTAGACTATGGAGGGCAGTAATATTCCCCTTTTCACCACCTTTAAGCTGCTTCTATTGAAGGCAAAGCTCCCAGATGGATACATCTCAAAAGGCATAAATTAAAGTAATGAAGCTCTTGTCACTCTTTCCCTTCATTCACTCACTGAATAAAATAATTTCCCTCATAATGCAGCTCTGTTTGTCTCCTATTTTACTTTCCTTTTCTCATGTAAAATAGCAAAGTTCACTTTTATTTTTTTGGAAGCTGCAGAATACCAATGACAGAAGTGAAATACAGTGACTGTGCCAATATGCAGAGAGTGATAGAAAAATACAAGATAACAAAACACTCCCTTTGTGACTTTGCTTTTAAGATACAGGTTTCCTGACTTTTATTTATTTCTTCTTTTCTTTGTGTTGTGTTTTCCCTTTCCTCAGACCATTCTCCCTCCCATTCATTACCTCTCTCTTACTTTTTTTACATTGAAAATAACATTCAAACTTATGTTTTTCCTCATCAACTCCAGTGAGAGGATATACCAAAAAACCCATATGTTTCCTTTGGGAAATGACTAATCAGAAGGGATGGATTTTCCCTAGTGCTCTAACATGAACAAGCAGTGGGATAAAGTGCCTCTCCCTCCTAGTGAGTGTGTTGACGCTGCTCATACCACAAATGTGGCTCTGAAACTGGTTCAGCCCCTGCGCTTGTGCTATACTTGTGAACATTTAGGTGCAGGACGGAGCATTCATGTCAGAGCTATGGCCTTTTTCCTTTGACAGTCCTCCATACTAGCCACTGAGATGGCTGGTTACAGAGGAAGAAAGAAGAACAGAAAGAGCTTTGGACAAGAAAGGAAGTGCCAGGACTGAAACACTGATGCTCCTATCCTGGCTGCTTATCACTCCAGACTCCTTTAGTCAAAGTCAAGAGGGTGACTCTAGCCACCTAATGTTGCAAAGTAGGTGTATAAAACAAGTGGATCTGAATACATTCCTTATAACTCTTTTCCAGTGCCCCTTCTTTGAAAGAGGGAGGCTGTAGATAAAACCAAAGCAGACTGAACTGACTAAACTGGAAGGCTTCAGTCCACTTTCACTTCTTTTTCATGTCTATTTCCTTTATAAGCAAAGGTTGCTGCACTGTACTTGCCTGACACTGCAAAGGGCAAAATAAATTCCCCAGCTTGCAGTAGCACTGTGAATTGTTATTTATGAAGTATCCAAGATAGAGATTTTATGGCAGGTAATTCCACATTCAAGTCTTCTGCTTACTGATGCAAGATGTGACCAGCAAACATTTTTGTACAATCACTCTCACTACAGTTGTGCAGTGTTATTAGTTTAAATTCTTTCTCTTAAGACCAATATTTGAAAGTGATGCTGAGTTGCATATTCATGCTTACTAGAATAATTCAGCATGAGGAGGCGTTTGGAAACTGGAAAATGTACAGGGCAATGCATAAGGGGATATTGTCTTTGTAAAATACATACAGACCGGGAGCCACTACAAAAGGACTGAATGGCAACATAAAATAAGAAGGAGATGTGTACTTGAGGAAAAGATGTCAGGCAATACGAATGTGTCCATGCTGTATGGGCACAGACATCAGCAATATCCCAGAAGGTATCACTATGCTGCCAGTGATTCTCTCAAAACGAGTTGAGTCCCCCCCCCCCCAAGGCAATGCAATATACTGGAAAGCAAGATTGATGCAACCTACCTGATGACCATGGGAAATTAAAACACCAGTTCCCTTTGTCAAAAAAAAAAAAAAAAAAGCAAACTACTTTTTAGAGGAAATACCAGGTACTCAAACCCCCTTCACTATTTGCATATTGTGTTGCCTAAACCCCACTGGTATTCAAGAACCAAACAGTAGTCGATACTGTAACTGGTATATGGCAGAAACACAGTTCTCTGTGTTGTGCAGCCTCCACAGTCCTCTTGCTGTAGCTTAGCATGATCAGCACACCCATCTGTGTGTAAAATCCATCCTTTCTTACGACCTTCATCTTAAACTCACTGAGACTAGTGCTCATCCCGATGCTGTCTGTCGTACTTACTGGTTAGAATGTGGATGAAATGGCTTGTGAATAGCTTGATGATGACCTAATTGCAGCCTAAAAGCTTAACAGAGGCCAGTGACAACGTAACAGCTGTCATTTCTATTCTGTTTCACACTCTTTAGTGGCATTGGTTACTGCACAAAAGCACCTGGACATGGCTATTTATAGAAGAGAAATAGAGAATATATAGTAACACAGTTGTTGGAGTCTGTCCTTTCTACTTAGCACAAAAAAAAATCCAAAAACAAACAAACCACAGGAAAGAAGGAAAATATGATTCTCACTATCCTGTATGTTTTGACAATTGAGACAACAGAAAACTAATTAATTCCAAATAATTTCTAGATTGCAGACAGACAGACCAAAATTGAAATTACTTGTGTAGAAAGCAGCCTTATTTTTTCTGTTTAAGCTTGATCTTTTTTATTAGCTTAGCTGACATTAACATTTCCTTCCTGTACAGACACATTTTTGGAATTTGGGGTGTATACTTAAAAAATGCAACCAAAAATATTCTGCTTTGTTTATTGCTAAAACGTTTACAAAATTAAATATGATCTCCAGAAATTAAGTTACAATACCAGTGTGTAAGCAGTGGAGAGATTCTGCTGAAGGAGTGATTTCCAAAGTGTAGGTTTTCACGTTTGGAAACAGATACGTATTTGTGGTCATAAGAGAGTACCTTAACCAGAAAGCATGCTGACATGACAGTAGGACTGTACTTGAGACAAAAGTCTATGTGTTAATCTAGCCTCTGATGTAAATATAACATCAATATACAGATGTGTGTTGCTAACCTGTAAAAAGCGGAGCAAGCTGATATCACATGGAGAGAGGAAAAGTTAACGTTGAACAGAAAAATTAACACAAAGCAAATGAAAAAGACATGTAATCACACATGCAAACTTGGGGTTAGAAATCTTCACAGACACTTGAGCCAAAGTCAAGAGGGCAACTGATGTCTCATTGCTATGATATTCCATTCATTTTTACAAGGAGAGAACATGAAAATAGGTTCTATTTTCCTTCTGTTTTTTCTTTAATCTGCAAGAAAAAACAATACTAGGTTAGACAATAGTATTATGCACGAGGTCTTGTGATAGGTCGCAGTGACATACACTTTGTTACTCAAATCACTAGTAGCTAAAGAAGTGTGTGTTCTACCTCTTAGCAGACAGGAGAAGCATTACTTTCTTCCAGTGGTTCATTTCTGAGACAGAAAACAACCTTGCTAGAATACATATACATAAGCCCCTCTATTATACATTTTTAAATTACTTTTTAAATTTACAAGATGATTCATTTATTGATCTAAAATGACTTTACAAAGTGTTAGATGGTAAGATTCCATTTAAAAATATATATTTATTTTACACAACCTATCTGTTCTTCTTTTCCCTACACAATACTCTGTGCTACAATAGTCCTTCATTAGAATAAGGTATACTTTTACAGCCTTAAAAACATAGGTTTACCTGCCAAAGTAAACATGACTGAACTGCTTAGTATGAAGGGGGATTTGCTTACACTGAAATCTCAAAGAAAATATGCCTGTTCCTCTTAGGTAGTGCAACGATCCTGACCAGGAGAGCGTTCCACATTTAGGAGCTAGTGGTCCATGCAACAGTTAACCTGAGTAGGTACAGGCCTATGCTGCACTAACCTGCACATACAGGCTGGCTTTCAGGGCTGTGCTGGGCTGCACAATTTCATTCCTGGATTGCAGGATGAACTCCAATAGCTCACTGGAATGGAGGAGCCCGCAGGCAGCTCTGCTGGCTACTGGAGAGTACACCATCTGCCTGGCCTTGCCTCCATCTCACAGTGCAGCATCCTTTAGGAACAGAGTTGTTTTGTTGTAAGGAAAATACATAATAGCTCACAGGATCCAAAAGAAAGAGCTGCTCTCCATGGACAGGATCTTCTCTGCACTGTGTGCCATGGGAAAATCCATCTGGGCTCCAGCCAATGCTGCACAAAGGCAGGGTGCCCAGCATTTGAAGGGGTACAATATTTGCTCACTACTTATATTCTGTCTAATCAAAGTAGTTATCTTACTAAGCCACTTGTCAAGCCTTTCTCACTGATATAGAAAAAGCCCTGCATTGTCTCTCTCTCACCTCACCCTTCATTTTCCACACCAGTACAGAACGGGCAGGTACCTGGCATGAGAAGATAGGTATGTTTGCACAGTTTATTTGCTGCATTTGATCTTTTTTAAATTCTTTTTTGTACAGGAAAGTTTGTACATATTTGCCATCTCCAGCAATAGTTTCAAGTTCAGATTTCAGAAGAATTAAATAGATGAATTGTATTGATTCTTCCATCCAAATTTCTAATCTATAATCCATAGACTGTAATAACGGAAATGCTTACATAAACCCATAATGTTGCACAGAAGTATTCATTCAATGAAATCAACTTAAGTAAATGCTCAAACATTTCCATGATGAAGGCCCGAATGTCTTGCAGTACCGTACATTTGATGGTTGAATTAAGGCAAATCTGTTAACCTCTCTTTCTTGTGTCTGTGTTTCCTTATTTATAGTACCAACTGAGCAGAGCAGCTTTCTGTAAACATGGCAATTAATCAGAGAAAATCAGAAAGACATTAGGGAATAACTGAGAGGAGAGAAGGAGATCTGTTACTACAGAAGAGACAGTAGTAATACAGATGTATTACTGTATATATAATACATCTGTTACTACTGTGGAGACAGTAGTAATACTGATGTATTTATATTCAGAAACTACTTTAAGCGTACTCTTCTTTCAGTCAAAATGATTTAAATATTTGTTCTTTGATATGGTGAAAGCATAAAGATGTGGATATCTAGCAGTTATTTATGAATCAATTTGATTTACAAAAAGTAAGCTTGCAGCAGTAAGCACTTTCAGGGTCTCAAAATAAGCTCTTCTCTCAGGCTCGCTTCTAATTATTTATCATTATTTGTTAATGTTACTAATTTTTCTTCATTGCTTTAATTTAATCTTCTGTTTTGAGAACACACAAGAATTTAGGCTGTTTTTTAATGAAGTTGTACATTATAAGATATCTTGAATAACATATGATAATGGATTCATTTCAGGAACTAGCAGAATTCCTGACATGATCATATTAAGCTTGATTGAATAGTATTTCCGGAAATTACAGATATTTTGAGAATTCTGAAAATATAAAACATTAGATGTGAATTTCCAGATTGCTAGATGTAGGTTTTCTTACCATTAAATAAAGTTATCAGATTAGGTTTCACTTGTGTTAGAGTTGAGGGCATAGTTACTTGCCCACTATTCAAATAGGTAATTCATAATCCATATATTTTGGTTATTTATTCAAGTGTCCTATAATAGCTACACAGCTACAGGTAAGAAGATGGGTAAAATTGACCTCTTGTACTATTCTGTCCTTCCTTATTTTCTCCATCTAATGAACTGCATAAGAAGTGAACCACAGATTTTTTTTCATAAGGTATTTATAGTTCAGCCAGTTAGATTATTTTATGAAATTGCATCCAGGACAGAATGTATATAGGAGGCAACCTCTCCATCAAGATGCGAACTGTTCAGTGAAAAGTATTTAAGAACCATGTAGCAACTGTGACAGTGCCAGAGGTAATTAAGCTGTGGTTCTAAAAATAATTTTTAAAAGTGCATAGTGATGCACCCCACATTCAATTTTTCTTACAGCTGCTAGTTATGCAAATTTATCCTACTTAGACTGGAATCTTTCTATTACATAGTCATGTCAATAACAAAGAGTCAGGCAACAAACGTGTGTTTTGCTTCTGACAAGGTTTTCATACAGTTAAACTTCTGACAGCTTGGGCTTCAGCTTCTGTACTGGTTTTATAATGGTGTTACAAAATATATGATTCAAAGGACGTCAACAGTCAGTCACTCAGGGAAGAGGAGAAGCCAATTCTCTTACTCATGTTACCTCTGCATGTTAACAGCCTCTTGGTTTCTACTAGTCTGGTTTTACATAACCAAAATATTAATTTAAGATAAGACACTGTGCTGCCCTGTAGTTTGTCATTTGCAGGCAGCCTGAACACACAGAGTTATATGCATATGTGTCAATATTTTGGAGCTACTTCTCATAAGACTTTTAAGATAGAATCACAGAGAGCTGTAAAACTTGTTTTTACCAAAACACTTTCACACTAAATACATTTTCTACTTCACTTGTAAATAACAATCCTAATATTATAGTTAGATCCCAGCTCAATCAGTTCTCTCTCTTTTGTACTTGTGTGATGGGTTAGCCCTTGGCTGGGGGGCCAAACCACACACCCGCTCACGCAATTCCCTCCCCCTCATCCCAATCTGAGGCTAGGGGAGAGAATTAAAGGGGTAAAGGGAAAAAAGGACTCGTGGGTTGAGATAACGACAATTTAATAACTAAACTACAATAATATTGAAAATAATACTATATACAAATNCGCTGAGCCACAAACCTGAACCTAAGATCAAATCCTGGGCTAGTAACTGGGGCTGTGCTCCCTCCCAGCTTCTCTGCTCTGCCGACCTTGGCAGTGGGTAAACATAACTTTTTATCAGCTTTCTTCTGAGCACAAATCCAAAACACAGCCCTTGCTAGCTATTATGAAAAAAGTTAACTCTTTCTCAGCTTAACCCAGAACAATTTGCTTAAAGATTTTTATAGTATCTTCTACATCTGAAAATACACATGCTTCATACTAGTCAGGAAATGCTTTTATCTAACCTCACAGAAAACTTCTGAAAAATATTAAAAATGTGATTATTGTAAGATTTTGTACTTCTTAACTAAAATTGGCCCGGAATAGAAATCTCAGATAAGCATTACTTAGAAAATTAGACCGTGATGTAAATATTAGGCCATGTTTAAGCAAAGTTGTTTTAGCACTCTAAAAATTACATGTATTCAAATTCTTCAGCTTCATACAAGCACATTCAATTTTTTCAAATGGACTTCAAGTATATACTTATTAACTATGTCCCATTGCACTACCAAATAACTATGCAGAATTGTAACTTTTACGCTATTCCTTAACAGTGACTTACTAACATGCAATTATACTTTGTCTATCAAGTCCTGCAAGATTTGACTCCATTGCTTCCTTAGATTTCACCAGCCTTTAGCATTTTTTTCTCTTCTTCTGATGACAACATTAATGGAAAGAAAAGAAACATTTTTTATTTTTAGATTTAGTTTTACAGATGGAAGATTCCCTATAACTTTATTTATTTTTAACATGATACAGTCAATATATGAAAAGCAATTAATAACTGCAGAGAGGTAACCAATCCTTTTTTAAATTATCAGTGTTTTCATCAGCTTAAAAATATCTTTAGTTCATCACAAGGATAATTCTCAATACATTATATGATTCATTTGTATCTAACTTGCTAAGAACATCAAGATATGTTGAACTTGTCCACGAGAACCAAGCTTTTTGAATTACAAAAGAGAACAAGGAGGACAGGAAAGTGAACTTTTTCCATACAGGTAATGTGTCCGAGAACCCACCTTAAATCCAAGTGTTAGTAGACCACATTAAGGAGAAAACCAAATGGAATAGTATCAGATCACCAGGACACAACGACATTCACCCTAGAGCTCTAAAGAAACTGAGGGATATTGCTAAGTTACTGATTGCACCACCTCTTTTTCAATGGGCCCAAGCATCAGAGGACTACAAAACCATCTGACACCGAATTTTAAAAGCTTACAAAGGAGATGCAGAAGAGGAACTACAGAGCAGTAAACCTGACTTCTGCATTGGGCAAGTAGGTGGAAGCCGTCAAAAAGAATAAAATTAACTGGAGTGTGAATAAATGCTTTCAACTGTGGAAGAATCAGTACAGGTATTGTAAGCCTTCTCTTTAGACATGAATCCAAAGGCATTATTTAAACGAATCAGCAATCACGTGCATTAGAAAGGTCCTGCTGATATAGTCTATTTCAATTTCCAAACAATGTCACTGTGTACCCCTGTATTTGGAAGGCTAGGTACAATTGTAGTGCCTCTGACTCAAAATGTATAGAGTAAAACTCGAAGAGGTACACAGATGGGTGTAAAAGACTTGGTACACCTTCTATATAAGGACTGACTAGCTCAACTAGGAGAGTTCATCCTGGGAAAAACAGATGACTGAAAAGGCATTTCATGTAAGAGACAATTAAGAGAGAAGAACTCCTCACTCTCTCTCTGAACACATGAACTGATGTGCTTGAAATAAAACTAGCAGTATCCCCATTCAGAACAAACAGAACAATGTTTTCTTCACACAGAGCATAACTGATCCACACCACATTCTTAGATTTTTATGAGATGCAGTTCACTGACTGATTCTCAGTTCTTGTGGAGAAGATATTATGATTTTATGAGTAAGCATTGCTTCACAGTGCACATATGCAAAGGAAATTAATGAAGATTGCACAGGCAGCTTTCAGATTTCTAATTATTTAGGTGCTTGCCCTTACAAATAAGCTTTCTTAAGGTCATCTGTACATTCTGCGCCATAGATCCACCACTCCATGAAGTGGTACACGCTGACCCAGAAAAGATTGCGAATGACAGCATTCTGATGCATAAGTAACATACATCTCTCTCCAACACTCCTGCAGCATCCCATTGCAGTTTTCATCAGTTTCATAACTGATTTGCCTTTGTGACTTCCATTCCGCATGAAAGCTTCTGTCAGCTGTGCTGCTGCTGGAATTTACAAGTTGATCAGCACTATTTCTGACCAAGCAGTGCTTCAAAAAAATCTCTATTGTTGTAACACCTGTGAGTGTGGAAATACTGTCTCCACTTCATAGTCTAGACTTGTGTCTTGCATGTCAAAACATCTTTGTTTTTCAAGTAACCAACTGAGTAGCTACTTAGAAGTATTTATTTCTGGATCATGACTAACACGCTTGCAGTTTATCTTCCATGAAAACATGAAACACACGAGAGCAGCACACTAGAAATCTTAGTTGAGCTGAAATATCCTGTCTCTGGCGTATAAAAAATATCTGTTTTGCCTAAAATAAGATTATGATGTATAGTTCCAGTAACATACCAGGAATTTTGAAAGTGGTCACAGATGTGACCTTTTGTGAGGTCTTTCCCATAATGATGAATTCTCTAATTCTGATATCTATCTCTAGCAAAAAATATCTCTCTTTTTTTTTTTTCCTTAGGAAATTGCTAAACTCAGGTGGCTTCTATTGCATAAGAACTGTGATTAAGGTGTGGCTCATTGCATAGGTGCTGTCACAATTTTTTGGTCATGGCCTAATCTAAAACTACATTTTTTTCCCCAATTTTTCCAAATTCCTACTATTTCTGAATTCTTAAATGCCTGTAAAGGCCCTGAGAGCATGCTCCCTCCTGGACAGGGCTCTGGACCACAGGATAATGCAGCTGAGGGCTGCTGCCCCTTCCAGATAGTGACTTAGTGGTGAGGCTTTCAGTCAGGGCCAAACCCTGTCCCATGGGAGCAGTTTTTGGCTGAGGCTCTGCTGCTCAGCCCCACCAAACCCAGCTCCTGCTGCCTCACAGCCCTGCCTGTGCCTGGCCACACACTCCATTCATCTGGGCCTGGACCCTGACCCCTGTCTGGCTTCTGGACTGACCCTGGCCCTGCCCTGTCACTACGAACCTGCCAGCCGGTCATGGGGCTATGTCTGATGCTGGCTCCCCTCACTGTACCTGATCCTAACCCCCACCCACCGTTAATGTCCCAGCATAGCCTTGACCCACCCCTGTCCCCACAGAGGTGCTAGATGCTCTGGGTTGGGGGCTGCTGCTGGCTGCCCCCTGCTCCACATGGGTCCCTGCCTGTGGGTGGTGGGACGGGCCCTGGCTGGCGACGCCCCTGCCCCTCTGGTCCAGGGGTCTCCCTTGGCCCCCAGAGAGCAGCTGACCCCCTCACTGCCCTGACAAGGCCAGGTGTTTCAGCTGGTATGTGAACTGTAGTAGGTCAGTGTTTCTCCTTCAGAATTTCAGACAATGATGTGACACAATGATCCCATCAATGATAATTAGACAGACTCTGCTTCCTAATACACTCCTCCATGCAAAATGGCCCCTGTAAATTACCGATTATTATATGAACTTCAGTAAATCAACCATGTAAATGAAGGAAGCCCAGATGCTACACAAAAATCAAGCTTTCACCAAGATTTTAAGGAAGCATCTTGAATCACAGAATCACAGAATCACAGAATGTTAGGGATTGGAAGGGACCTCGAAAGATCATCTAGTCCAATCCCCCTGCCGGAGCAGGAACACCTTGACTCCACAACCATTTTTTTTTTGACACTTGTGTCAGTGATGTGGTTATATTAATGAGCTTTTAATTTAGGCAGCCTTCAAAGATTTTTTCCAGAATACTGTGTGGATGGAGAGACTGTGGTTATCTGGAAGTTTTCATAAGCACTGCAAATTCTGTTGCTATCAGTGAACTATGATTATAGATCTTCAGAAAGAAAGAATACCTAGCACAGAGGTGGTCATGAGTGTAGCCATTTGACCTCACTGATACTGACACATCAGTTTAAATTGAGTTCTGTCTGATCTAGATCTGATAATATAGGCCCTTGAGGGTTTTTTCAGAGAAACAGTAGCAGTATCTCAGCTAAAGATCACATGACTTAAGAATAGACCAATGACAGCTAACAATCAGAAATGACAAAATTCCAAATGCAAAATTTAGATCTTTTACACAAAATAATCTGTGTTGATTCTTAAATAGCTTGCTAAAAGTGCATTATTTGCATTAATTTATTTGATTATTGTACTGTACCTTATGTACTGATATATGAGACAAGATTCATATGCTTTAATTTAAGAATATAAATGATAGACATTTAAGTCTAAATTGGTCCCTCTAGACTCCATTTATAGTCAGCGTACAGAAACACGTAATTTATCTTAAATGTCTAAAATAAGTTGGATCAGTTGCCCTGTGTGGTATCTTCAATGCAACTTCAGATTCCCAAGATGAATCTTACATAGTGTGTTCAAACAGGACAGTGTATTATCTGCCATATTTACTCAAATTTCACAGAAGTTAATGCTTAATATGGAAATAATTATTGTTGTATGTACTGGAGCATTAGCATGCTGAAACTAGGCATGAAGACTTTGATATAAAATGTCATATGTCATATTCTGGAGAACACAGAAATGTGTGGAGAACACGGGAATGTTCCCTTCCTACAATTTCTATTTTTTTTTCTTCAAGAAAGCTGTAAGTGAAGTTACCAGCACTGTTAGTTCATTTATTCTAGACAACAACTGATAGAGAAGAAAAGTATGTCAAGCCCATGCTTTTGCATAGTTGCTTCCCTAATAAAGAACTCTGACAGAAGTTGTATCTGATCATGAGAAAAATCTGAGTAAATTTCTAACTCTATCTCCTTGCCTATTGACTCCTCTTATGGTAAAGCAAGAACTATGTCAAAATCTTCTATGCTTAATAGACTTCAGTGGGTAATGCACATTAACTGAATTTGGTCTTTAGGATGTCTCTGCCCTTTCTATCTCTCAACAGAGGTAACAGTGTTATTTAAAGATGCAGACATCTGACTTATAAAAAAAAAAATCCACTCTTCTTTTAGAAAGCTGATGATTTAGAGGGCAAGTCCAGACCTCTTCTGATGTCTGGGCTTCAACAAAACTCAAAATGACTCATTCCCTGGACTAAACTCAAAGCCATTTTTCATTAATATTCAAGACCCTCATATCTCATTTTCTTTTGACTTCAATTCCAGCACAGGAAACTTGGACCCATTCCATGCAACTATCACTTTCCTTTAGACTGACAGGATAAAATTAACTAAAAATTATGTGGCTTTAGGAGGAAGTCTCTATTTTAAATCCTGTAAGCCCGAGATGGGATTTCATTTTTGGCACTAGTGTCTAGTGGTGTTTTTCCTTTGCGTTATTTTAGAAGTGTGAACCTTAACTTGAACCAGAAAACCCATCAATGATTTGTAACATGCTTCACTACTCCAAGTTCTCTGATCTAATTGATTGATGGATTGATAATTAACTACACAAAAAGTTATGAAAAAAATATCAAGCTTTACAGTTCTAACTATACCTTCAGGATTGTGAGGTTAGAGAATATCAAAATTTAGGATGATTTCTCCCGAAAAGCATATTTTTTTTTCTCTTGTAATACTTTGGAACTCTAGGCATAAAGTCTTGTGGGTTCTTGCTTTCCCATTTCTTTCTGTCAACCACAGCTATCGCTCTCTGCCGTTGTCTAGCACAAGACTAAGTACATTAATGAGTGAATTTTACTATTAAACTATTAATTACTCAAACCAAACCTAAAAAAGGGAAGTCATTCTTGTTAAAGGTCACATGTCTCTGTGATTGGCAATCCTTGAATAGAGAAGGCTAGTTCCTCAATAGCAGACATCTGTAAAACTACTACATGAATGGTTCTGTCTCTAGTTTTACTTACTGAAGGTCCTCTGGACTGGCCTTTTTCCTGAAAGGTAAATGTTGCCAAAATGGCTCCTACAAAATGCTTTTTAAATCCACTACACTCCAAATGGCCAATTGTGAGAAATGCTTTCCTCTTCAGAGTGTGGAGAATATCATTCTACTTAGTAATATTGTTAACATAATTGACAAATAAGATATTCTTCATGAATTTACTTAAAACCTAGGCCAACAGAAAAGTTCTTCACAGTGAGCTGTAGAAATACCACTGCAAAAGCACTTCTGAAAACAGTCCATCTTATAACAAACATCTGAAGATACAGAGTAATAGCTAGAGAACTTTCCTTGGTGGACAAATCTCCCTCAGAACAGGCTATGACATTTCAGAATGTATCTTCAGTATGATCCTCTTGTTCATTTGTCAAACTACTGAATTAGAGATGCTGTCATTTTATGTGACCTAGTATGTTTTGGGGCTTTCTGGCATATGGTCTTATGTTTACTGATTCAGGGCAGAAATTGACTTGTGCATGTGTCAAACACTTAGTGCAATGGAATACCAGTCTGATCATCATCTGTACCTGCTCTGAAAAACTAAACTTTAAATAGTAATAATCTTCAGATAAGTAACTGGCCAGCAGGCTGAAAAGACATGAAAGCAGATTATTTCAAAGGCTGTGAGAAGAAATATATTCTAGTCCACTACTTTTATGCTACCACAGTATACCATTCACCCTTATTCAGTGAACTCCTCAGCAGGTGCACAGGAAAATCCTGTGTTTACTTCCGGAACGGGTAGCGGCAGCAGCACAACGGGAGGGAAAGGAAAGGTCGAAGCTAGAGTTGTTTCTGATACTGTTTTCTAATAGCATATGCTTTGTTATGCCACAATTTAGAGCAGCTCCAGCCAGGCCTCTTGAGAATCTTAACTAGTTATTGTTTTTCCACCTCTCTTGTATCTCTTTATCCTGTGTGAGGCAGATTAGCTTTAAGCCTGATACAGTGACTTGCTCTCCCTTTCATGGAGACAGATGGTGTATAAACTGAAGTTTCTTTCTTTGCTAGCAGTGCAGCAGGTGTTCAGCCATAGGGGCCAAGGAGGAGCTATAGCTGCAATAGTGCCACAGCTGTTGCTTAAAATGTTCTCAACATACCTCTGAGCTGGCCAGGCTTACACTGCTAGGACAGATACAACTCTGTATTTTTTTTCTGTGGAGATAGTCCTGATTGCAGCACTTCAGCACACAGGGGCAGCTCATAATCAACTCAAATGCATGAGTTCACTTCATTACCTCAAGGAACCATGGGACTGCAAATGTTATACGACTACTGCTGTTGTTTCATTTTCTTAAAGTTGTTTTGATTTGGCTCGTTTATGATTTCTTCAACAGAGATGCTTTAAGAAATACTGAAAAATAAAATAGAAACAAAGAGCTGCTACCTCATGTCTTCTGTGTTCGGTCTCCTTGACTGGAATGCACTGTAAGACTAATTTGCCTTCAACATTATTTGCTTTTATTGTTACAACTCTTTAAAGATCATCTAGTCCAACTCCCCTGTCACAGGCAGGGATATCTTTCACTAGATCAGGTTGCTCAAAAACCCCATCCAACCTGGTCTTGAACACTTCCAGGCATGGGACAACCACAGCTTCTCTGGGAAGCCTGTTCCAGTGTCTCACCATGCTGTTCACAGAAGATTTCTTCCCCATGTTCAATCTATAAACCTACCCCCTTTCGGTTTAAAGCCATTGCCCCTTGCTCGGTTACTACAGGCCTTGGTAAAATGTCTCTCTCAAACTTTCTTATAAGGCCCCTAAAAGTATTGAAAGGCCACATTAAGGTCTCCCCAGAACCTTCTCNTTTTTCCACCTCTCTTGTATCTCTTTATCCTGTGTGAGGCAGATTAGCTTTAAGCCTGATACAGTGACTTGCTCTCCCTTTCATGGAGACAGATGGTGTATAAACTGAAGTTTCTTTCTTTGCTAGCAGTGCAGCAGGTGTTCAGCCATAGGGGCCAAGGAGGAGCTATAGCTGCAATAGTGCCACAGCTGTTGCTTAAAATGTTCTCAACATACCTCTGAGCTGGCCAGGCTTACACTGCTAGGACAGATACAACTCTGTATTTTTTTTCTGTGGAGATAGTCCTGATTGCAGCACTTCAGCACACAGGGGCAGCTCATAATCAACTCAAATGCATGAGTTCACTTCATTACCTCAAGGAACCATGGGACTGCAAATGTTATACGACTACTGCTGTTGTTTCATTTTCTTAAAGTTGTTTTGATTTGGCTCGTTTATGATTTCTTCAACAGAGATGCTTTAAGAAATACTGAAAAATAAAATAGAAACAAAGAGCTGCTACCTCATGTCTTCTGTGTTCGGTCTCCTTGACTGGAATGCACTGTAAGACTAATTTGCCTTCAACATTATTTGCTTTTATTGTTACAACTCTTTAAAGATCATCTAGTCCAACTCCCCTGTCACAGGCAGGGATATCTTTCACTAGATCAGGTTGCTCAAAAACCCCATCCAACATGGTCTTGAACACTTCCAGGCATGGGACAACCACAGCTTCTCTGGGAAGCCTGTTCCAGTGTCTCACCATGCTGTTCACAGAAGATTTCTTCCCCATGTTCAATCTATAAACCTACCCCCTTTCGGTTTAAAGCCATTGCCCCTTGCTAAAGGCCTTGGTAAAATGTCTCTCTCAAACTTTCTTATAAGGCCCCTAAAAGTATTGAAAGGCCACATTAAGGTCTCCCCAGAACCTTCTCTTCTCCAGGATGAACAATTCCAACTCTCCCAGACTTTCTCCATAGGAGAGGTGCTTCATCCCCCTGATAATTTTTGTGGCCCTCCTCTGGACCCATCCCAACAGGTCCATGTCTTTCTTGTGCTGTGAGCCCCAGAGCTGGACGCAGCACTCCAGGCGGGGTCTCACCAGAGCAGAGTAGAGGGCAGAATCTCCTCCTTTAACCTTCTGGACAGGCTTTTTTTGATGCATCTTCTTTTGCTTTCTGGGCTGTAAGCGCACATGGGTCATGTCCAATTTTTTTATCCACCAGGATCCCCAGGNGTTCACAGAAGATTTCTTCCCCATGTTCAATCTATAAACCTACCCCCTTTCGGTTTAAAGCCATTGCCCCTTGCTAAAGGCCTTGGTAAAATGTCTCTCTCAAACTTTCTTATAAGGCCCCTAAAAGTATTGAAAGGCCACATTAAGGTCTCCCCAGAACCTTCTCTTCTCCAGGATGAACAATTCCAACTCTCCCAGACTTTCTCCATAGGAGAGGTGCTTCATCCCCCTGATAATTTTTGTGGCCCTCCTCTGGACCCATCCCAACAGGTCCATGTCTTTCTTGTGCTGTGAGCCCCAGAGCTGGACGCAGCACTCCAGGCGGGGTCTCACCAGAGCAGAGTAGAGGGCAGAATCTCCTCCTTTAACCTTCTGGACAGGCTTTTTTTGATGCATCTTCTTTTGCTTTCTGGGCTGTAAGCGCACATGGGTCATGTCCAATTTTTTTATCCACCAGGATCCCCAGGTCTTTCTCTACAGAGCTGCTCTCAATTCATTCTCCTTCCATCCTGTATTTGTGCTTGGGATTGCCGTGACCCATGTGCAGGACCTTGCACTTGGCCTTGTTGAACTTCATGATGTTTGCATGGGCCCACCTCTTAAGCCTGTCAAGGCCCCCCTGGATGGCATCCCTTCCCTCCAGTGAATCAAGTACACCACTCAGCTATGTGTTGCCTGCAAACCTGCTGAAGGTGCACTCAATCACACTGATTATGTCATTAAAGAAGATATTAAATAGTATTGGTCCCGGTATGGACCCTTGTGGGACACTGTTTGTTACTGGCTTCCACTTGGACAGTGACCCATTGCCTTTTTGGTTGCAGTCATCAGGCATTTCCTTCTCCATCAAACCCATATCTCTCCAATTTAGAGCTAAGAATGTTGTGGGGGACTGTATGACCGTAGATGATACCCATAGCTCTTCCCCTATTCACTGATGCACTGACTCCATCACAGAAGTCCACTAGGTTAGTCAGGCAGAAATTTATTTGAAGACAAACTCTCATAAATTGGATTTTAAAAATTTTGAAGTTTTCTCTCTTTTTATGAAGAGGAAGGTTACTGTGTTTACCACAAAGACATTTAAAATTGTTTTTATCTACACCATCACATAGCTGGACATTCTTTGATTTAATCCAAACTCCTTAGAATATAAATTATGATGATTCTCATCCTTTAGCTGTTAGGCAATATGCCAGGGAAACTAAAGGTGACTGAATTTTCAAAAATATTACCAAGAACTATCGTATTTTAAAAAAACATAATCAGTGTGATATATCATATGATTATGTAAAATATACAATTTATAAGCAGCTAATACCACGCTCATTTTCATTATCCCGGTCAAAATCATATCAGCTTGTATCATGATCACAGTTTGTAGGATACAATTTTATGGCCCTTGAAAAGGAAAAGGGGATAATCAGGACACAGCAATGACAGAAATTGCAAGTAAAAATCATATTGAAATCCCAGGAAAATGTTGTTACTAAAATACGTAGCACAAACATTACCAAAACATAAAATGCACAGACTCAGCTATTTATCAGTATGTACGGGCTTTCCTAAATATCTGCTTAACACTCACAAACACTTGTACTCGACAGCAGCTTGTGACTGACTCTAGCTAATGTGCAAGAGGAATGAGAGACAGCTTGGCAAGGCAATTCCTTTGATATTAAGGAGGGGGCAGAAGTTGTCTAGGTCCAAATGAGGAGAACATAAAGCTGTAAAACACTGCAGGTCAAATCTAAGCCAGAAAAAAAGAGGACTGAAAAAGAATTTGAAGAGCATCTTGCAAAGGATGCTCAAACTGGTAGTAAAAAGGTCTTTATAAACATCAGAAGAGAGAAGGTAGTTAAGAAACTGGTGAGCTAGCTTAACGACAGAAGTCTAAAAGGGGTACGGAGGGACAAGGATGTCAAAGCTAGCACAGAGAAGCTCAGAAGTTCTCTGCCCTGGACTGCAGTTGGGGATGCTGGAGATTCATAACCGCACACCTGCTTCACGCTGGGGAGGCCAGAAGAACTATATCAACTTGAAGTAACTTTATAGGAAATCTGAGCCCAAATAGGGAAGTGAAATATGGGGTGCATAAGCCTGTCACCTGGTAGTGGAAAAAGCCACCTGAACTAGGTGACAGTCAGCCAAAAGTGACGAAGGACCTTGGCTACCCACAACTATAAGTCATGGTGTACAACCCACCCTTACAATTGCAACCCGGCCACCGAAGCATCCTTGCCAACCCAGGGCATGCCAGAGCCCACCTTGAGGAAAGCCTGAGGAGACTGCTCTCTCTCACTGCAGAGCTGCGTGTATACTATAGCTCACAGAGCACGTGGACAAACACAGGCTGACAACGTATTGAAGAATGTATCTTCAATAAAGGGAAACCGCCTCTCTGACTGCCGGGTGACAGTAGGAACACACACATGGAGAAAGGTGACGTATCCCATGTTTTCCTCCAGCTTCCATACTTGGCTGCATGTGGGCACATCGAGGTTTCCGCCAGGGTGAGCGGTGTTTCCAGACTGTCTCTCCCACACCTGGCAGCACACTACCCCCCACAGCTGGCCCAGGCCACTCTTCAGGAGGGAATCTCTGTTTTGCTGCAACCACTTGAGCGCGGCTTCGGTCTGTCACCGCCCGGCGACTTTGCCCTGTCAACGCAGCGTAGCCCATCTCACGCCGTCCACCGCCAGGCCTCCGTGCGAGGCAACGACCCAGGCACCGCAGCCGGCGCCTCGGAGGCAGCAGGGGGCCTCAGGCGCGGCAGCAGATGAGTGACCACCTCCGCTCCGTGCGCCCCTCCGCACCCTCCCACCCGTAGCAGGTGTGCACCACACGGACCAGGGCGGAGCACCTACGGCCTATGCGCACGCGCACCGCCGCCGCTGCGGCCGGGATTTCCTCGGCTGCGCCTGCGCCTTCTCTGCTCCCCTCGGGCAAGATGGCGGCGGGGAGATCAGTTCGGGGAAGAGAGTGAGGGGGCCCGTTGGGGAGTCGGGCTGGCGGAGAGAGGGCCCCGGCACCGCAGCTGAGGTGCGCCTGAGGGAGGCGGCTGCCGGGTGGTGGCTGGGCCCGTGGAGGAGCTGGGGAGGAGGCCGGGGCTGCCCTGGAGTCCGCCGCGGGGATGAGGAGCTGGGGAGACGGGGCAGGGTCCGGCGTTCGCCGGTGAGGAGGGGGAGCGGCTGTCCCCGTATGCGCGCCCGCCCTACACGCCGGCCCGGGCAGGAGGCGCAGCTCTCGGCTCCGCGGGTCGGTCCGCGCCGGTAGCGGCAGCGGCGGGAGGCGTCGGAGGTGTCGCGGCGGCGCTGCCGGGCGGGGAGCGGAAGGCAGACAGGTGAGTGACCCTACCGCTTCACCGGGCCCTTTGCCCCCACCTTCTCGGGCACCCGCTACCGGCAGCCCCGGGCGGGTTTGAACCGGCATCCGTCTGGTTAAGGCTTGTGTGCTCTTTTCCATGAAGGCGCCCGCCCTGCCCCGCGTCCCCGGCGTTCTTGGCGCGGGGGCCGCTGCTCCGGAGCCGGGCAGCGTCCCGTGGGTGCTGACCCGTGCGGAAGGAGCCTGGTCTTCTGCGTGGTGCTCAACGCCAGGGGTTGCTTCTTTTTTTGTGTGGCAATATAATGCAGTTTGACTTCTTTTCGTGGTTTTGTTCCTCAGACTCTGCCGGGAGGTGTTCAGATATTCGGTAGCTAAAGTACCGCAGGAGTGTGAAAGCAGTGGGGTCAAGGCCCAGTGACTACGTTTTAGGAGGAGTTCAGCTGATTACTTCTGTGAAGGAAGATACTTAAAGTCCTTCAAATGCAAAAATCTTCCTCAGACTGTTAGATCAGTCTTTAACTTCAAAACTGAGTATTAGCAAGGCTTATTTATTTTGTTATGTGTCCCCTGTGACTTCTTGTAATGAGGGGTGGATCTGTACAGGTGTCTATGACTTCAGCCTCAGTTTCTGAAGTCATTTTAGCCTCAGTGGCCATTCATAGCTTCAGAAGTGAGCGAATAGAAAGTAAAATAGTTCCAATTTCTCTAAATGTCAGGTGTAACTGCAGAGTAAGTCTCCTTCTCTGGAAATATTCAAAACCCGCCTGGATGCGTTCCTGTGTGATCTGATCTAGGTGTTCCTGCTCCGGCAGGGGGATTGGACTAGATGATCTTTCGAGGTCCCTTCCAATCCCTAACATTCTGTGATTCTGTAATGGAGAATTGAAGATTCAAGTGAACAGAATTATGTAGCTGACTTGTTTGTTGTTGCCTTGCTACTCCTCAAAATAGCTGTATAACAATATAATCATAGTGACCTGTAAGACTGGGAAGACAGGCCTTTTGGTAAAGCTGTTATAGAAACTTTTAACTTTCTGAAAAATAAAATAAGGTTCTGCAGAAACTTGCTTCTACCAACTACTTATTGAACAAGAGATTTCTTTTCTACGTACCAGTGGAGAAGCACAGATTTGAAAGATTTGCTTCAGGAATACTGCTAACATTTTGGTAAGTTAAGTCTATGGCAAGAGCTAAGTGAGGTTAGGTCACTGACTGAAATGCAGAGAAACTGGACTTTTTCCTACTCGGGTGTTGTAATCTTGTATTTTTAAACTGGGTCTGAAAAAAATTGTATGCCAGATGGGTTCATCCAATCCTAAGCACTCAAGAAATAATAGTTGTAAAATGAATGTAATGAAATCGTTGTTAAGCTTCAGCTTCTACTTCCTTGGTATGTTTTTTTCCTTTAGTTACAGTGTAGACTATTTATAGAATAGTTCTACCCGGTGAGAAAGACCTTGCAAGTACTTGTTCTCCTTGAATAATGTAGGTTTCCCAAAAAAAAAAAAAAAAAAAAAGTAAGTTATTTATACTTAGTGGTATAAAGGAAAAAAAAAACCAAACTCAAAGCAGTGGAAATCCAGCTGGTGATATAGCTGATGAAATATTTTTTAATTTCTAAATAATGCAATAGGGAACACTACTGAGCATCAGGATGTGTCTTACCATGTGTTTATTTCCATGCAATTAAATCTGTGCTCAAGTTTGTCAAGTTTTGATACCTAGGCTTCTGTTGCACAAAATGTTCATTGAGTAACTAACATCACAACTACAGTTTCTTTAGAATGTACGTTGACTACTATCAACAAAGTACCGTACGACTGTATGCAGAAAGTTTGGAGTACTCTGTTTTGGTCTGTATTAGTGCTAAACTGATAGCTGTTGGCCCCAATGAATACCTGCATTTAATATTTACAGTATTTTATGTAAGCTTTCAACAATACATATTTCAGTGTGTATATGTATTTACTTTCAATAAAGGCTTCTAGATTATTTCTAGAATCTTCTTATCTCTAGATCATCTCTAAGGTAGGGAACTTATATCCCTCCATGATTGTGTTTAAAACTGAATAGCGTAGTTAACGATAAAACTTCTTTGTTGTGTAATTATCAAGAAAGATAATTTTTGTTTGGATAACTTTATTTTAGCTAGACTTTCTTTGGGTATCAAAGAATCATAGAATGGCCTGGGTTGAAAAGGACCACAGTGATCATCTAGTTTCAACCCCCCCGCCATATGCAGGGCCGCCAACCACTAGACCAGGCTGCTCAGAGCCACAGCCAGCCTGGCCTTGAATGCCTCCAGGGATGGGGCATCCACGACCTCCCTGGGCAACCTGTTCCAGTCTGCCACCACCCACTTTCTCCTAATCTCTAACCTAAACCTCCCCTGTCTTAGTTTAAAACCATTCCCCCTTGTCCTATCACTGTCCACCCTAAAAAATGGTAAAATCAAAATAGTTTGGATTGTTTTGTAGTAGTTAACTTTTCTTGTTTGTTTGAGGCAGCTCAGTAACAACTTGGCTTCAAGGCCAGGCTGGATGAGGCTTTGAGTGATCTCATCTAGTGGAAGGTATCCTTCCTTGCCCAT
This sequence comes from Syrrhaptes paradoxus, assembly GCA_013400615.1. Lineage (NCBI taxonomy): Eukaryota > Metazoa > Chordata > Aves > Pterocliformes > Pteroclidae > Syrrhaptes > Syrrhaptes paradoxus. Next base: position 33,043 of record VZTO01014241.1, read on the forward strand.
GGCAGAGGGATTGGAACTAGATGATCTTTAAGGTCCCTTCCAAGCCAAACCATTCTGTGATTCTTTGAATAAACAGAGTTGTTCACACAGATATTATATATATGCTTTTGGAGACATTTTGTGGTAGCAAGTAGTTATGAAATATTATGAGGGGCAAGTGAGTATATAGCACTGGTTTAGGATGGTGTGCATCTTGTTTCCACTTCCGAACTATGCTGTAGAAGTTGTTCCATAGCATTATATGGTAGAGATCCATTAATTCTGTGATCTTCTGTCACATTGACTGAAACTCAGTGTAAGAGTCCTTTTTTTTTTGTTGTTGTGCCTTGTATATTGCCCTTTGAGTTGTCTTGATTTAATTTGGACAGTAGAAAGCAATGTGTCCTTTTTTCTTTGTATCAAGTTACGATGTTTTCACAGTATGATTTTTAATAACTCGTAGGATAGTGATGGAATAAACAGTGGTTTAATGGACTGAAATTATGTAAGTAACCATTTTGGTGACTGAAACAAACACTGTTAACTTTTTATGTTTTAATAAAGAGTATCGGCTTTGTGGATGTTAAAAGAAAAATTGTATCAAGATTATTTTATGAGCTTAGCTTTCAATGAAGTGTCCATTGTAGGTTTAAAAATGCAGTATCACTGCACCAAATGAATGTATATGGATTCAGCTGAGAAATGGAATCCAGTAATTGTAACTGATGGATCTTCTAGTTGTTTACTGTTCAAGTTCGTATTATTGCCAACGTTAGCAAAGCAAAAAAAGTTTTATTGTTTAGTCTTAGCTTTGACTCCCCCCAATTTACATACCCAACTTCTAATGTTTTGATATTACATACCCCACACTGTTGAGATTTTGATGCTAATTAACTTGAATTATGACTATGAGTTTGTTAAAATAGTGTTAGAATAAGCTGTGATAGGGATTTCAATGGCAAGTCATGCTGTGCTGTTGTAGAACTTGGGTTGTGGAGTCATTGCCATACAGTTTTAGTTGAAAGTTTTCATCTTGTTGCATCAGTTGTAGCTGAACAATAAAGCTACTAGGTGATAAACATTTGCTCAAAATATTTGAGGTCTGTATTCAGCGGAGATGGCAGGTTTCAGTGAAGGTTATGTAGCTGGCGAAAAGGTTAAAAGAGAATAATGTTTGATTTTGTTATCTGTGATACTGCTTGCTGGTCATGGTCACAGGGCTAGTATGTGCTAATTTGAATGAACTTCCAAAGATCAGCTGGGTTCCATCAGTATGTTAATTTGTGTCTTTATTAGAGGATAATTTGTTTAATATTAGTCATCCCTAGTGGAAATGAGAAATTCTAAAAACATGAACACTTTAAAAAAATTTGCCATTACTTCCACATGGATTTTTCAGGTGAGAAATAAAATTCAGCAGACAAGAATGTATTTTGAATCGGTAAATACAGTTGTATTAGAGCACAATTAGTTTGATTTCTCTGTAGAAAAGGCAAACTAAAATGTTGAAGTTTGAGGATCAACAGCATTTTGAGATATCTTTCATAATAGTAGTGTTATTCTTCAGGGGTGCATTTTAATTACATTGATATAATATTAATCTCTAATGGAAGAAGGAATCTTACTCATGTAGACTTTATAGTTCAAAATAAAATATGAACTTCTTAGCCTGTAATAGAACTCTGGTGACAAAGTAAGGCATCGCGTAGGCTTAGTTTTTCATGGATAGATTAAATTATTTGAGTGAAACGTCTGTATTTTTTCTGGAAATCAGATGTCAGAAAAAACTTTCTAATTTGTACAGTTAACAGTATGAGTGTTGGTTGTGTTAAGTAGATTCTGAAAGGTGCTGAGTTTCCCAAAACTGAATTTGGCTGTTAGTAGACTGGCCTTTTTGTAGTAACTGGCATGTGGAGGGAACTGGAAAGAAACTAGGCCTTCTCATTGTTGTTTGACAAGAGTGCGAAGAAATCATGAAAGCATAAATTGTGTGAGTTGGCTCTCCCTTTATTAATGGAAAACAGTTCTCAGGATCACATGAGCTTTTCCTCCTCTCTGAAACCCCTGCTATGGAGATCCCCCATTGTTGCTGTTTTCCATTTAAAGGCCTTCAGCTAAGAATCTCTTTACAACAAAAGCAATAATTTTTCTTATGTAATAGTGTTAAAAATTCCAATTTCACACACATTTGATACAGAAACTTAGTTATATTACTCAAACATGCTTAGTTTTTCTCATTGTTCTTTCACCTTAAGCTAGTTGAGTCATATTGAGTAGTATGACTTGTTTGTGTTTTGCTGCTGTTTCTTGGAGTAGGTTTCCCACTTTTTTTTGTTACGTACTATAAATTGAAATTCAGTTGATCAATAAGAAGCATTTCCCTCAAGCCCCCTCTGTCTTGTCTTGTTACAGTCTCTACTGGAGTTTGCATTTGCATTGCAAACTCCCTGTTTGGGTAGTGGGGTAATTTCTGTGTAAAAAAATTATTTGAATGCCCTAATGTGTGATTTGTTTGGCTGTTTATTTTTTGGGTTTGGTTTTGGGCTTACATTTTGGGTGGTTTTTTGTTATACAGAAGTATTTTTCTTAACTGATTTTTGGGAATATGGAAAGGTAAGTATTAGTTTGAATAAAAATACGATGTAGACTGAGTCTGTGGTTATATAAACAACAAATAAGGTTCCACCATGGTGGTGAAAATCAGAAGTAAGTAAGTAATATTAAATGGATCTGTATAGCTTTAGTGGAAATTACCCGTCAGATTGTCTTTGCAAAAATGTTTTTGGACAAATGTTCTGTGAACATGTTTGATCACAGACTTTATATTTGAGTATATACAGCAGAACAGATCTGAATCCACGTTGCCACTTGTGTTATACTTGGAGAAATACAGTAATCTTCAGAGTGATGGGAGCAAAGTGTTACTGCATCAGAAGTAAAAAAACCAAGGAGTTTGTCCAGCCTAGTACTTTCATGTAATGGGTCTTTGTGTTGTAATTATTTCCTAGAAATTGAGGGGTGTTAATAAAAACAAAGAAGTACGACATGTACTGTGCACAGATTTTTGTTGTTGCAAAGAGTCTTTCTTGTTTTGAGTTTTTATAATGAATAGTTTTTCGTAGCTAGTGTTTTTAACAAATCTGTGGCCGTCTCTGCTGGAATAGAGTTGATAGAGTTTGTTCTGTAGGTTCTATCACTGTGATGACGGTTCTCCTGTTTCTTATGGGTAGCTGTTTTTGTGCTGTGGGTGTAAAGTTCTTGCTTAAATGTTTTATCTTGCAGTTTATCTCTGTTCTCATAAATTATTGATTTGCCAAGCATGTGGAGTTTGATATGAGCAATGTTGCTTTTCATGCCAGTTATGCTAGGATTTGGAAGAGAATATAAGAAAATATGTTTATGGTAGAAGAGTAGTTATATGTTGTAATTCAGAGAAACAAGGAGTGTGCTGCAGTGCCAGTTAAAATTGAGGTGAGTATATAGCTGTACCTATATTTCTGTGCTTTTGTTTGGGTGGAGGAGCAGGGAAAGGTTTAGTTATTCATTGCAGCATAGACCTGAAGAACAAACTTATACTGACCGTTAAGAAGCAGTGGTGTATGCTATTATAAGAGGACTGCATATTGAAATGTCTCTTTCCTCATGTCTTTAGGTTCTTTGTTAAGGAATAGGATAATCTTTTTTCATAGGTTTCATGTACTGTTTTTTATGTACGAACTGTTTATATGGTAAACGTACATTCTAGGAGGTTCTGCTGTGGAGTTAACATGAACACGCATTTCTTTAGGTATGTTTGAGAGGGTGTGAAGGTTGTAATGGGAAATAAGTTTGCCATGTTGATACCTACTTTGCGGCATTGGAATTTAGTAGTTCGGAGATCAAACTCTTTCAGTTCCCATTTTTTTTAGAAGAGTTATTTCAGCCATGGTAACAGTACTGTCCTGGAATATAATAACTCATGAGGCTGTGGAATAAGAATTGGAGCAGGTATGTCAATGTTCTACAAAAAGCAGTCATGCTACTTGTTATTCTAACAGATGTTTTAATGGTTAGGGCTTCTTCTAGTAGTGTTTTTTTATTTTTATTTGAATTATAATGAAAACATTGCAACCTTCAATTATTGAAAATTTAAGCATCTAAAATGTTTCTATATTTTAAAAAAATTTCTGGAGTAAAAAAGTGTCTATTTTAGTAATGCAATCCATTCCTTTCTGGTTTGAACCACCTTAAAAGAGGATGTTAGTGCAATAGTGGTTTTGGGGTTTTTTTTTAACTGCAACAGTGTTAATTGTTGCTTTGGTCAGCAAGGGTTACCTCCATTGCTGAAGAGGCTAAGATTCATCAAACTGTGAAGCAAGACATTCCTTTTGAAAATGGAACAAAATAGTTTGATCAAACAAGTTCATAATTGTACTAAGTTGTATTTTGTGCGTACAGTACCTGAAGGAAAATACCGAGTTCCTCAGCTGTTCCTCTTGGATGCAGGTCATAGTAGTGCTGTCTTTGTAGAACTAAATTAAAATGTCAGTCTTGCAAAGAACTTCTGTTTTCCCTCAAGTTGCTGGCATCGTAGCGTAATTCTGCGGCTGTCTATTAGTCTTGGTTTGTGCCACTCAGATTAAATAATTTTTTTCCTGTGGTTACTTGTTTTCAAAACAGCATCCTAGTATCAGATGTGTTTTGAAAATATGATTGAAAATATTTTTTTCTCATTACAAAGTCTTTTGATACTTATATTGGTCTTTATGTTTGGTCACATTGGTCTTTACTACTCAGTAAAAATTAAGTGCAGTGTAGTTAAGCTCTGGAATTCTACAAGCTTGTTCTTAAGAGCAGCAATTCAGCATGCCTTAATTTGTGAACTTTTTCATGCAGTTAAATACTGACTTCTAGTTCCCAAAGCTTTGAAGCATTGTCAGAAGTTTGCTTAATGCCTTGTAAGTTCCTGAGGAGTGGATGACCTTCACACTGCTCTTTCCTATTTTGTAAAAAAAACCTTTCCTGTAGCTGATCTAGTACCTGGTTTGAAAATTTAGTGTCATGTTGCAACCTTTTGTTGAAAATGCTGGCCATTTTAACATTGTGCTATTCAGTAAAACTCTAAATTGTTGGGTAGACATTTCTTTTTTCACAACAAGAAGTCAGCTTCCATTCTAAAAGAGGAGTTTGTATTTTAGCAGTCCTGCTTTAGTGCCCTTCCAGTGCCCATAATGCTTGCCCCAAGGAAAGAATGTGTCTTTTCCTCCTGTTGAGGAGTTCTTTGAGTAGAAAATTCTGATTTATGATATGCAAAACATAGATCATAAAGAACTAAGTAGCTGCTGTTGTTGTACTATAGTAGAAGGGATACAAGACCGAAGTTGTTTTGAACCCAGAACTTCTTTTGTTTGGGTTTTATTTATTTGGAGGGCTTTGTTTTGTTGGTTGTTGTTTTTTTTTAGAATTCAGCTGTGGCTGGGGGAGGAGGGAAGACTTAGGTGTTTTCTTTGTGCAATGTCTAATTCAAACACTGTACATGCCTTGAATAATGGTGTTTCTGGAGTTAAATGCCTGCCTTGTCTCACTGAGATTGTTTGTTGCTTTGTATTTTCTGTTCAGAAAGATCTGCATTTGAGATGTCTACTCTTTCTAAGATGTTTCCCGCAGAACTTGTGATTCAAGGGCTCACGTAAATTCTTCACGATTGCTCTGTACTAGTTATTAAAGGCTTGGATGTGGAATGAAGTTTGGTTAAAATTATTGGCTGTCAGCAGGTGCTGACACCAGGATCTAGACTAGCAAAAAAAAAAAAAAGAAAACCTGATTATGTTAGAATTTACTTACTTTTGGTATCAAAAGCCTCCTTGTCGGCAGTTTTGGAGTAAAAACTTTGGTGCCAGTAACCCTGCCACTATAATTGGCACTTATTGCTGCCGAGAAGACAGCATCAACAGGCAATGCTGAGATATGAGATACAGAGGTTTGGAGAATCTAATATGTGAACATATTTCTTCCACGTTGTTGTTAAATTTATTTTTTTAAAAAAATAACACAATGTAACAAAATCATTTACAGATGTTGTGAATACCAGTATTAAGCACAGTTGTGAATACTTCCCAATTCCATTTATGTATCTAATTTTTTAATCTTGTACCAGTCTACTTCCTCCCCTCTATTTCAGCAGAATGGCTATATTTGGATTTTGTTCCCTGGTATTCAAATTGTTCAGCTACAAGCCTTTCATTGTATAGGACTCTAATTTTAGCCCAGTCTAGTGGAGTGGTGAATAAAACTTCAGTAAAATTCCAATTTACACAAGAGCAGGAAAAAAACTCCACAGAGCTCCTGACATCTGCTCTGACATCCTTAAGCCATGTCATTTTGTATTTTGTTGTTATTCCAGTGGAAACTACAGATCTAACTTAGAAATACAAGCTGAAAAAGGGCATTAGCTAATGCAATTTTTCTTCCTTCATTCCAAATATAGCTTATTTGTTTATATGTATTGTTACATGTGTTCATGGCTTTTAAAAAATTCTGTATACAGAATATGACTCAGAGTAGAAATGCCTACAAAGAATAATGGTCCTTAGTTCACATGTGTAAGTCTCTAAATATGGTTCAGAATGAGCTCCAGAAAGGTTTAAGATCAGGACTTGTCTTGGAATCAATGAAACAGTTTCAGTTTGATCAGATCGTTTTTTAATATTTTTTTTTCACTTGGATGTCATTATAGTTGCATTCAGGATACCACAAACCACAGGGTATGCATGAGTACCAGTTCATACACTAATGCGGTTATTATATTTTTGTCTTAGAATATCCTTGCTAGATTAATGTGTGTATGCTATAAATCTATGTCCTTGCATTCAGTCAGACTCACTCCACTGTTGTATTAATGCATGCCAGTGCAATCAAGTACCCAGAATATTATGAGACTTCTAGTTAGTTAATGTAGGACTAATGGGATGTTTGAATTGGAGTGGAATTAGGTCTCTGACAAAAGGTTTAGATGCCAGTCCAAGTGATGGCTTGCTAATTAAATGTCTAAATGTCATTGTTAAGACCTTGAGAACTAGACTTGCTTCATAAAGCTTTTTCCAAAAAATGTTTCAAGTACTGGAAGCTGAAAAGAACTAATTGAATGGAGAAAGAGAGCTTGTCTTCCTCTAAAACCAATGGATTTGTGTATTGCTTTATTTGCATGAAAAAGTAGTTGTCTGTACATGACTGTCTTTATACTGTTCCAAATATCTTTCAATTTTACTTGTGAGCAAGATGTCCAGGTCTTTTTTTCACAAGTGAAATAGTGCCTTGAATGATGTAAAGGTACTGAAGAGTTCATGTGACAGGCTAGTATGCATGCAGCAAGGAAGACCTGAAACTAGTTGTAACGACAAAGCCTGGTTGTAATTCACTGGTTTATATCTTAGAAGTTTCAGGTATTTTAGAATGTTTTAACTTGTTCAGAGAATAATGGGAAAACTGCTACCTTCAACATACTGAGGTTACCATGGCTAAGTTTTATATTTGCTCTCTGCCAATATATTAGTTCTTGCCTTTAAAGTCAGCTGCTCTGAGTATAGGTGCCATAGGAATGTATGAATTTATTACTTGCTCAATCAGTGTTTATTGCTTGAAAATTTTCTGACTTTCATCACTTGTAAGTGATGGAGTTCTTTACAAAGCCAAGTAATTGTTCACGTGGGCAATTTGTCACCTAGTTCGCTATTTGAAGGAGAATTGTCTTTTATTAAATTCATGTTCTTTTAAATTTATTGCACCATTTGTAAACATATATGGATAGTGCTTTTTGTCATTTTTGCCTCTGTTCTGCATACCCCAAGTTGTTATGTGTTTAAATTGCAGGCATCTCTAGAAGCCCTGTAAGCATCAGAATTGCTTTGTGTTGGCAAACGTCAAATCGATAAAAAGACACGATTCCTGTGTTAAAGCAGTTACATTGCTTGTAGCCTGTGGTGTAGAATGTTACCAGGCATTTGAACTGGGAAATGAGGTTTTCATGAGGCTCGCTACTAGCACTTGCCAACTTTTCCCCTTTGGGAAAGGAAAGGTAGTAAACAGTAAATAATAGAACATCAAGAAAGTATCAGCCAGGTGTAGACTGGAAAGCCCCTGCTCTTGTAGCTAACTTGCTTTTAGTGAAGTCCTGCTATACTGCCTTTCATCAAGTGCTTGGACTTGATGGAGTGGCCATGCTCTACTGCGTGACTGAAGCATAGGTGTGTTTTGTATGTGGTGGGCGCGCGTCTGGGCACACAAGAACGGTTCCAGTCAAGTCACTCATCTGGATGACTTTAGTCACATACATATTTGATCACATGATGAACGAGTGCCCTGATGTGAATGTCACATGAAATTTGCAAGTTACAAGACATGTCTGGTCACAAGATAGAGCAGCAAATTCAGGGAAGGTGCACTAAAGAAGTGAGATTGGGGAACAATTAATCCATAGTGATAAATAAGAAAATTTAATGTACGGCCAGTTGTGTTTCTGGAGGACTTTGGTTTTCTGTTCATGCGACAGAAGGGATTTTGCCCTTTCTTGTCAGAACAAGTAATACCTACTGTGAAGATTTGTCTTTCTCTTGCCACCTGGAGCAATTAGTTTGCAAAACTAACCCCTTCAGTGTTGTGGGAAATTCTTAAAATTCTTGGGATCTTGGCTTACCTTCGTTTGCAGACACTAGGTTTGCCTGCAAGACTACTTTATTTGGAATTATGTGTAGAAACAAAGTGTTATGTTTGCCAGAGTTTACTCAGGATCACTCAGTGCCAGGCAAACTATAAACTTAAACAGTTTGAGTTTCAACATTAAAGCAATACAAATTATTTGTGGTAAGGGATTCAGTACTTGATTAAAAATATAAGCAATTATAAAAGAGTAATGGATCAATAAAATGCAAATCCATGTTGAGGAGGAAGATCTGTGTTAAATATGCTTTTCCATAAATCTCAGCTAGTTGGGGCTTGTGTTCTAGCTGGCTTGCCTTGGGGATCTTTGAAAATACATCTTTTCATTAAAGATTGAAGAACTGAGGTTATGTGTTATGAGGGAGGAAAAAAAAAAAGGAAGTGTTCGTCTAGTGTACTTCATGATGGAGGGCTTTTCTAAATGTAATTGTGATTATTTAAAATTTTCCCTTCACAGGTCTGTAGGGATTGGGATCTGAGATGCAGAATGTAATCAGTAAGATGTTTTTCCTCTCAGTGGTAGATTTTTTTTAGATTGTACCTCTAGCCTGAGTGTTCCAAGAGAGTTGCAATGTTAGACACTTTTATCATGCAATTGCATCTGAGATTTAGTGCATGCAGCTTAGGTATTTTGATTGTCTAAGATGAGTAGCTGCTGGCCCTGAATCCAAGCTAGGGAAGGGAAGTTGGCCCTCAAATATGCACTCTATCTAGATCAAGGAATTTAAAAACACTCCTGGCTTCTCACTTTTGACAAACTTAAGTCTTTTTTTCTGCTGTATTAATCCACTGATGCTTTATTTGTTCTAGGCATGGCTGTTAGCCCTTTTCTTCTTCAGCTGCTTTTTCCCAGTACTTTCCTGAAGTAACTTGAGGAAAGTGGTAAATTTTTAGTAGCAGCTGTCTCACATTCTGGTTTTGTTACTTTGAAGTTGTATGTTGTTTTCCAAGATGAAGAATGGCCCAAAGAAAGGCCAGCTTTGTGTGTCTCCTAAAAGTGCGGATCATAAAGCATTGTTGCTACATGTATAGAGCTTGGTACTGGAAGCAGCTTGCCTAGAGATGCAATGAATATTTCAATTTTGTATTCCTTGTCTACTGAGCAGGTAGATCAATTTCAAAAAGTATTGGTTGTGCTTGAATACTGGTCAGGGCAGGTTATACTTGAATTTTTGATTCTTACTGAATATTTAGTAAGCTGAACCTTATTAGGAAAAAATATCCTAAGATATTATAGACTCCTCAGATTTTTGTAAAAACAATCCCCACTCCAGTGGAAGCAAAAAGTCTTTTTTTCAACCTCAGTAGTGTTACAGAAATTAGCATTTGAAGATGCCATTTATTCAAAACCCCAAAAGAAAAACATAACTTCTAGCACCCACCCCACCAACACCATAATACCCCGTATTTTGAAATGAGGCTGTGGAGTTTTAACTTTCAATAAATCCAGTAAAGTGTGTGCCAAAAGAGGAGGAAAAAAAAATTTAGTATGCCACCAATGCCTAGAGGCTTGTGTAACAGCAAATTCCTTAAGGCAATGAGACCTTCCATGCAAGGAAGCATTTTGATAGTGAATAAGCTGAAGAGAGCAAAAACATTCCCAAAACAAAAGCTAACCCAAAAATCTGACATGAATCATTACGCTTGATTAATATAGCTGTGAGCAGGAAAACTGCATGCTGGCCAGGTGCTTGTGGGGGTTGTGCTACCTGAAAGCACAAGTCTGTTGTGCGGGCGTGCTGCCTCTCACAGCAGCTCATCTCTGCGCACACTGAAATTAATTAATGGTTAAGTTCTGCATTAGCCATGAGAAAAGAGCTGGAGGACTTTCTTTCCTAACCTTAAGAAGCAATCAGCTAAATCTCAGTAGTGTGAGACTTGATTATAATTGTTGCAACACTTTGAGTGTGCACATTGCAGCGAATTAAATTTATGCAGGATTAAACGGATAGTGGACTTTCATGCATTTCAAGCCCAGAATGGATCCCAGCACTCTTCAGTGTGACACTTATATTAGAAGCTGCAGAACATGAAAGGTCAATGTTTCATAACAAAATAACTTTTCTCACCTTGTGGACTCAGTTCTTACCAAGCTTTGTGGTTTGCTTAACCACACCAGTGTTAGGAAATTCAATTCCGGTTTGTCTAACTTCCAGCTGATGGATCTCTTTAAACTTGTGACAAACTTGGAAATATTTTCAATATGCAGTAATAAAAAAACAGCCTACTTCTTACTAAAGCAACTAAGTTGTACTCCTTCAACCATACAGCAGAAATCTTCCTTAACAGAGCCACTTTTTGGGGTCCTTCTTTGAACTCCTTAGTAATTACTGTGATGTACTGAAATGTGGAATTTTTTTTTAGGTTTTTTAAGGAAGATATATGTATCCCCAGATTCCTTGTCAACACTTTATCTTGTAAAGGACAGTTTTTCTAGATTGATACGATAATGTTGTAATGTTCTAGGTAAGAGCCTCTTTGGCTCAGGTCTTAGTTCAGGTGTTTAGAAGGTTATGGTGAGAGAACTCACAGCCATGACTTCGTAAGATCTTTGTGTTGCTAGACCTTGTCAGAGACTTTCTTAATGCACTAGCTTTAAGAAACTTGCCTATAGCTGGAACTTTTTTTTTCCCCTTAGAAAAAAATCTTGGAGAATGGTGATGGTTAACATAACTTTTTGCAAAAAGTCTTTCCTTACAGGATTCCACAAAAATTGACCTTCCCTCCTTTTCAATATCCTGGGCAAAAAAACATGCTGATGACCTTTAGCTAAATAGATTTTTAACTGATTTATTACTTCTAAAATGTCAGAATGCTTACAAGAAATCAACTCTTGCATTAAGAACATCTGGTTCAAACCAAACAAATGGAAGACTGGAAAGAAGATTGTGAATAAAAAGATAAATTTTCCACTGAAGTGATAGAGCTTCCATTTGTCAGAGTGATGTGGAGTTCTGGGATGCTCCTGGGTTCAGTGTGAAGCTTATATAACCTAGTAGTGTCCATTTTTTTAGCAGTGACCTCTGTCAACCACAGTGTAACAAGCAACTGAATCTGAGCATCCATTTGCATGTGCAGTCATCCATTTGTCATTTACAGATGTGAATACTGCAAGTTCTTATGGCTGATGCTAAATATATAAGAAGAAGCAAAATAGGGCTTTGTCTTGTAACTCAGGCCACTGTAAATATTCTAGGTATGTGCTCAGTTTCTTCTACGGACTCTGACCCTTAGTCAGTCTCTGAGCAGTTGATGGATGTGCAGCCCTGGGTAAAAGGGTACATCAGAGCCAAGAGCTGTGAGACAGCTAAGGACAAAGTATTCTAAGACAAAGTGCTTTGATTACAAAAGATAGCTCTAATGGAGACCAGGCAGATTCAGAGCCTGTCACTTTCCAAGAAACACTGGAAAACACAAAATTCTTGATCTTTTTCTAAACATTTAACATTTTTCTACTCTACAGCCCAGATAGGGGAAAGAGGAGAAATCTATATTATGAACAAAGTCCTCTAGGAAGAGCTTTTCCTCTGAAAAAAAATTCCCCAGTCACTTGAGGTACACTAGACAAGCGCTTTTGTATGGAAGATGTTCAGCACTACAGATGTTAAGCCTTTAATACTGTTAACAGATACTGAAATGGAATTAAAAATGGATTAGAAGGTGCAATTACAGGTTTCCAAAAGTGCTGAGTAAGCCTTTAGTTTGCTGGAAGTTTGGAAAGAGTGGGTAGGCACATGCATGAATCAGTGGAGTAAACTGAACTACACTCCAAAGTCAACTTTTCGATTTATCTGGTCAATGTGAAGTCACTTTCTGCACGTTATAGGCAAATAATTAGTTTTCTAGCTCACATCGTTAAAGTCAGCTTTCCAAGTTCCTGTAAAAGTGGAAAATCCCTTTAGTGGATTGAATGAACACCATCCATTTCTATTTTCTATTTTTTTTTTTAGCTTTCATATCTTCCTTTCACATAGTTGTGACAGTTTTTTTGGTAGAATTGTTTTTCCATTTAAAAGCCGGAAATCTATGTGAAAACTAACGCACAATGTTAATACTTGTTAAGATGAAGATATCTGCAGTTAGTTGGGGAAAGCAGGAGCTGATGTAGGTAGGTATTGAACTTCTCTGCCTTTCATCTGAGGTGCTGCACAACATTGCTCTGATAAAGACTTGTACTCTAAGTTACAGCCCACCAGAAATGAAGCCTAAAAACTGTCATGCTTTTGCCATAGTATTAAGAGGAGGTGGAAAATAAAGGTAAATAAAAGGAAGGCTGCAAATGTAATATGCAGCTACATAGAAGAAGGAGAAAACACAAGCAAGGGCTGAAGTAAGAGGTGGTAGTTGCAGTACACAGATACAGTAAACTACCTGACAAGTCTGAAAGAGCTGCAGCAGAGGAAACAAAGTGATACAATACCAGGATACTGTGATGTTCTTAATTAGATGGGGAGGAAACCATAGGTAATGTGACACAAAATTGTGTTGCGTAGGGTTTGTTATGGGTAAATGGATGGTGACATTTACTGGATTAATGGTTTGCTATGCAAACTCTTTTCATTATTGTTGTACTTTTTTTAGAAGATACGTGACTAATATTACAGATTGGGCAATAGCTCAATACTAGGTCTAACAGATGTGAGGAAGGAAGCAGTCCTTTTATCTTAATTTCTCTAAGTTGCAGCAAGAAGCCTGCATACAGATGGAAAAAACTTAGGGGGACGAAAGCATGAGTGGGAGATGCCCCAGAGATCACAGTAGTTCTGGACAAAACTAAGGAATTGGCAAACAGTAGACAGCATTAGATAATGAAGGATTTAAAGAGCAGGTGGTAGGTTTCAGTACCTCTGACTTATTTATGAAATAATTAAACAGCATGCATTTTTCTGCTTTTCTTATTAGCTTATGTTACCTTACTTTCTGTAAGTTAATTGACCCCTGTGAAAGACAAGTCTTTGCTTATAGAAAAATCTTCTCATGTTCAGGAAAAAAGCTTTTTCAAAAAAATAGTGGAATTTTAGTACATTAGTATAATAGAATCTCTTAAAAGAACAACTTGATTTCTCATTCTCTGTTAATCAGTACAGAAATTTCCTGTTTATTTTATAGGACTTTATTTTATTAGTACATGTATTCTGGATGATGCATCAGGAACAGTGACAGAGTTCTTTTCTTCTTTCTGCATCTGCATGAGAAATGTGGTCCTTTAATTTCTTGATCCTCAGGAAACCTCTTTTTCTGATGGTCTTTCTAATGCTTTTAGTTGAAGGACATCTATATGGGGAAATAATATGCAATGTTTCTGAGAGAATCCTGATGAACAAACTAGGAATACAACTTTTCAGGATCAAAACACTGATATTAATACTATAATATAAGCTTATGAGTATTTCCAATGTGTGTATATGCAAACTATCACTGATCCTAGTCATATGATGAGGCTCCTAGGGAACAATACACAGGCTGTGTGTGATAGTGAGAGGGGTAGAAAGCAACTTCACAGTTTCCAAGAAAATGAGAAGCAGAGAGAATGTTCAGCTTCATCAATTTTTTAAATAAAGTTGAAAGGCAGGAAGCAATCTTTGGTTATAGCAGCTCCTAAGATCTTTTATGAAGTCCAGTGTTAAGATAAAATTTGCATCTTTGTAAAACAGATGTGAAATGTATTCAGTTTATTTTGTTAAAAAAAATCTGTTTATAACACTTTTCTAAAAGTTCCAGCTTGATATAAGTCAATGTGTAAAACATATTAGTCAGTGAAGTTCTGAAGGCAAGATCTCTTAAGTTGGCAATGCTACGTTTCAAATTTGTGAGTAATAATGACCATAGTGCCTGGCAACAGAGATAATTTAACTCATTATCCAACCCACTCACTTTGCCCAGAGTCTCTGAGGTAGGTAGTACTATGTATGTACAATGACTAATAATGAAACATCAATCACTTTAAATATATTAAATAGTGAAGCTTCTACAGAGAAAGGTATTGCTGCAGACGGTGAGGTTGTGAAGGCACAGAGAATTATCCCATTTGTGAGCCAGTTATGTAAAACCTCTTGTATTTTCTGTTGTATTAGTCTTGATTTTATGAAGCAAATATTTTGGGAAATGTCCTTAATGGTTTTAAAACTGTAGGTCTTAATCAGCTGAGAGCTTCTATTTAGCATTAGTTAGTCATGGGGGGGAAACTAGTAATGGTATCTTTCAAAGAATGAAAAAGCCATCTTGTTCCTTCTGCCAGACAGAAAATAACTAAGTCTAAACAAGACTTTTCTCTGTACAGTTCCTTTCTGTGTTTTATTTTTTCCCGAGAGCCTGACTTTTTTTTTTTTTTAATTTAACTACTGTTTCATTGGTATCAGTTCTATAAGGACAATCCAGTACTGCACATAGAAAGCAGATGTTTTACCACACTGGAAGATGCAGTATGAGTAAGGTTGTGTTATTACTACTAACATGCTGTTCATTAAACTGAATTTCACTTCATTCTGGATTTTGCTTCAGAGGCAAGTGCACGGGACACAGACAACTGTAGTTAGTTTTCCAGAGTTGCAGAAAATGCAGTATGATGTATGTAAACAAACTGAATACACTACGTAGTCTTCGCCCTTTGATATTCCTAATTAGGATTCTAGAAGATTAAGGGTACTTCTCAAACTTGGTTTTTCACTGAGAAATAATCAATTTAGCTTTAAAGAATATAGGATTTCAGTTTCTCTGGCATTTCTTTTGGCATCAATTCTCTGGTATTGTCTTTGCAGACTTAAAATAGTCATTCCAGACCGTGTTGCACTTGCAACTTCTGAACATGATTTAAAACCATTACTGGACCAACCTGATTGCTATGTAAGCCACAACTCATATTGCATCAACTTGCCAACTGATAATGTAGGTGTTGAGCTATGTCTATACGTGCTTGAGTGTACACTAATGTGCTAATCTAAATAATTTTAGGATGAGAGAGCTGCCCAGTAACAAGAGGGAACATTTTGGTTTGCTTTTCTGAGGGGAGGAACAGTGGCATATATCAGCCAGTTATAAAGTAAGATGGCTTTAGATCCAATGTCTAGATAAACTTTAAACCTGTTAAGAGTAATGTGATAATTTGTTATAGCTGAGGGAGTATGAACTCAGTCTCTATGAAATCTGAGTGGATCAAAAACCAGATGGATGTCAGCTATTGCTGTAATTAATATAAGCTTTGTAGCAAAAAAAACCCCATATAGCCTGAAACACTTACCCTTGAATGCTGACCCATATAGCTTTTGTTTAAAATGGTTTACTGTAACAGCTTAAGTGACAGAACCTCTATAGTTTGCTACACTGATGAAGTTAAAGAGGACTTTTTGTGATACCATGCTGAGGGTGGCAGATGACATGTAATATTACATATCTTCTTAATCATGGAGATGTTTGATGGTTATCTGGTAAAGAGCATCTTTCCTGAGAGTGGACTATTGCCTTCTATGACTGGAAAGAGGAGCCTTGAGAAAACAGCTGAAATTAAAGTAGTAGTATTTAAGCATCTGTGGTGCAATTGTTCACATTCATACATGGGCCTGTAGTGCCTTTACTTTTGTCTGATCCCAACCACAAGGTATCACGAGACTGCTTGTTTCATACAAATCGAACAAATTATTATAGGAAGACTGAAATTTACTCAGGAATGTAAGGATGTATGCTTTTAATGAACTATCTATGCTTATGTCCACTTGTGCAAGCATATAACTCCGTAATTCAGATGAAGTGCCACAGGGAAGGGCATTCATTTGCTCTGAGAAACCATTGCGCTCTTTCAGATGTCTTCTGTCATGCACTATTCTGTTGAGATAGAGTGCACTGCCCATAGATTTATTCTTGAATACTTCTTCTGGAGGATTAAAAAAGCTTAGTATCATGCTGTTTCTACAAAGCTACCTATTAGAGTTAGATTTTTTCTTTTTAAACAACATCACTGTAGTACCTGTCATACAGCGAACCTTTTTTTTAAACTGAAAATGCAAATGACAAACTCAAACAGCTGAAATACAGCTTAATTTCTGGTGTCTCTTGTGTTCACTAGGATGTTTCTGTGGGGTTTAAAGTGTTCTTCATGAATACTTTGTTACATCGTTATCCTTGGTGAGAGATCAGTTCTGAAAGCAGATTCTAAAGTAGTTTCATCAATTGATGTGTTTATTCCAACCCATCACTAACCTGGTACTTATTGTTCTGATTTGGTTTAGCTTCAATGTGTACATATTTGATCTGTTGTTAAACTGCCAAGTGGTAGTGACAATCTTATATCTGAAAAGCACATGAAAACAGTAATTTACTGAACCACAAATAAGTCTGATACCCTTGAAGGATATGCTTATGGTTGCCTTTTTAATAAGCAGTGTCTCTGTTTTAAAAATTAGATGACCTGTATTAGCTTTAATTCTAGTGCATGCAGAGCCTCTTTTCATTTTTATATAAAAGCAAAGCATTTTGCCTTACATAAATGCAAAAGATTGTAGTCTTACATGGTATTTAGTCCTCTTATTGAAAGGAGAATGAATGATAATCATCACAACTGAAGTGATGCAGATGTTCTGAGCTAATTTCTGCTGCATGCGTTGGGTCTCTTGCCCGTGGACATACAGAGCACTGGGGCTGGAACATAGAACTGGGGCTGCTTTTGCCTTGGAAAGGAGGTCCTGCCTGCCTGCTCGCTGGTATAAAACCTGCCCCCTCGCTGGCCTGTCAGCCTCTGTGCATTAGCGGAAATCACATTCTGTGTTTTACGTCATGTGTGCGCAGTAGGTGGTATCAGGTTTTGCACGGCGCAGGCCTTTAGCGGTGTGCGCCGGCGGGGACGTCCGCAGCGCTGTCCTGCGGGAAGGACGTCGGTCTCGCACGGTTCGCGCCGGCGCTCGCCGCGCCTCCTGTCCAAGGAGGCGTGCCCCCTTCCTGGCTCCCAGCCCCGGATCCCAGCCGCCGCGGTTGGCTGCGGAAGCAGTGGTGGGGCGCGGGGTGACAGCCCGCCGCAGTGACAGCGCCCTGCCGTGAGCCCCCCCCCGGCCGCGCCGGTGCCACGACCCACAGCTCCCAGCTGCCTGCCCCTGCAGGGGTGGCGCGGGGCGGTGGCGCAGCTCTTCCCCGCGGAGGGGGCGGGCGCATCCTCCGGGGCGTGACGCCCCATTGGCTGTGCCGCAGCGCCGGGCGGCACGTGATCAGCGGGGCAGTGCTGGCCGCGGCGCTGGCGGAGCCGTTGGGCGCGGGCGGGGCCGGCCGGCCGGGCCGGGCCGGGAGCGCGCGACGGGATGGAGACGCCGCGGTCATGGGGTGAGTGCGGCGGCGGCGGCTCCCCGGGGCCGACGCACCAGGCGGCAGTGGCGGGGGAGGCGGGGCGGCTCCCTGCGCCTGTGACAGGGAGGCGACGGCGCCACCGGGAAGCGAGAAGAAAGCGGCTTTTGTGGCTAAAAAAATCCCCAGCCTGCGGGAAAACGGCTGCTGGTGCGGAGGGGGGGAAAACCCCGCGCCCGGGGAGACGGGCGGCGGGGAGCCGCTGCGGGCGGAACCGAGCCTCAGCACACCGCGCCGAGAGATGCACAAAGCCGCCGCAGAGCCCTGGCGCGGTCGCCGGGCTGGGAGCGGGGGAAGGAGGTGGAGGGGGTTAGGCGGGCAGGGGTCTGGAGGCGGGCAGCCCCTGCCCGGCGTGCGGCGGTGCCTCTCGGGGCGCTGCCCGCGGTGGCAGCAGGCTGGCTTTGTTAGCAACGGGGGCGGCGGTCGGTGCCTGTGCTGCCGCAGCGCGTCCGCCCCGCCGGGAAGGGCGAACCGCGCGGGGGCGGGTGGCGGCCAGCGGGCCCGGGCCGGAGCGCTTCGGGGGGAACACGGCGCGGTCAGCGCGCCCCAGGAGCCGCTGACTTCTTACAGTTTTATTTTACATCACAAAGAGGTGCTTGGGTCCGCGACTTAACCTGAATGCTGAGGGAAATCTTAATAAATTATGTATGAAGTAGTAGGTCCTTTCTCTCCCTTTGTGAGATATGCGGCTTTTATTCTAGTAATTAGGTCATTGCCAGCAGGGCGCTCCTTCTTCTTTGCAAAAATGTGTAGCAATTTTTGGAAGACACGTACTGCCAAATTAGTTCATCTTATTCGTTGTTTGGGTCAAAATTTAAAATTCTTCCTGTTCACATATGTGGAGGACTCTGGCTATGAGCTGTAAAGAGCATTTTTCATTTGATAGGATTTTCTTCAAGGGATCAGTGGAGCCTGGTTTTGACTTGATTTGGGTAGTCATACACTGAAAGATGCCTTTTAAAGGCGTAGCAAGAAACATATGGCTTCTTAGTTTGCATAGAAGTTTTTTCAGTAAATTACTGTGCACATATGAATAATACAATATAAATCTATTTCAGTTTTTAAGTACTTCCCCCCTCTGGTGTTTGGTCTGTTTAAAGTGCTCCTTAATGTTCTTTCTACTCTTTTTTTTACTGTTTAGTGATTTTTTTTTCTGTTACTTCTAATGCAGTTAGTAGATTTATGAGTACTTTCTCAAAATTACAGTTCTTTGAAAATACACATAAACATATATATTGAAAGTAGTTTCCTGTAAACAGAAATTTGAAGTAACTGGTAAAATACTTCTTTTCCCTCCTACTGAGTTCTGTTAAATAGAATGATGCACAAAAAATAATTGGTGCAGACAAGTCTAACTTACTGTGTTTACATTTCTGCTTTATCGTAAATATCACCTTGAAACACTTACTCTTACATACCATTATTTTTAAGTTCATAGATTTCCTGTGTATCAGTAAGAGAAGCGTTGGATAATCTTGGAGTTTAAAACATCAGTTGAGGACTTACCATTTGGAATAGTTGGTTTCAGAAGGTAAATTGGTGATACTAAATGTTTCTCCTGTAACATTTTGAATGTTTGTTACAGTCGGTTAAATATTAGAAGATGCAGTGGATGTAGAGGAGTTTTCACTTTTTTTCTGAAAGGGAAGAGAGTGACAAAAACACAGTAATGTTTATGACGATTAGTGAGGTGATGCTTCTTCCTCAACCTTTTTAATTCTTAAATTGTATTGTTTTGTGTAACAAGTGGAGTAGTTCCTGTAAGAAAGTGTAGTCACACTCTTAAAAATGGCAGCTTGAATAAAAGATCATTTTTCAGTATTATAGTTTAAATTATTTATGAATGCAGACTTTCGTAAACATCATCCCTCAAATGTTATGATACTTGACAAAACACTTGTACAAAATATTCGGTTATGATAAATGTTCTGAGACATCTTGTCATAGTCCAGTATGTCATCAGCATGGGATAAATAATGCAGCATAAGTTGGAAATGTGCATGGCTAAAATCAGTTCCTTTGGTCTCTTAAATTCTCATGCTGGATTTTAATGTGTCTTAATTCAGTTGGTAAAATCTTTATGTTGATGAAATGTGATTAGTAATTTTTCATCAATGTAATGAAATCCTATTTAAAATAGGCTATACTACTAATGACATGCTATGACAATAGATTGTTGTCAGTGAAGACCAAGTCTCTACTGGTGGCTTTCCAAAATTTGTGCAGAACCTGTGTGAACAGATGCCGATACATTTCCTGCAAGACAAATAGTCTTCTGTTCCCTACAAGTGCTAAATGGAACTGTGAAGATGACCCTGATAGGTCACCCAATATGGAGAAATATTTCTTTATTATAAAATAATTGTATTTTTTTAAAATTAAAGCTGATATAGTTTGTGTTAAGGGTTTGAGGTTTAATCTGTATTTTCGCTTAAAATATGAAAATAAAGACCTATATCAGACTTTTTAATAGCTTAAACTTTCTTGGATTGAATCCTTAAAAGATTATGAGAAATATAAAAGTAAACAGGAGCAAGTCATATGCAGTGAGGGCATACACAATTAGCCATGAATAGCAACGATGATCATCATGAAGAATGAGTGTTCAGGCTTGTGAATCATCCCTGGTCCAATATAAGTTATGATTTAAATAATGTCTGGACTGCTTTGTGTTCAATATAGTATTTAAATGCAAATCATGTTTCTTATTCTCACAGTCGTATTCTGAATGCAGCATGACTAACTAGCTAAGGAACCTCCCAACCCAGAATTATAAAGGAAGAAGTGGAGCTTTTTTCTTGGCACTGTAATAAAAGCTAAACTTGACTGCCTGAAATGCATGACTTCTTTATTTCACTCTTTTTTTTTGTATTAATAGGGATGTTTTTTGGGTTGTTAGCATTCTTTAGTAAAATCCTAAACGTGCGGTCATTCCTAATTCTCATCCACACACTTGATCCCCATCATACTTGACCTGTAATGAAGAAGGCAAGTCAAGAGCTCAGACCACCATCTTGTCTTTCCTTCTCCTCCTGGTCTTTTAAGGAATGCAGAGAACATGGATAACTTACTATATCAAACCTTCATCAGCGAAGTTATGTTTTGGTTAATCATAGTCGTAGAATCATTAAGGTTGGAAAAGACCTCAAGGATCATCAAGTCAACCGGAAGAACAGATGGTGCTTCTGCTTATGATTGTTGGTGAGTACAGGCTGAGTATTGAATTTAAGGAAGTATCCCAAAATACAACAATGGATTAAAAGCTCTTGACAAGTTATGTATTCATTTATGGAAGAACAAAACTGACTGACTCTACCCTGTCTCCCCAGTCAAAAGGATTAGTACAGTCAGGTATAGTAACACATCAGTTACATCTTCAGCACATCAGTTACATCATCAGCACATCATCCACTGTCCACAAAGATAACCTTTATGCAGAAGTGGATAAAAAAACTAAGACAATCCTCTTGATGTAGCTGAAGCTTAGAGAAAATTGTGTGGCCTCCTTTTAAAGAGACTAACCCTTTCACGCATTGTGTTAGGGTAACTGATAATAGTAATGGCTTTTCATCTGGCGCTTGTTCTTTCCACATGGCTGAAAAACCCAGGAATTCAGAGGGTACCTAATCTAGAGATTCTAATTTGGTATAATTTATTGTCAATATTTGTCAGGTTTTTTTTCAAATGTATTGAAAGGAGTAGTGTTACATAACTTGTAATTTCTTATATCAAAGCCCTTGTTGCTAAAACAAGTTGACAAAGAGCAGTTTTCTGTGGTGGCTGTTTTCAGCTCCTTCCTGCATCTTTCCAGTGACCTGAGCATGCTGATGCAGAGTGAATGAGAACATGAACAGAAGGTACCAGATCTGCTGTTCCACTCAGCGGCAAGTCTCATTCTGTACTGAGTATTTTCATAATTCTCTTTAATCGCACTGAAAGCCTTACAGCACTTTGAGACTCCTCATTGTATTTGTGGGACTGTGTAGCCCAGATCAGGAAGAACCAAACAAAATAGCCTCCCTTCTAGCTCCTACTGTCTAGAAGTTTTGGGGTTCTTTAATGCAGGTGGGGATAAGAGTATTAAATGTGCTGTCAATAAAAGCCATTTTAATAAAGCATAAACTTATCACCAGGTAGAAATAACATACTTGTTCAATGTGATGCTGGAGAAGGCAGGAATGCAATTTGTCTGCTCTGTCTAGAAAGCATCAGGATAATAGTTTTTTACCATCCAATGCTGATTGAGTATTTTCAGTGAGTAGGAGAGTGTTAAACAATGCCTGTGAAGGATAAACAATTTTAAATCGGCAAACCTGGAATGCTTGACCTGAACTAAAGTGAATAAGACAATCCCTGGCCCACTGATACTTATTTTTGATAAGTTTTTAAGTTAGAGTGCTGATATTTTGTCATAGCTGAAAAAGAATAAGCAGAAGGATATTTACAAATAAACCATTTAACCTGAAGACAAACTTCAAACAAAACAGTGGAAAATCCAATACAGGATTCAATTGAATTAACACAAATTGGCATAGTTTGATATGTTCAAAATAAGAATGGCCAAAAAAGCATGCACTCGATTCTATTGAATGTATTGGTAAAGGTAACTGTATGAAAATGGTCCATTTTTTTGCCCATCTGTCAACCTTGTCTCTCTTTTGGAAATAGCTGTGTAACAGCTGCTGAACCGTTGTGGTTAATGGCCCAGCATACCAATTTAAACCAACACCTATTTCAGATTACCTTAGTAGTCAGGGTGTATTCTGCGGTGGTTTAGGCATCTGGCACTTGAGCAGCTGAGCCCTTCTTTTTTCCCTGGGTGGGAAGCTTGCGGAGATGGGTAGGGCAGACAGCTGGGGGCAGGCACTGGTGCAGCCGTTCCAGCTGTCCCAGCATTGGCACTAACTGCTTCCAAGTTAGAACCCCTAGACCTAGTGCTTAAAAAAAAATCTGTTTTAAAATGTATTTAAGCTAAACTAACTGGAAAAAATTTCATTACTCTATTATAGACTCACAGAATGGTTTGGGCTGGAAGAGACCTTAGAGATCATCTAATTCCAAACCCTATGCTATGGACTGGCATACACCCCCTGCTAGATCAGGTTGCTCAAAGCCTCATCCAGCTTGGCCTTGAACACCTCCAGGCAGGGGGATGTGTATTTTCCCCCTGTATTCACTGCAATGTGGCCTTGAAGAAACAGTTCCTCATTAGTCACATGGGAATGAATGACAAAAATTGACAGAATGATAAAGAATAATAAGGACAATATCTTGAGCTCAGCACTGAATAGATGGGGAAAATTTCTGGATGTAGAAGGAAATCAGAGTTGATGGTCTTTTCAACCTTACTAAATTATCATGTAGATATTAATGAACTTTAGATGCAATGATTACAAGTTGCTACATTAAGGAGATAAACTACGTTGTGAAAAAATTTCAGTTGTAGAGCACAGGAACACATCTACTTGCTGGTGGTGGTAGTAGAATGCTAAATTCTGTTCACTTGTTAAGAGGAGAACATCTGATTTACTACTCTCAACAAAGTTCATAATGCAAAAACAATTACATGGATGGGAGCCTTGGTTGACATGGGTTTTTTGGATTGGGCCTTACTTAAGAAAGTAGTTTTGCCTTTTTTCACTGATTCTGGTGTCTGAAGTAGCTGTCCAACTTGCTAACAAAAGCCATAAAAAATAGCCCTTACACAGTTTTTGCAGGTGACAGAATAATTATTCTGTTGATGATTTCTAAAATATAAACAAATTGTAGTTATCTAAAAATGTTATCTGGCTTTACATAAAGAGAGTGCCAGTTCTCTGTCTAGTGTTGAAAAAACACATGGTAGGGTTTTAGAATTTATTATTATTATTAGCCTCTGTTTTGAGAAGACTAAGACTAATTTGTCCTACGAAAGTGGCTTTATAAAAATCGGATGGTGTGGTAACAATAATAGCTTTTATGGATTAAAAAATAGTCATTGAGTCCGAAATATTTTTATAAGGAGATTTGATATATTGCAAATTCTTGAGACTCTTAGGTAGGGTATGTTGAGTATATATGCTTGCTTGATTTTGAAGGAAATAAAAGCGCTCTGATCAATAAAAAATTGTAAGTTTTCAGAGATCACACAGAATGTTAGGGATTGGAAGGGACCTCGAAAGATCATCTAGTCCAATCCCCCTGCCGGAGCAGGAACACCTAGATCAGGTCACACAGGAACGCATCCAGGCGGGCTTTGAATGTCTCCAGAGAAGGAGACTCCACAGCCTCTCTGGGCAGCCTGTTCCAGTGCTTTGTCACCCTCACAGTGAAGAAGTTTTTTCTCATATTCAAATGGAA
>VZTO01014241.1:57897-72356 GCA_013400615.1 Syrrhaptes paradoxus
TGGATACTGTGGGAGACGGTGTCAAATGCTTTACTGAAATCGAGATAGACCAGATCTGCTTTGCCATCATCTATCCACCTGGAAATGTCCTCACAAAAGGCTATAAGGTTGGTCAAGCATGACTTCCCCTTGGTGAAGCCATGTTGACTGCCTCTAATGACCTTCTTATCCCTGGTATGCCTAGAGACAGCATCGAGAATAAGTTGTTCCAGATTATTGAAGGTTTTGCTTATCTCTTGGGATTTGAAACCAAAAAGATTATGTCTAAGTTCCTGATTTCTGGGCAGTTGTTACTGGTATAGTTTTCTTAATGTAGAAGAATACATATCTAAATCTTAACAGAATATTTGCATGTGTTTAGGCTTTTTTTTTGGGGGGGGGTATGTGAGAGAGTTATACCCAGTTTGCAGTTCTTCTTTGATGTGTATATTCATGCAAACTGCTGATTTCAGTAGAGCATGAAATTTCTTGTCATAATTCCACCTTACTTTGATAGGAGATGGAGAAGAAACCTCTTAATTATGAGAAATATGGGTCAGGGAAGTAGGAGACCTAGATTTTAAGTGCTTCTTACAAGGAGGGAATTAAATGTCAAAGTTTCTGTATTCTACAAGGGTTATTTCTTGGAGTAAATCTAGAGAAATGGCTATCTCCATTTCTCCCTTTGAATGATGCCTACTCTGGGAAGAAGAAATGCAGTTAGGGTGCAAAAGGGAGCTTAACTGAAGCATAATAGTGAACTTTACATAAGTGGGTTTTGTCCCATGTGTCATGCATTTTCCATTGGGCTGGGTAAAATGTGAAATAGGTATTAAAGCCCAGAGTTTTTCCTCTTCCCTTTACCTCCACTCCCCACTGTAGTAGTTTCATGCAGGGGGAAAGAGTCATTCATTCTTGATTCGTCACATCATGGCCCGAATAATCTTGAAAATTTACGTATGCGCAGTGGTACAGCTTCAGGCTAGTGGGTCTCGTATAAACTATTCCTTGCTTTCCTGGTTACTTCTGCTGTGAATGAAGTGGTATGTGGCTGTGAGCTCTGCCTGGCTGAGAAGGTACAGAGTTTGACTCTTTCTCCAAGGCAAGCATTTTAACCACTGAGAAGTTACAAGGAGAGGATGCAGCAATGCAGTCAGTTTGTATTGATGGCATCAATTCGGTGTTTAAAAATAAAGCCATTTTTTTGTACTCAAATAATTTGGAGCATGAAAGCAAGGATTAGTTTTGGGACCTGAACTCGGATCTGATGTGTCTAGTTTGAGTTTATTGGTAAAAACCTATTCCCAGAAGAGTGGTAGATTTTGATTTTGAGGGTGCTAGCTCAGTATGCGTGCAACAGCTTGTGTGTAATGAAACCTTGTGATTTCGCCATACAAACTAAGTGCCTGAGAGGTCTCATGGTGTTCAGCAGCAGAAAGCCTAAGATGCTTGGTGGTGACACATTACTTGTTAAAATTAAATAATGGTGTCTTTTGTGAAATGGCCTTGGCATTTAATTATTTCAGGAGAAGAAGATACAAATATCTTGGAGATACAAAAATAAGTACAGCATTCTTCTGTATTGCAGTTTAGGAATGCAGGATTGGATTTCTGAACCACTAAGTCCAGTTCCTCCTTGTGCAGTGAGCTAGGCAAGGATGTTGCTGAATTTGTAGCTTCTAAGGGATGTTGACAGCCTATGTTGATAAATGACCATACCCATTTGTTCTGTGAGACTATTGTGTTTTAACATAAATATTTTTCTCTCTGTTGAGTGTTTTCCCCTCCCTAATAACACAGTGTAGCTGTATTATTCCAGCCTTCGTGCTGATGAGGCAGCAAAGGCTTGCTCATCAAGTCTCTTCTCATATGAGACACTCTCTAGTCCCCTGATCGTGTAGCGTCTTTCTCTGCACCCACTTCAATTCACTTTTTTTACCTATGTCTTTGTAAAATGATTTGATAACTCCAGGGATCGCGTTGGCTTTCCTTTTCCCCATCATGTGTTGGCAGTGCCCAGGTGCCCTCAGGCTGGCTGCAGAGAGGCTCAAGTTGCTTCTTCCCGCTCACTGCTTCCAGGTGATGAGATTCCTACCTGAATGACCCTACATTGTTATGCTATTTAATTCCACCCTGTTTCTACTGCTCCCTCAGTTCATTAAGCTCCTTGTGTGTTACATGTAGTCCTCTGACCACCTGAAGCCTCTTCAATTTATGGGAGCAGGTTTTTACAACACTTGTGCCAGGGTCAATAATGAAGCATTTAAAAAATGCCTGTCACAGACTGGTTTTGGGGGAACTTTGCTAACAACCTGCCTCCAGCCCAACAATTTGACTTTCGGCACTGCCCAGTGTCATTATCTTTGAGCTACTCCTTACCATGTACAGTTTGTCCGGCCATCTCTGTTATAACTGTGGCTGATGTTACGTGTGGCACTGTATCAAACTCCTTTGTGCAGTTGAGGGTAGGTGAATCCATTATTTCTAAAAAGTAGTTTACTGTTCTCAAATCCATTGTAGTCCTTCCTTTACAGACAGGAAAAAGGAGGATTATCTTGGAGGGCCAGGGAGGTAGGTATACATCTGCTTGCCCCTAAGAAGTCCAGATGCCTCGGCCCGTGGGGTGGCAGGCATCACTAGAAGTGAATGCCTGGGTGTCTCCCTGCGTATTGCTAATGTGGGACTGGCTGCCTGCAGTCCAGTTTTCAGTGTGAGTGTACTGACTGCAAACACGCTTTGCCCAAACCTTGCCATGCTCGCAGAAGATATAATGTGCACTTTTTTTCCCCTCTCCGCTAGGAGGTTCTCTTTAAAATTAGTGCTGTATTCTAAGGCGCTGGTATGAACACCCTGGTAATGGGGAGCTGCTGCCAGGCATTGCTGTGATTCCTGCTGGTGAGGGTGCCTTTCTGGCAAGCACCTTGACCTCCGACAGAGCAGGATATGGCTACTTCCGGATGCCAGAATGCCAGGAGGGGGTTTCTGTCTGTGGCAGTGTTGCTTATTCTCCATTTGGGCATCTATTTAACAAAAAAAAAAGTTGTTTTTGATTAGACAGCTTGTGGTAATTGGCTAACTAATTTCTTTTTAATGTCTGAAAACCCACAGAGTAAAGTTTGATGTTTGAATAACTCCAGTTTGACTCTTAATCTGAGGCAGAATGCTGTCTCTTAGGGGTGATGTCCTAATTCCAAATTATGAAAATAAAATTCACTAAAGGATGCTTAGGAACTTACACCAGGAAGGGAAGAAGACAACCCAAACCTTCCCTTCAGAAACTGCATCCTTACTTACTTGGAATAGGTACCTTTAAACTTATTTTGCATTTAAAATACCAGAGCTGTGCAGGTACTGTCTTTCTATTGGCTCCTCCCATTACTCAGTTTTCTCTGTTTTCTTCCTTGTGTGTATGCATCTTGTTCATGTGGCTATTGTCTTAACTTCCAGATTTGTGAGTGAGAATTCCTTATTCTGGACAGAAAATGGAGAAACTTGATTTTTTTTATTGTTACCTGTCCTTTCATACTAATTGTGAATTAAAATAATGGGAGAAAAAGATATTCTAGCTAGAACCAAAATGTGTATCAAATACATAGCACACAGCAGCTTCTGTAAATTAGAAGTAAATGAATAAATGTGTCATATACTTGAGCTGAAACCAATCGTTTCTATCAATGTTGCAATACAATACTAATTTATGACAACTAATGTGAAAATATTTCCACTCTATCTACCTTTCCTTGGGCTTGTGCAGAATTGTCCATGCACTGTGTGTTTGGAAAAGAAGTGTGAACTACAGCTGTTGGCTTCATTAATGAAAATGGAGACTTACTTATTAAATAAAAAGGTATATTAAATGGAACAGAAGCAGTCTGCCCTTTCTGGTTTTTTTTTTAATTTATTTTTTTAATGTATGTTACAACTGTCTTTTGACTCCTGCACCTTGCAGGTAGAATTCACGGAATAGGGTAGGTGTTTCAGATCGTCTTCATTTCTTTAAAAATGAGGTCTCTGGTAAAGCGCGACCAAATTCTCAAAAAATAAATTTGTTAGGGCATTTTTTTTTTCTACAGCTTATTGGTAGTGTAATGGACAGCACAATTCCATAAGTGGCGAACTTCTTCTTTCTCCTGTCTTTGCTGATGACAGGAGCTTAGGGCATGAAGACTTGCTTCTTGAAAAAGAAGTAAACTAGTCATATCAAATGCACTACAGCTTTTGTCATTGTTCCTGTCTTCAGTGATATATATTATTCTTTACATTTCATTGAGTTTAAATTTAGGAAGATTAAACACAATTTTCAAAATGTGTATTGGGGATCTAAAACCTTTTTGAATAAATTTACCTATTTTTTGGTAGGGTGGATAATTCTATTAAGATTCGTCTGGAATAGCAAAGTTGATTACATAAGGAGTTATGCAAGCAGTAAGGTCAAAGGCTTAGTTTAGTGAGAAGATACACAGAAAATGCTAAGTAAGAGCTTTTTTTTTTTCATTTTTTTTCTAAGTTACTGCAGTAACAATGAAAAGGAATGTTGTCCCATAAGCTTTTAATATTTTTTCCTTTGAGTTACAGGCCACATACTTAGGAAATCTCCGTGATGACACTGGAAGCGTAGCTTGTACAGATGTGAAGTGCTAGGCTTCCTTTTATTCTCTTGAATGGCTGATGAGTAAGAAATTGATGGCTTCAACTGTAAAGAGCTGCAAACTTGGTTAGCCGTGTTTTGGTTAACTTATGTTGTTAGATGAACAGCTTTGATGGTTTTTGGTTTGGGAAGTGGGAAATAATTTGAATTTGGTAAATTGGAGTATTTGTTTCCTTTTCCTTTGTAATGGCTGAATTATTGTGATGTTGTTCTGGGACTGTGTTACAATATTACCCCAAAATAATATGGGATATCTAGATATCAGGAATAGCCTTGGTTACTATTACATTTGATGCTTTTTTTCTGTTGAAATTCCTCAATGTTTATTGTTTGCCTTTCATAAAACGTCTCATTTAGGGTGTGCTATTCCTAGGAATTTTGAGCATCTGTCACTGTCTTTTGTTTCATAAAGTAAGTAGGCAGTCATCATCTTTTAGATATACTTACTAGTGTTTGTTGTCTATCCAAAAATTATTAAATATGGTCTATTGTCTGCATAGTTTCTCAGGGTTAGAATTGAAATGTGAATAGTAAGCATGCTTTTGTGTGATGCTTTGATTTTCTTACATATATTCTGGCTTCCCCTAATACCTAATGCAATTGTAAATGAACATGCCTGTGTTGCTTCATCATGTGTATCAAATGGAAGCCCACTGAAAAGAGTCTTTGAAATGGCATTAGTTCTAGGCATTAATAGTTTGGTTTAATGGATTTAAATTAGATGTTTAGAAAGTCGAGTGATGGGAAAGAGAGAGATAATTTTATGGTTCAAAAAATTGGGGTTTCTTTCTATAATTTTTAAATGCAATGTTTTCCTTTTTTTAGGGCTGAGGGTAACCCAGGATGGCCGCAGCTTCATATGATCAGTTATTAAAGCAAGTTGAGGCATTAAAGATGGAGAACTCCAACCTTCGGCAAGAACTAGAGGATAACTCAAATCACCTTACAAAACTGGAAACTGAGGCATCTAATATGAAGGTATTGCAAACTCTGTGCCTGTGTGCATCAGTGTTTCTGTTGCTGCCTTTTGTGTCATGCACTGGTGTAGTTGCTCAACAAGTTTTGTGTGCTTTTAGATTCCTACAGAAGTCCTTTTCCAGGATGTGTAAGGGAAAACTGTCAAATCTACTTAGTGAAGAATTTAATTTATTTTTAAATCTGAAAATTGAAATATTTCAAAACAGTTTTTTAGAAACAGGTTCCAGTTTTCATAGCTTATTTTCAGGTGTGTCATGATAAGCACTAACATTTTAGCACTGCTGTACTTACCAGCAGGAAGTCCCATCTGCTGACATAGTTTGACAAAGCAAGTATTTTTCAGCTCTTGAAAACATGTGAGACACTGGAGGTTTTTCGTGTTTTCAAGTAAATTTAGAAATGCTGGGGTTTACTACAATTACAATATTTAACATCCCAGAGGTTCATTTAAAAATAAGACTACAAATTCTCCAGCCTCTCCCAAAGCTTAAATTCATACTTAATTATTTCACCCAGATCTATCAATCTAATGTTTATTGGCTAGGTGTAGGCCTTCAGAGCCACCTATCCAAGAGGAAACACTAGGCTCAGCTGAAGTTTGTATTGCTTTTGATCAGTGGGAAGATACATGGACAGGTGCATCCATGTCATCCATGCCACTGAACCAGGCAGAATTTCACAAGCATTGTGTCTGCATTAATGCAGTGCCCTTCCTAAGCTGACAGATCCTGCTGCTTTTTGGTAACAACCAGCAAAAACAGACTGCTTTTGGTACTTCAGTTAATATTGCTCAAGAGTGGCTGGTATCTCTGAATATACTCCTGTATAGGGAGTGTCCATCTCTTTGCTTTCCAGTCTTCGTATCACAGACTTACCGTTCTTTTGTAACTAATCTTTATTTTGTAAACATGGTAATCTGATGAATATAGCAATTAAAAATAATTGAAACTTAACTTTCTTTTCTTGGAGCATGTGAGTTGTGACTTGTGTATTCACTGCAAGAAGAAAAAATTTCTTGTGTTCTGAAACACTGTCACTAGTTACAACACTTGAAGAAGCACAAATTTTTCAGATACATTTAATCCATTTATTGCAGTGTAAAATGAAAATGGCTTTGCTACCTGAATTGAAATGAAATTATAGTCCTTTACACCAGCTACTTGAACAGTGGTTGGCATTAGCAGCTGTGGAAGAAAAATTTGCTTTGTTTGCTCAGATAGTATCTGAAAGCTAGTCCTGTCATAGTTTGGAAAATGAGTGAAAGTGTCTCTTTTCCTGTATTTGTCCCCATGCAGTTTGTTTTGTTTTGTTTTGGTTTTTTTTTTGTCTTTTGTGCAGATAATTAAATTTCAACAGGCCAGCTTATACAGCTGGTCTGTCTCTAGGGCATTAATTTGAGATGTGGAACAGCTTTCTGTCCTTACTTCAAACCTGGCACACCACCAAATGGAAAGTGGCTCTTAACATACTGCATACAGGAGTGTTTATGAGCATATACAGGGTAGATGTTGCATTTTTTCTCTCCTGAAATGCCATTCCAAACCTACGGAATTTAACCTCAGAAAAGTTCAATTCAGATATCAATATGTTTCTTTTTGGAGGATGGCTGGAAAGGAGACTGTTCAGATTTGTTGTTGGGTTTTTTTTTTTATTTCGTATTCTATGAAGAAAGCTTAATCAACTGTGTTCCTCAGGAGTGCTTGCTCCTGCACCTGAACCAAGAAGCTCTTTCTTTCCCTTGTTTGTTTCAGATGTATTTGGAAAGGGTTGAAACCTAGCTTTGATTTGACTAGAACCTGAAGGATGGTATGGGAATAATTTTTGAGTCTGATTGGAGTCTGTGGGTGAAGTTTATTAGGGATCATTGCAGGATTCTCTTTAGTCAGGAGATAATTTTAGTTTTGCAAGCTTTTGGAGAAAGTATGTGCTGGCTTTGTTCCACTGAAAGAAACTGCATGGTTTGTATGGTTCCAGTGCAATAATTAGGGATAATTACAAGAAAAGTAACTAGAAGAACCAGAGCAGTGGAGATTGAAAGTCCGTTGGCTACCCTATAAGCATTTAAAACTCCAAATATTTTGGAAAAAAATATTCCTTTGGGAGCATCTAAGTGTCACAGAGCCCTATTAGTCCCTCCCACCAAGTAAAATACCAAATATTTGTGGGAAAAGGGGGGCGGCAGTGGGGAAAAGAAGCTGTGGTTCTGTGGCAAACGTCACTGTTCTTGCACCATGACTTTCGCCCCTGGGCTAGTGTGGAAACATCTGAGAGTGATACCTGTGGCCTCTTAGTGTGTTTTGCCTTGTATTCTGTAATCAGTTGCGAAAAGCAATAGTTAGGAACAGCATTTTAAAGACAATATTATATCTTTAAAGAAATTTATTTTGGAAGTAATAGTGTTAAAATATTGTGTAAGTGTGCCTCATGTTTATAATAGCTCAATTTCAGAAATGGAAGGTAGTCATACTGGATTTAAAAGCTTAACATGAGCTCATCTTGCACATGTATTTATTATAAACTACTGCTGACCTATATAAGAACAATGTCTGAATGCTTCATATTTAAAGCTAAATTTCATACTTCATAGTGAAAACTGTCTACTTGCTGATCAGAAAACAGCATGACGGGTAAACAAAGATAAATGTGATAACAGGGGTGACAAAATTGTTAGGAAATCAGTGTCCACTTTGTTTTTTAATTTGTGTTGTCCTAGGGATTAACTGTTCAAACAAAAGAAATCCCTCAGAGTATTATGACTAGCTTGGGAAATTCAGTTGTTACTGTTGGCTTACTGTCAAACGATATGCAGCAGTTGGGTATGATAAAATGTTCTCTCTGAATCAACAAATAACACTGTTTGATGGTCAATGAAATAATCATGTTGGCCCATAAATGAAGAAAAATGGTTTCAGTGTCTAGATATAGATAGTAACTGCATAAAACACACAGTGCATGTTTTTTTCATCATTTCTGTCATGATGGATTTGTGAGAATATGAGAAAGCTTATCTTATTGGAACTGAGTGTGATTTTATAATTAAATATGATTAAGTTGCAAATGTAACTTCCTATAGTGTCTTCTTATGACTGTTTAAAGGGATGATTGAAAAGGATGAATACAAAAATCCTTAGCAGGAATAGAAGGCTGACTACCAAGTTAGCACCTTAACAGTTACAGTAGCTTATTTATTTTGTTAAAAAGAGGGAATCTGAAAAATGTGCTGCTTCCAGATTGGAGTTTGTTTATAAAAAACAGAAGACTGATGCTCACAGTGTTCCAGGAACTAACTGGCTTGCAATGTTTCAATGCTCTGTTACACTTTTTGGACATGAACTTTGTCAGCCTTGTACAGAAGTAGCGTTTTGTGATCTATAAGCCATGAGAATTAAAAAAAGAGTGCTAATCCTTTACATCAGGTATACCAGTGGCTGAATCACATCGGTTTTTTATAAGTTTACACTTGTAGTGACACAAGATTTCAGATGCTATTGGTACCCTGTATGCCCCTTGCCTAAATTTTAAGGCTTGCTTTAAAATGGCTGCTGAGGGATTCTTGCTTTTGGAATGTGTGACTACTTCTATCACATCTCCTTGATTAGGCAAGCAGGTGATCACCCTTTCTTTTAACTCACCAAACCCCATTTTATGGTCATACAATCTGCTTGGCCACCATTTCTTGATATTTAACCTTGAAAACTTACTCTTTTCTGATCATCTGTCTCTGATCATTAGCGTTTAATGATACTCATTGTAAAGCACAGAAGGTCCTAGGAGATATTTTTGTAACTGGCACAAGAAATTTGAGTTCAGTGTATCACGATAAGTCACGTGTTTGCAAATTAGAATTTAAAGCCTAACATGTTCACAGTGAGCTCTGATACAGCTTAACGATTTTGTCACATGCTGTTTACATATATGGGGTGTATCTATCTATATGTATATGAAGTTCTTCAGGTAGATGGTAGATAAATACATTTAATGGATACCCATGTTTGCAATCCCATCTTCAGAAATATAACAACAGTTTTTCTTCTAAGGTACCAGAAATTATACATTTTGCTGGGGATACCAGCTGTGCCAGATAACAGAACTTTTCCATCTCTTTCCAAAGGGAGAGTGTTTTTAGCTTCATCTTGCCTTTTCCCTTTTTTCTTTTGTCTTTGGAGAAAAAGATTTTTAGCTGGCATCACACACAGGAAATAGTTCACCAAGGTATACAGAAGTTAAAAAAAAAATGAAAAATTATTTTAAGCTATTGAATGCTTAACAGAAAATAAATGCTTATGTTAAAATAGATATATTTGATCTGGAATTGCTGTTAGTGGATAGTAAGCAATCTGCAGTATAACTTGAGAAGTTTGTATTTAAATCTCGAATTTAGTGTGATAGGCATTTCTTTGTGCATCTTGTTACACGTTGGAGTATTAACATCATTTCCAGAGCTGTCACTGGAAATCTGATTTCCAGGTGATTTGAGTTATCTGGTATGTTATTATTTCTGCTAAGTCAGATATAATGTAGTGAATTATGATTGCTTCATGAACCAAAACCAGTGTTGTGATATCTCCACAGTAATTGCTCATATGGAGCTTAGGGCTATTTCCCTTCTCTGCAGAGAACATCTCAAATGTAATTGTCAACAATGAAATTTTTAAAACAAAGGCATAAAACAGATACAGTGAAATGCTGGAAATAAATTATATTCACTCAAGTGTTTGAAAGCAACTTGAATATGAAATTGCTGGACTGTCAACTGTAACGTATAATCTGTTCCACCCTCCTCTTCAATGGTTGGGAAGATTGAGGTGTGACCGCTTTGGCTTTAAAGAAAGAGCAGAGCACAGCCTAAGAAAGAGGAGAAAACATTTACTGGAGTGATTGTGAGATCTGGATACTTAAAATTGTAATAATGCAAATTATTTCCCTTCTGTCAAAAGTCTTCATCAGTTTGTCAACTGGTGATTACTTGTTTGTTCATGGATTCTGGAGTTCCTCCATGGTAATTTCCTTCCTTGCAGCAATTGATCAAGTATGGCTTCTTAGTCAAAGCATCTCTTCTGTATAATCCACACTACTTCAATCTTACTGCTTAGGAGAGATCTTCTGTTAGTTAGGTACCCCCTAGCCCCTGAGATTCTTCACCAGCATGTTTCCACTTCCTCCCTTATGCTATCTTCTGTTGTCTGTTAAATGTAACGATGCATTGTGAGACTACAGAATTGAAAATAAAGTTCAGTAATCTTTTTTTTTGGTCTTCCACCAGACAGACATCTGCATTGCTTACCAAATTTGTATGCTTATATGTAATTTTCCTGCAAGATCCTTTACATGTTTCAGTGCTTCTGGTTATAGCAACCACTTGTGATTGTCAAAGATCAAGACTGTATTCTGTGTTTAAAATAGCCTCAGCATGCAAGTTATGGAATATGACAGGTGTGATGCCACTTCTCAAGAAAAAAGTGTAGGACCTGCAAGCTTGAGTTTGTAATGAACATGTCAGAAATCACAGTAAAGAACAGACTACTAGTGGACAAAGAGTTAACATTTCTTTCTTAGGGAGAAGTGTCACTCACAGATACGTGTTCTTTGAAGGAATAATTGAGCAGGAGGTAAGCAATGTTGGCACTGATGAGTCTGCTTGGATTTCTAAAATGAATTTAGTAATGTTGCTCCTCAGAGACTCCCAAAGAACCTAAGTTGATTTAGGAAGGTTCTTTGATTGCTATCCAGCTTCAAGGTAGAAAATGGAGAGCAGAATAAATAGTCAAGGTTTGTTTCTTTTATTTTAGCAGTACTGTCCTAGTGTGATTTCTGTCGTGACCTGTGTTTTTTTAATATACTCATAAGTTATCTGGAAAAAAGAATGAGATTAAAAAGTTTAATGACTTTCAGTGTAATAGAAATGAACATGGAGTGTGAAGAGCTGCAGAGGAATCTTGTGGTGACTGAACTGAATATACAGCAAGTAAAATGCAGTGCTTCGAAGTGTAAAACAGTTATGACAGAAAATGGCCTTAACTTTATATACATAATGAGGGGTTCTGAATTTGCATGGCAACAACATAGAAAGAGGTCTTAGACATACTGTAAATATCTGAAAATGTTAGGATTTTTTCATAAGTTGTCAGGTTAGTGTTTAGTTTGGATCCAGAAAGTTGGTCTGATATTGGGAATTACTGGTTGTAGATGGGGAAACAAAAAAGCTATGATTATGTCAGGATGGACACATGCTGCATCTGGAAGTTGAGTAGTGTGTCCTGTTCTGATGAACTTCCTCAGGAAGGCTCTAGTAGAATTAGTATAGGTGCAAAAAAAAAGTAAAGGGATATGAAAAGCTTCTGTAAGTGGCCTGATTGAATAGAATGGGAGTTTTCCAGTGGAGTGAATGGGAAGAGTGACAGGACCAGGTTGGGAAGAAAGTTGTTGAGCTCTAGAAGATCATGAATAGTGTGAGGAAAGTTAATAGGGAATGATAAGTTTCCCTTGATACCAGATCTAAGGGACATCAAATAACATTCTAAGTTAGCAAGTGGAAAACAAACAAGGGTCCTTTCTCATCGTAAGTCTTTGCCATGTGGGAGCATTTGGATGCCAAAAGAACTATCAGGAGGTAATACCAGTGGAGACATGGTTTCAGGAAGTCTGCAAGTCAAGGACAGCTGGAAGCTGGAGGGAGGACATGCAAGAGAAATGAACAGTAGTTTTTATTTTGTTCATGTATCCTCACTAGGTTCCTGCTGTTGAAAGTGGGGTGTTGGTCTGGATGGGTGTTTTGTCTGTCTCAGTGTGAAGGACAGCATCTGCTCTTGGTTCCATTCTTTTTTTTATTCTCATCTGGGTTGTGGTCCCTTAAGAAGGGGGGAGGAGTATGAGGAGGAATCTCCCTCCCTTCTAGAGCTCCCAAGCATTGTGAAGGAGATGCTCCTTCCAAGATTGGGGCAGGGGGAGTGGGGAGGGAAGGTGACAGCAGCAGCCTGGGAGCCCATGGCTGCAGAAGAAATCCAGAGAATCTGTGGTAGAGTAGGAAGTGGAGACCTCTGCCTGGCTGAAGAGCCCTTTTTTGGACCAGGTAGCGCTCTGTAGTTCTCATCTGCCCTGCAAGGGCACAGTAGGCAGTGATTGGGTTGTAAGTATGTCTTCAAGTAATGTGTTTTTTTTCATTTGAATGGTTAATGTTTGTAATTAAAAGGTTAGGTAATTATACTGGTTTATAGTTGAACTTTTTTTGTTTAATTTAAAAACTTTTCAGTTGTCTTTGGAAGCTCAACAGAAAGTGTTAATAAGAAGGTCTAAGCGGATCCACCACAAAGCTTTGGCCACCTGAAAAGTAGCATGGTCCCTAGAGCATTAGTTTTCATGTTTCTGGATAACACTTCAGCAAATAATTTCAGGAAAGCATTTTTGGTGAAATTTTGTGCTTATGTCATTTGCTTTCATAGAACCACAGAATGGATTGGGTTGGAAGGGACCTTAAAGATCATTGAGTTCCAACCCCCCTGCCATGGGCACAAACACCTTCCACTCGACCATTGGGACTAAAATGTATGGTAATTTAACTTCAGAAATTCTATTGAGATAGGCACTAGAATAACTTTGTCACATTAAGAAGTGGCAGATTTCGGGTCACAGAATCACAGAATCACAGAATGTTAGGGATTGGAAGGGACCTCAAAAGATCATCTAGTCCTTTCAGTGGGTTTGGGGTTTTTTTTAGGAAACCAGAGTTGTTAGATTATTATATAAAGGTCCATAGAATTTGCATAATCTAAGTTGACAATGTGATCCCATAGTTTCCTTACAATTTATGAAGCATTTTGAAGGCATCATGGTGGTCCTGTGATGTCCATACTATGATGCTGTGAGGCTGCGGACACATAGCCATTTTTTACTGTATCCCTTGGTTCTGGTGTTTGGGCTTTTTTTTGCATCATCGTAGCCCTGCCTGTGCGTGCCTGGCTTACAGGTTTTTGGAGAAGAATCTTGTTTACCTGGATAGAGATGGTAGTGAAAAAGGCTTCTTTTCTTGCTTGCTATTAGCACCAGTTGAACATAAATTTTCCCTCCTTAATTAGCTTGTGTGTCGCCAACTGCTGAGAACCTTCTAGCAGGCTCTTCATTTGCTCTTTGCCATGCAAGTAGTGTACCTCAGAAAGCAGTGCCTGTGTTGAATCTGCCCTTGTCCTGGCATTCTTTCCATGCATCTTCCAGCCGACTCTAATGAGTCAACTTCATTTTGTCTGACTGATTTTTCAGCGTTCTGGCTGATGTGCCAAAGTTAAAGGGTTTTTTTTATACTTTGTACTCCTGGCTCTTAGAAGTTATTTATATGGTACTGTGCGTTCTGCTGAGCTTGTTTTTCTTTTCTAAACTTTGATTTTTTTTAAAGTTTGTTCTGATACACGCTCTGTCTGGCACACAGTGGAGGCTTTGTCTTGATTTCTTTGATACTTCGCTCAATTTTGTTGTGGCCCAGCTTTCAGGGAGCTTTAAGCAGGAACATAAATTACAGCAGACAATAAAAGGGAAATGTAGAAGGAACTAGAAGAGTTCTGAAGAACAGTTCAAGGTGCAGTAAAAAACAAGGAGTTTATGTAATGAGTTTCCTGCTTTTGAGAAGAAAGCTATGTGAGAGCATCAATGAATCAGAAGCATAAATTAAGGAAGTTTATTTNTAGAGATTAGTTTTACTTTATTTTCCTCTTTACTTTAGACTAAAAAATACCACCAAAAAAATCCCTAAATGCATTTTATGCGGGTTTGCACATCCAAACATTAAGGAGATGCCAGCTATAAGGTAGGTGGTGCCACCCTGATTTTGTCAGCTGGTTTGTACACCCTGTGATACAATTTTGCC
>VZTO01014242.1:0-32784 GCA_013400615.1 Syrrhaptes paradoxus
ATAAAATAAAATAATCATTGAAGGTTTGGGAAGAGTTGTAGATTAGACTTTGTTCTAAGCCACAGTTATCTGATGTAGATCTGATTTCCTCTATCCGTGAAATTAATCTCGTTATTTAAATAGAGAAGTGCACACTGTGATATCCTGGTCTTAGGAAGACCATAGGTCACAAAATAAGAAACCACGTTTAAAACATAGGGACATAGAGAGCAGCAGTTCAGCAATTCAGCCACGCCTCATTAACATTCAGTTGCTATTTCAGAGGTAGTCCAGATCGATATGCATAAAATGTTACCATCTGGTACATGTAATCGCTGTGCTGTATTTCAAAAAGGAATGAGAAAAATAGCTACCACATTGCCACAGACCTGTAGATTGTTTTTTTTAAAATAAAAACTGCTCAGTGCCTATAAAATAAACTTTCCTCATTGGTAATTTGCCTGTGTTGCAGGAACTAGCACAGAGATTGGTGCCAATAATTAGCCTCAGTAGAAGAATTTATGATTAATTGATGAATCTGTTGTTTGCTTGGTAGTTTATTTGGTTTTAAATAACATAATTTCTTACCCCAATATTGGACAATTATGTAGTCTTTGTTAAAAATCTGTAGAACTCTGAGAACAGGAGTTCTGTTCCAGATCTTAAAGATCTGGAATTATAATAAAAGCAGGATAAATTTTTCAAACGCTTGTTCACTGGTTATTTTTGCCCTTCCCCTCATCCCCCAAAAACCTGCCTTATACATGAATGTTATGAACTGTATTAGGTCAAAAATCTAACTAGGGGTCTATACAGATGTAAATGAATCCTGATTATTAAAAGACTTGTAAAGACTCCACTGAGAAAAATAAATTCCTGATGCTCTCAAGCCATTTGCCAATGTTTAGTGTGTGTCGTGGCTTTGATTAATAATTAAGTTTGTATTAGAAGAAAAAAATCCCAGATGTCATTGTTTTTCATTCTACATTTTGATGGCACAGCAGACTTAAATGCTGCTCATTGTAACTGCCAGCACGACCTGAACAAAGGAGAAGTCCAGTGACATTTCTTGGTCCTGAGTACAGGCACAGATTCACTTGGGATTCTTATTTATTATTGAAGCCTTTCACAGCAAATATTAAACTGTACTTTTGCATAAAAAACATCAAACAATGGTGGGGGGTGGGGAGGAGCTCCTCTCTATGATGTATTTGATGAATTCTATGGTAGTATAAGCAAATAAACCCATAAAGCATTCAATTACAGTTAATCATTGGCAAACATATGAAAACAGTCCACATCATTAATTGGAAAAACCAAAGGATGAGAAGTGACTCCTTCTGATGTCTGCTGAGCTGATGAGAGGTGTTACTTTCCTGACCATAAAGGCCTGGAATTCCCAGTAAAATTAAACGGAACCTGTATTGCAATTTCACAGTCATTTTTGTTCTTAATTAGCAGTTACATTTTGATAGGCAATTTGAATCCATGTAATAGTTCCTACTGGTAAAAATGCTTTTGTTGGAAGAAAACCTGGCTAGACTATTGTCGTAAAAGCAATCTCCATTTCTCACCCTAAAATAGGCATTTTAAGCAGTTATTTTGGAAATAGAATGTTGTGCCTAAATGTTCATTAGGCACTGCACGTCACTTTGCTCACCCTTCACCTGTATGGTGTGGCAGGCTCTCATGCAAGTCCTGCTTTACACCAGTGTAGGTATTCAACAGGTTCAGGAGCGTAGAATTTGGCCCTGACTGCACCCCACTGAGGAATCTCGCCCTGAGTAAACCTGAAGAAATTTTGGGATCCCACAAGAGTGAGAGGTCACAATTGTTCCCTCTTTGTTTTTGTTTTGGATGGCAGGAGAAGAGTCTGTTGCCAGTGCCCATCACCTTGAGAGAATGTGGTTTCACGTTTCTCATTCATCCCATGATGGAGGTTGGTCGGTGCATTTCTATTCGTGTGCTGCACCTTCTTTGCCTTCTATTTTGTGCTGGAAAAAGTGATGTAGAGATAGATCCGATATCCAGATCACTGAAGTGATCCTTTTTTTCCAAAATGTTGTGGTTGTTCTGTTGCGCGTTTTTGTCAAGTGTTTTTGGAGGGGGGTCATGTTTTGGTTTTTTGCATGGGAGAGGTGTTATGTTAGTTTGTAGAAACACATTTGTGGCTGTGAAGGAGGTAGGCGGGAGTGTCAGGGGGAAGTGGAAAAATCCTAATCAGGGTTCACTACTGCAAATACCCCTGTACTTTGTAAGGAGAAGTAAGTGATGGACTTCCAAAGGCCATCAGCTGTGGAGAACACACAGGCCTCATACAGGTGCAGCAGGGACTTGTTTGATGACTTTCCTTCATGCCCAAGAGTGATCTAAAAGGCTGAAACCCAGGTCATTCCAAATAGACATTGAATTGTCTTGCCTCTTCACTGGTCCTTTGGCACGTAGCATACACAATCACAGAATTGTTTAGTTGTAATCTTGAGATCATCTGGTCCAACTCCCTGCTCAAGCGGTGTCATCTAGACCAGGTTGCCCAGGACCATGTCCAATCAGATTTTTAATATCTCCAAGGTTGGGGACTCCACAATCTCTCCATGCAACACGTTCCAGTGTTTGACCACCCTCACAGTAAAAAAATATTTTCTTTTGTTCAGATTCAATTTCCTATTTTAGAATTTTTTGCCTGTTGCTTCTTGTTCTGTCAGTGGGCACTAGTGAGGAGAGTCTGTCTCCCTCATCTTCATTCCCACCCATCAGGTATTTGTGCACATCGGTAAGATCCCCCTGAGCTTTCTCTCCTCCGGATTGAACGGTCCCAGCTCTCGTATGGCAGATGCTCCAGTCGATTCAACCAGGCCTGTGCTGCACTCACTCCAGTGGGTCCATGTCTTTCTCGTACTGTGGAGCCCAGAACTGGAGACTGAGCTCCAGATGGGGCCTCACCAGTGCTGAGTAGAGCAGAAGGACCATCTTTCTCCACCTGCTGGCAATGCTTTTCTTGAGGATTCCATGCTTAGCCCTATACCATATCTTTTGCCCAGCCGTAAAGGTTCATTTGATAGTTGCTAGTCTACAGCTGTTGATGGTATTATTTATGAACTTAAACTTGCTGTAGACAGACTATGTGGTCATCTTTCTTGTTGGTCTATCTTTCTGTTGGATGAGAGGTTTTTTCCCTGTCGTCTTCATTTTCCTCCATCCTTCAACATTTCTGATGTACTGGCTGTGAAACATTTCAATTTTGCTTTTTCTCTTAACCTGAAAAGAATTTTGTAATTACTTGGGTTATTATAAATAACAGCCTAGTTTTCAGCAGAGCATCATGATTGTAATAAAATTTCAGAGGCTTCATGATGTTCATAAACTGTAGGATTCCTGTTTTACCAGTAAGGTTTTCAGCAGAGCATCATGATTACTTGACATAGTGGTGGACAGTCCAGGACCTCTTATGAGAGGATAATGATGTTTCTTTCTTCAGAGAAGATGCAAAGTGTAATTAATTTGTCCTTGTATGGTGCTCTGAGATCCTAGGATAGGAGAAGTTTCCCATGTACTGCTATTAATTGTATTCAGAGACAGAATCCCTTTACATTAATAGAGCTGTCCAGAAATTAGAAGTATGCATTAATACTCCTGGTGAACGTATTAAGAGTAAGACATCATAGTAAATGGATGCAAATACATAGAGATGAAATTCTGAGGAACTGATAACGGAATCAAAAGCAGCCAGAAGGCTTTTCAAAGGCATAATGGTGACTGACTGAAATAGCAGTGATTTGTGTAGCTTTGCCATGGTCTTCTCTAGTCTCAATTTTTCAGAAGTAGCAGCTCACTTCTTACAGTCACATAACCTGAGGGTGTCTTTTTTTCTTGACATTGCGTTGACATCAGGGTCGAGTAAAACAACATTTCATAATGGATGAGCTCTGTAAAGGATAAAGCCTGTCCTTGTGCGTTATCCTTCCTGTGTGTTGTATTTTTGAAATTGAGTTGTTTCAGTGTCAGCCTGTTTCATTTCCCTTGAAGTGAGTTTCTGTCTCTCTTGGAGATGGTTTGATGACTCGCTGCTAGAAATGAACTCGTTTCTCTCTCCTTTGACCCACTCGGGTTAGCCTGTTGGGGTCCTTGCCATCCAGCCATACCTGTACAGGAGGCCTTGCTGGTTGTTGGTTTGGAGCTTCAGCAGGGTCTGACTTGTCTCACGCTTGCTTTGCTCTCTGTGCATTGTAAGCTA
Source organism: Syrrhaptes paradoxus (assembly GCA_013400615.1). Taxonomy (NCBI): domain Eukaryota; kingdom Metazoa; phylum Chordata; class Aves; order Pterocliformes; family Pteroclidae; genus Syrrhaptes; species Syrrhaptes paradoxus. The sequence goes on from VZTO01014242.1 coordinate 4,214, forward strand.
TGAAAGAGAAGATCGGTTGTCCCATTGAGCTACAGCCAGTCCCTGCACTTGATGCAGGAAACCTGACCTAGACAATGGCAAATAAAGTGTGGAACTCTTTCCTTTCTTAATGAAATGACTTATTTTTACTGAATTATCAGATGTTTTTCAGGTGGCCTTTTTCCTTTTAATGCATGACAGCGCAACCTTGCCACTACTTATCTCTTTGCTTTTCAACTTGTTCAAAGAATTCACTGCGGAGCCTCATATTGCTTCGTATTTGTGTTTTCTGTGCTATAATTATCCTGGTAATTCAGCTAAGATTAAAGGCCTCGGGAGGTAAGTGGAACAGAAACATTCTCTGCTATAAGCTAATTTTGCTGCCTACCTTGATTCCCACCCTGCCTTGCCTAGCACACATTGCCAAGCTCCCTAATGTCACACAAGCGGTGGTCACTTGGCTTTTGTCTGCTCCCACTGCCCCCTTGCCTTCACCTGGGGTCTGGCCCATCCCTGTCTGCATCTCTGGCTTAAACATCCACCCAACCCTTGAGCAGGGAACTCATGGCTGCTGCCTCCATGGTACGATTTATTCATCTGCTTCCTTCTCCTGAGAACAGAATCCAAGCAGTATCCCCCATCCCCTCCCTTTTTTAAAGTGCTAAATAATGCTACTTGAGAACTGTACTTTGCCTGGATTTTTTTTTTGAGAGCAAGTGTGAGAAATGTATTAATATTTAATCCAAACAATTTGGAAGAATGTGAAGCTACAATTAGATAGCCTTGGCCATCTGTTGCGTGCAGCAGAACAAGAATTTATTTAATAACTTGGAAAGAGAAAAGGGACTGCCAATCACCTATAGATTTATTCCTTAATAAAGCTTGCACAGTCTCTGCAGAGGGAGATCCAGGTGGTGAAGGAGACACTCCAGACCGTGCTGGTGCAACTTCAGCCAGCCAGAGAGGCAGGAGAAGAAAAGGCTGGAGACTTCCTCTGTGACAGCTGGTGTCCAGGAAAACAAGACTTGAAGGAATAATGAGCAGAAAGAGCTGGTAGGATGACATTAATTCACAAAGGGCTGCTTTTAGTAACTGAATACTGTTTTACCAAGCCTCAGGGATCTCTGTGCTCCCTGCATAACTAATAACTAAATCAATTATGGAGAAAAAGTGCCTGGAGGTCTATCATCAGAAGTATTCTACACAGCCTCACATGTTTTGGCACAGATTGGGAAACAGCTTTCAGAGGAGAGCAGCCCCTGTAAATGTGTAGATTACAAATTGATACGTTTCAAGTGAGTCTGCAAAGTTGCCTTTAATGTCAGTGAAATGTTCTCCTTGAAGGCTGCTGAACAGTATCTGTCTTTGTTACTCATGTATTTTTTCCCCACCAATTTAAAAATGCGGTGTTAAATGTGGAACATCTAGGATTTATTGAAAAAAATAGATGTAAGAATAATAAGAACTTTTTTTCCTTTGGCTTTAACAGCTTTCTTACACTGAATGTATTTTCATATTGCTGACAATAATTAAATCAATAGGATGAAATTCAAGCTAACCAAGTTCTTTCAGCTGAAATTTGGACCTCATTTACTCAGTGGTATTGAGTAGAGTGGAGATAACTAACAGCAGCCCCTATAGCAGCAGTTTAACTCTCTTCATTTAGGTATTAATATAAACTTGCTTTAGTATTATGGGGTTGTAAAGCACAAAAAATTTGACTGTGGTGGGGATTTGTGTTTCTTATATTTAAATATTGTATGAACAATAAGTCATTTAAGTCTCCCTAGAAAGTTTATTACTACTATTGTATTACTTTGATCTTTCTTATAAACTTCGGAAGGAATGCGGATTTTCTGTTTTGCAATAGACATATGTGTATATCTATACACATACTTAAACATGTAGTTTTATAAGTAATAAAAGCAACATTCGATTGAAGCCAACTAATATAAATGACCTATATTTAGAGCATTGTTCCAAACAGTCAATGCCTTTAGGAATTCATCATGTACTGTTACTTGCATAGCAATAGATCTCTGATGTTACAAAGAATTCTGCTTCTGCCATTTGTTACAGAGGGAGAATTTTTTAAAAAGGTGTTTTGTTTTTTTTTAAAACCAGTAGATGAAAAAAATGTCTTGCAACTCAGTACTGTACTTTTAAAATAATATTTAACTTTTTTAGAATGACTTTTCTGCTACCTGAATTACTTATTTTATAGCCACATTGTGAAGGTTTTTGCAAATTTTGAAGGTCATTGGACTACTAGCCCATTAAGATTGTGTTCATTTTCTTTTCATGTTTTAATACTAGTTGAAACTTCTACCTCAATGTTAAGTACATAGGGAGGGAGGAAAAAAAAAAGTGCCAGGCAGCTGAGACATACAACAGGATTATAACTGCATCCAGGAGTATACAGTGGTCAAACCAGAGGACTAGAGCTCTGGTGATTTCTGTAGTCATCAGATCCTCAGGGAGGAATTACAAGCCTGTAATTCAGAAGATGGTTGACTTTTCCCAGTGTATAATATAGGGGCCAGCATCCATGGTGAGGTAAAGGCTCTTGGATCTTCCCCTTGCATGGACTCTGCTCCTCAGTTCCCATCCCCAGATCTCTTGCTGCTCTTCTGTTTGACAAGTTTCTGTCTCCAAGCTTTTCTTTACAGTCCCTGCTCAATACCTACCTCCCCATAGTAGATTTGTCACTTTCTGAAGCCCCCCCCAGGCAGATGAGCAAAGCATTTGTCTGCAGCTCAAGGCAGCCTGACAACCATGGCCAGGAGCCTGTGGCACTGACATTCAGCCCCTGCACAGAACTGGCTCCCCAGGGAAAACCTGACCGGGCACACACAGCCTGGCTGCCTGGGGGTGGCTGTCAGCCAGAAAGCACTCATGGAAACCCCCTGTGAGTTCAGGTAAACAGAAAAGAAAGCAGGCTGACATGATAGATTTCTCTTACGGCTGTTTCCTGAAGACCAACAGAAGCTCCTCATGGCTTACCACCACTGAGGGCCTGGGACTGAGTTTGCAGCAATGGGCATTTATATAGGGCGAGGAGGACACCCCAGAGATGATGGCCAGTATCCTGAGGTTGTGTGACCCTCCTCTCCCACAGACTGAGGAGGGTGTGGGATTTTGCCCTTTGAATATATAGTGCCTGTAATGGAAATAGCTGGTGGGCACTGTGTGTGAGCCTTAAAGCCGGGATCAGCCGCAGCTGAAGGGTTGAAGTCTGCCTCAACAGCAGGAATAATAACCAGCCACTCATTCCCACTAGCAAGGTTTTTTTCTTGAAGACATTCCTATTCAATTAAAAAACCTGTGTGGTTTTTATGTTTCACAACTTCAGAGCACTGCTGCATTTTAATAAAAACTCATGCAACCACTCTAATAGGACACTGAACTCCTGAGGAGAAGAGAAACTGAATCAGTCATCATTCATGTTATATTTGTATCTGTTAACATTTATTTTATACATAATGTGGACTACTACTACTTCAATTTATTATTCCATTAACTTCAGGGTTTGTTGTGGGAAGTTAGAGCCAGTAATCATTCCTTTTCTCAGATGTGCTGAATAATAAGCATACTGGAAAAAAAAAAAAGGTATACTATGCAATGTATCAGCTGCCTTTTATCTGTGGATAGAAAACTTTCAAATAAAGAGAAGTATGTTTTTAACTAACTCAATGTCTGTTTCCATTCTGTGCAGTGTACAAGATTTTAGAAATTTCACGGGGGTGGGGGGCTGATGGATGGGGAGTGAGGAGAGGAAAGGAGAAACCATGTGTGTGACTGTTATTGCACTGTCAACAGCAGCGATTCCTCTGCTTGGGAAATTCTATGATGCCTTCTGGAAACAGTCTAAAGATGCATTCAACACTAGCGCCTCATGGCAAAATGCAGCTATTTTCAGTGCGAAAGGGAGAGAAACATCATACAGTGAGCTATACGGACAGGTAGAACTTCTAGTTGAGTCCTGGCTCAGCTCAGCCCATCTCACTGTGTGACTGAATCCTGCCTCCCTCCCTCAGTTCCTCACTGAAGGGAGGAAAACTCTTCCCACACTCACGAAGAAGGGTCAGGGGAAGGGAGTGACACTACACCAGCTACAGCAATATCTGGGGTCAAAGTCATGCTCACCATGGCAATGAGGGTGTGGGAGAAGTGATGAGAGGTAGGAGAGGACGGTGGTGTCCCACTTTCACACGTGCTTGCTAGGACTTTGTCACCTCGAGGTAGACTGGTCTCCCACTATCTGCGAACATGAATCCCACCAGAAATAAGCCCTTTTCTTGCCTGTGTTCTCCCTCTGTAGAGCACCAGCCCTCAAAGGTTTGAGGAGTACATAGAGAAGCATGTGGGCTTTGTGGGCAGAAACCTCTGCCACAGCAGTGGGGAGCTACAAGAGGAGGAAGCAGTCCCCTTGAGCCACCCATTACATGTGCTGTGGAGGAAAGTAGTGAGTTGTGTTTAACAGACACATACTCTGTGTACAAACATATTTTCAAGGAACCAAGTAAGTAAGCAAAGAGTACACAGCACCCCAAAGACTGTTTAGCTCCAGACTAATATTCTTTTCACAATCAATTAGCTGGTCCATTCTTTCTAAGGCATGACAGCTCAGGCATTACTTGTTAAATCAAGATAAGCACATCTTTTCTAGAGCACTGGAGAAGGCAGTTCAATAACGGATCCCAGACAGGCAGTAGTGCTGCAGAGAGCTTCAGGGCAAGATTAGAATAATCCCCATGTATCCTCTTAGTTTGCTATCCTATTAAAAATGAGACTGGGACCAAGATTTTTTTTTTTTTAAAGTCTCAGAGATTAACATGTACTACAAAGAAGCTCTAAAATATTATTCACATGTGGAGATTTTTCCTGCACTGTTAAGGAGAATAATACAAGTTTCTCGAGAGATATTAAAAAAAAAAAAAAAAAAGCCTGTGAATATAGGAGATTCGTTCTGAACCTGAAAAGCAGCCAAGCCAGCAGCCACAGTAAAGCATTTCTCTAAAAATTCTAATGAAGGCTTGAATATGAGGCCTGGGAAAAGAGCATCTGGGGTTGAGTGAGTAAGGAAGTGTCTGAGTTCTTAACATGCATGGCATTCAGTCACTCCTTGTTTTCTTGTCTGAAAGAGCAGTCTTGGGGAAGGGGGTGCTGGGACACTGTCAAAGACACACACAAAGTCAGTACCTCACTAGGCTATTTGTTCTTATAATCGCCTACAAAGTTGAACAAATAGTTTATAATAATAAGCAGCCTTACAGGAATACTAAGTATAGAAAGACAGAATATTAAAATAATCAGAGTCACAGCTAGGAGACACACTGGAGCAGCAGACAATAAACAAAACCTTTCCACAGTGACAATCCAATTTACAAGGGGAAGGAGAAAACCTCAGATTTACTCCTTCTCTGACAATGAGACTGTGAAACACCAAAGGAAGACCCTCTGGGTCATCTTGCCAGCTAGGCTCAAGATTTTAAGTGTGTCAGCTCACTCCCACAACCAGATCTTTGCACCCACTCTCAAGCTTCCCTGTAAGAGCATCCCCACTGCTGGGCTTGGGAGCAGCAGCCTGGGGCCAGGCACAGCTCTGCACATAGGAGCTCCCCAGGGCTGTGCTGGGAGGCAGTGGTACAGGGACTGGGTTAGAGATACCAGTGCAAACCTTTTCCACTACATGGGGTTTGGGAGGGGCAATAGAGACTTATCCATCTTACTTATTCTGTGCTCTTCCAAAAGCTTTAACATTTTATTTTCCTATGGTTTTGGCTTTAAAGTGAATTTTCAGAAATCTCCTCATGCCGCCTCCATGACCTGAAATTTAAAAGGACCATGATTGTTTAATTTCTCCTGACTCAAATACAGCAAGCTCAAGCAATGAAACCTAGTTGTTCTTAGCTGTTGTCTGATGAGTTTGGATCACAACATATTCCTTTGCTTTCAGTAACATGAGTTCCTGGAGCAACAGCCGAGTGGTTGACCAGGCTCTTTCCCCCACTTAACTGGGCAACGTTGAAGAGCAGAAAGATGGCATTGCCAGCTGCACATGGCACTAAAAAGACTTCTTTATGAGCACTGCCAACTCCACTGTCCCCACAAAGGCGATCAGGTTTCAGGAAAAGAGGTACAGGAATAGTTGGAGATTAGAAAAAACTAAGTTCCTTCCAACAGACCAGCAAAGCTCATTACAAACAAGTTAACCAACTAAAGACCAAAAGGTGACCTACTCCTGTCCTTTAGTGTTTACATGGAGAAAGATTTCCGATGCCTACTGGCTATTTCATCTAGCAGAATCCTTCACAACAAAGAAGTTGAGACGTTTTTAGCAGGAGAGTAATTGACCATTGGAGCAAGAAACTCTGTCTCTCAAAGTTAAAGCAAGCTTGGGATTTTATTTTTTTTTTCCCCCCAGAAATTGTGAAGAAACCCCCCCTGCATCCCAGATGTAACACACGAGTCAGAAAACACTGCAATGCAGGTTTGCACAGCCTGCATGATTCATATGACACTAAGGAACAGTCTCAGTGATTTACCTTAAATACAGGCATTTTCCTTCATGGCTTTAAAAAAAAGAAAAAGGTAATGAAAGAAGAAATGCTTTATTAAACTATTGTTTGGCTGCAAAGGTGGAGCTGGAGGACAGGGCAGCCTGGTGTCTGCAAGCTGGAAAAGCCCATTTACCTTCTCTCTGATCTTGCCCTTAGCTCAAAAGGGCAAGTGAAACCAAACCTTAAGGAAGGGCTTAATGTAAATCTTTCCTGGGATGGCAAGACTGAAACTATTACAAAATGGTTCAGAGCCTGACTAGGCAGGAGCCTAGAGTTTTGAGTCAAATTTCCTCCCTCCCAGGGGCAGGCAGGTTAAAGGGGGCTAGAGGCACATTTCACAGTACAGCAGCAGGCAGGATGGAGCAATGCCAGCACCGGGCTTGGTATTTGGGGGACTGAAGCAGAGCCACAGCACTAGCACTGTGCTCCAGCCTAAGAGGCAGCACAAGCCATTTGCACTACGGCACAACATCCTCTGCAAAAGAGGAAAACCCAAAGAAACCCAACCAGCACCATAGCCATCAGGCACTGCTTGTCTTGGCTCATGGTGCTGGTATTTGATCAAGCTATTGCCACTTGTTTTCATTGAATGAGAAGGAGAAGGTGAAAAGAGCACCCTGCCTCTCCCAACCATACGTGATTTGTCATTGCTAATTTTCTATAACGAGCTGTAGCAAGTGAAGCCAGTCTCTCTCCATTAATCCTGACGGGAAACATTTCTTCTTTGTCTTCCCATAAAGTGCCCCAAATTCTTTGGGTGAATATGTGCTACATCTGTATGAAACCCCCAGCTCTCTTCAAAACTTCTCCCTACCATCATGAGCAGAAAGTAGCAACACCCTGCACCTCTTCTGGCACAGTAACACTCCCTGGATATGACATGGGAGCAGTAAAGCATCGCTAGCTTTATTTCCTTCTTTCTACTGTGCATGTTTTTTATTATCCTGAATTGGAAATGTAATATTGATTGTGTCTGCTTCAATGTCAATACTTAATAATCCTATTAAAATAAAGATCTTCTGTAGCGGAAAAAAATGAAGCAGAAATGTTGTCTCAAGAAAGATAAATCACCAGCCCTGTTTAATGTCTCCTCTTCTGCAGCCTTAGTTCTCCGACTTTAGAAAGTTCATCCTAGGGGATACGTTGAGGCCAGGCAGACAATCGTATTAGGGAAAGTGNTGCTAGTCATCTTTTCATTTCAGCTCTCCTCTTTGATCTCCCTGCACAGCATCCTGCCTCTGCGTTGGGCTAGCACCTCAGCTCCAAGACACAGGTGGTCACACCAGTCCTCACCTCTGCGCTCTGCAGATGTGCGCAGGCACCCACACGCTTGGGAAAAAGGGAATAATCAAAGCCCAGAGGCTTCGCCCTGGCTCCTTTGGGTTGAAGGCTGCTGAGAGCCTTAGGGGAGGGAGGCATGCCTATCAGGGATTAAGGATCCCCAGAGGTCACTCAGAGAAAGCTGTTTTTCGCTGAGTCTCACACACATCTTTCTCTTTGGAGGCTGAGGCCAGCCAGGCACAGAGCAGAGCCGTTTGTCTCTGACCACACGCCCAGAGTGTCTACAAGGGTTCTCCCCATCACTGCAAAAACGCCTATGAAGCCCCTATGAAGATGCCTCCATCTCATAGCAGATGGCAGCATCACATTCCAAAGCATTTTTTTTAAAAGTGTTTCATGCGCCAGGAAGGAGAGTCACAAGCACACTGGAATTCAGAAATTCTTTTGCTGGTGTTCCAACGCTTTCCAAACGGCGCTTGTGAGACCTGCTGCCCCTCCAAGATATATTGCTATTTCCCAGCCCCCAGTAGCTTGAAGATTAATTTTATGTGTTTTCTTCCCCACACAGATTCCTACAAATGTGTAACTTCTCAGAAAGACTCTGCAGGGTGGATCACTCCACAGCATGACTTGCCTACCTTGTCTGGTTTTGTACATCTTTAAAGTTAAAGAAAACACATTGAATAGATCCAGGGTCTGACAAGTTACGGTTGCAGAAACCACAAGAATGTGACCTCCACAGGTTGGCTTCAGTCCACATGAGTAATGCAAACTCTGTAACACAAAACATAGTCCAGACAAATATTGAGCTGATGTTATCAGCTGATGCTATCTCACTGCTGTTCTCCAGTTAAGCACAAAGTGTTCAATACTACAGGTGTTAGATGTGCACATCACAAGCCCCTCTAGCATCCTCAATTTCAGGAGGCATGGAGGATGCCCAACTGCTTAGTGCAAGGGTCAGTTACTTTAATTTAACCCATGCCCTGATCTCTTGAGATCGATAATTTTTAAATTAATCTTTCATTCCCATTTAAAAATGTGTAAGGTGTTCCAACTTGGCCACAACCTCCTTTGAGTACAGGTTGCAAGTGAATATTTAAGTAGTCACGTTCCTCAATAGTCTCTGTAGTTTTTCAAGGCTTGGATGAGCACATAAAATAGCGCTCCCTCTAACCCAGAAGAGACATTAGCAAATGATGCCAGATAAAACATTTTTAAAAGGGTACTGTCAGGAATATCAGAGCAATTGACAGAGCTGAGAGAGAAAGCTAAGGTCCAAATGGTGAAATGAGAGCAAGCAACCTGAGCTGAGCCATCCCCTGTGGGGACTGGAACCCTGAAATTGCAGCATTAGGCCAGCAAATGAGAAACATTAGAAATCAAATAGATGAAGCTGGAGGGAGTTTATTCTCAAAGGTGAGCAATGTAAACCATGATCTGTGATTTTAAGATTGCTTGTATTTGCATAACCAACACCATGGTAAGAAAATAAGAACACGTAGGTAAATTCCTGGATTACATTTAATAAATGCCTGATTATGCTGTCTCTTAAGGCAAGTTTAAACGCTGGCGAGATTTTCCTGCCTCCTAAATGTGCAATTGAGGATATGCTCCCAAAAAGACAGAGAAAAATTGTCACTATCAACCAGAACTCAAACTGTTGGAGGACAGCAGCACCTTACTAGAGAAGTCCCACTAAGGTTCAGAAAAAAGCCACAAGACATATACTAGCACATCACAAAACAGTGTCTGATAGTTCTGTGTCTCTCTACCCCAACATGTCCAGGTCCCATGGTTTACAAATTCATGGATTAGTATAATCCATACAAATGTAATTACAGATCTTTATTGCTCTTAGCAAGCTCTGTGTATTGGCCACGTGCAGAACTACAAGTACTTCTCTAATCTCATTTTCAGATTTTTTTTTCCCCCAAAAGTGCATCACCAAGTCCTCCTTTATCCTGACTGAAGTTTGATGCTTTTGATCTGTCAGGATTGCAGACTATATGCTACCGAGCACAGCAGCTTATTCTTCTTGTCTCTTCCTCCACATCCCCTTTAGTCTGTATGGCCACCAGAAAATATTCAGGACAGACATCAGGCAACGAGGTCTGTAATGCCAGTCAGATTTTAACTACAGGCCTGTTCCAGTCCTAGCAGACACTGTGCTCCTGTCACACAAGGTGCCATGGGTGGATATACATGGCAAGACCAGGACATTGGGACAGCTACCCTAACAGAAGCGGTTGTAGCTGGCCCGCACCCTTCATACATCTAGTTGAGGTAGCTAAAACTCCTGTGGGGTTTTCAGTTGCCACAACTAACACAGGATCTCCCTTGTAGGACCTGTGGCTTGCTCATAGAACAAGCACGTGGGACTCCACTATCTCTGTATTTTTTCCACCAAGTTCGTTTCCAGTCACTGCAGTTGAGCCCTGGCCTGAAATTTGTGTATTCCCAGCACCAGAGGGGAAGATGAGACTTCCCTGTGCTCTATCATGCCACTGCAGGAGGGAGCACTCTGCTTAAATTGGCAGCTCGCCCTGCCTCCAGTACTTAGTTGCTCTGGGAAGACAAAGAACAAAAGCAAGCTCCAAGGGCAGTTCAGCATGTCTTTTGCCCACCAGCTCTGCAGGAAGCCTACGGAAGCCACGCAGGTAACAAACTACCCAGTGCTGCTTCACCCCAGAGGCCACTTCAGGAGCAGGCAATTAAAGAACAGCCATCAGGGGAAGTTTCCAGCCTGTCACCCATATCATTCTCCTCGACATGCACACAGGCATTAAATGCTAGTGAAGGACACCCTTAATGACAGCCCCAGGTCTTGGAGCTCCCAGAGCAGCCGAGGAGCTAGACCAGCTCCCTCTCACACAGCCCATGCGCTCCGTCACCGTGCTGGGGGGATACCTTCGAGGGGCACGGGCAGAGCTCGCTTTCTCTGTGCTATTATGTTAATGGCCCCTGTGATGAGGGCAGACAAGAACTATGCCAGTTAATAGCAATTATAATGAGGGAGAGAAACAATCCTTTTTCCAGTTGAGGTCGATAACAAGACTCCCGTGGGTACCTGTGGGATGCACATTAGGACTGTTACAGGAAATTAAGACGTACACAGAAGAGTGTCGAAGGAACCCTGGAGAGGAGTTTTTAAATTCTTGTAGCCTGATGAGAAATGATTCACTTATTTTTCCAAATGGATTTTAGGAGAAGAGGCAGAGTTGCATACACGGAAGAAATGCCATGCATTCCCTGGAAATAGGTAAACCACAAGTGTTATTTGCTCATCTCTAAAGCTCTTCTCCATACTCCAGTGGATGTAATTGCAGATAGTGTTGCCACCTTCCCTTCCAGCTAATAAACACCTCACTCACAATGAGCTTTACCCGAAATAAAGGTAAGGAGCCGGGATTCCCTACCAGCTTATCCAGGGCAGTTTCTTCAGCACAGACTCACAACCCAGATGTGGGGACAGCAGAGCTGCAGCCCTGTTGCACAAACACCGGTAGCCCTAAAACCTCAGTTCAGAACAGGGCTCTCAAGGCATGCTGGACAGGAAAAAAAAAACTTATTCTGAACCACTGACATTTTCTGCAGGCAGGAAGGTTTCAACACAGTACAACGTACTCTCCTAGCTAGGGAGAGTATACCCCTTCCCAGTCCAGAGTCAGGGCTCCACTTCTCACTTGATGAATCATATCTCCAGCAAGCCTCAACGGCCAGTAAAGCAAATTCAGCACCAGCCTGACTTCTCCACTTCAGTCCAGTCAGCAGCAGCGGCAGCGTCCCCAGCTCAGGGCCTGTCCTCTCCCAGCCCGTGTGCTCAGGGACTGCTCACCCTCCCTTTGCACGCAGATGGCCGGCTGCTGTGCCAATTAGCACGAGTTCTGATTTTTGCTTCCTGATGTAAAGCATTTGGGAGAGAAACCAAACAGCCTGCCTTACTCCACTGAGCAGCCGGGTCCCAAACAGCTGACGCTGCATTATCAGCAAGGACCACATCTGAGTACTGGCTCATTAGTTACCAGCCCTCTGAGCCATTCGGCACAAACTAAACAGAAAACACTTCTGGTCTCTGAAGAGCTGCTCCTTTTCCAGTTCAAGACTCACCTCCTTTCACTGACTTCCAACACCTGAAAACTGTTTGCTTTCCCCTTTGAGGCAGGGCTTTGCTGTTTCAAAAAGCAGGTGTTCGATACCAATTTTCCAGGTAGCTAGGTCAGGACAACCGTATAGTTTTATTTAAGCCAGAATAGTGTCGTTTTTCCCAGGATGATGAGCTTAACACTTCTGCCTGACAGGACAGTGAAGCAGGTAGCATTTATAGACCGAGAAGCAACAGACATTACACTGATACTGGGATGCTACCACCTCCCAAATTCTGCATAAACAACAGAAACCTACAGACCAACACTTACTCAGACAGTAGTAGCTCAAGTGACAAAGCAGGACCTCCTTTTTCCTACATGGCAGCTCCTTATCCTCCATGCCTCAGGCTGCCAAATGTAAGAACATGACCAGGGGGCTGGAGCAAAGGTTCTGCTTATCTTTTATCCATGGAAGTGGGATGGCACAGACAAAATAGAAGAGAACAGGAAAGATGCTTCCCTACTCCCCTCCAAACAGCAGTAAAGAGCTGTGATTAGATTTTCTCAGCTACATCTCACTAGGATCTCAGACGCTATCCCTTAAATGGTCAATAGCTATGTTTCTCCTATATAATTTCCTTCTGTTTTTCTTCAAGGAGCCAAAGATGCTGTGCTGGTTTTCCAAGGAGAGGGGTGCTCAGGCTTCCCACCAGTTTCTGTGGGAGCTGCAAGTGCTGTGACCTGTGAAGATCAGGATCCTTCAGGTCATGTGCTTACATACATCTTTTGAGCCAAGTTTGCCTGATTTAGCAACAGCATGGATCAGGGCTCAGGAAGTCAACAGTGAAGGGGGGAACAAATGACTATGGGGCAGAAAAAGGCTTGGCAATCCCAGGAAGAGCCATCCCCCAGAAAGGCTAGGAAAGAGCAGAGTTGAGTGGAGCAAGCTCGCATTTTTAACCATCCAGCGTCACGCTGAAAACATCTAAATTTTTAATAAATATTTCATAGAAGATACTCAATGAATTAGTGATGGCAAAATCTGGCAAGTACCTGCAACATTTTAGTCTGACTTTGAGTCTGCTCAGTTTTAATTTCCAGGTATTGTTGCACTTGCATGTGGCACCTGGAAAAGAACTTCAATTACAGGCTTTGTTCTGGCTCAAGATTCCTCTCCTATACTTTCTCTTTTATTGTAGTTACAGTGAAAAGGGATCCTTTGGAGCTTTTTTGAAATACTGACCTCAAAGCCCATCTAAGATTAGCAAAGTACGTGCTTGCTATACAGCTTTAAGGACTCCAGCAAGCTTCGCCCTTATTTAGCTGCTATATTCATCTCTCAAACACTGAGTAGTCTGTCTTACTCCTATAGATATCAGGGGCAGATAGAGGAGGGAGGGCAAAAAGGATGCAGGGGATGCCTAATTCTTTACTATACAAAATAGTAGTAGGTTTCAAGTGAGAGCTCCCATCCATCCCAACTGTAACTAGAAGATACAGCTGGTGAGAGAAAAAATGTGCCTTTGTGGCATGCAGGTCAGAGGCAATAGGGCCCTCTCCCCCTTCCTCCATTGGCTCAGCCACAGATAGAGCATCTGCAACAAATTAATTTCCCTTGGTGCGCTGCAGCCCCCTTGGCCGCACACAGACCGCACACTCAGCATCTGCTGCCTTTCCTCACAAGTTTGTGGCATGCTTTCAGCTAGTCGTCACAGTGCCTACAACTGCAGATTTTCAAAGGCTTTTCAACTGGATACAAGACGGATCTTCAAACCCAAAGTCAAGACAAGACCAATATGTTAGTTTTCATACACTGTCCAGATGAGAAATTAAACCTGGCTCTTCTTACAAGAAAATCTAGGTACAGAACTTCAAAGGACCTTGATCCCTTCAAAAGCCATAGCGTTATATCTTCCTAAGGAGGTTGGATGGTTAAGTCCCTGCTGTGGAATGCTATTTTATTGATCATATTTCTCTCTACCACTTCAAACCCAAGTTAGGATGTAAACAGTTTCAATGTACTACCTGTTGTTGCTGCTGGAGAGCAGCAGCTATGAGTAACAAAGGAGCAATGGTTTTGAAATGACACACTAGAAATCCACCAAAAGCAATGTTGTGTAAAGGCTGGAATTTCTTTTTCCTCTTTAACAAAAAGGAGTATCTTAAAGCAGAAATTTCAGAGGAGGTGTTAACCTTTGAAGATCCTTTTGCATTCAAGGTGCAAAGCTCAGATCAACCTGATGTAAACAGGAAGATCTGTGAACATAGAATTGCCAGAGACTGATGTGAGTTACAGCAAGTCAACCAGAGACAACTTTTCATCCTTTAAATTCCTACTTCTCAAAGTTTCCTGCTGCAGACAGGCCCTTCCTCCTTTGTTAGCACCTCCTGTTTGGTTTCCTTTGTTACCAGCTCAGAGGAACACCCAAGTTCACCCTGCAAACATGCTCCAGGCAGGAATTAACTCATCCAGCATTAAGTGCCAGAGGGATGAGATTTGCCTTTCCAGGAGAGGGGACACTGTTCCGTGCGTTACTGTGCCATCGTCACTGGGAGGTGGCTGTGGAGTCCTGCAGGCAGGAAAGCAGCTGGTGAAGGACAGGGGAAAAGAGCAAGAACCCAGAGTGGTCACTTGTTGAAAGGCTATGGTGTCATCCAGCAGCCCTCTGGAGACCAGGACTGTGAGCCCAAACCCAAGGCAGGAAAAGCTGCCTCTACTACCTGTCCTCACATCAAGCCAACTGATGTTCTTGGGCATTACGCCAGCTGGTCTTGATAACCCACCTGCTAGGAACCCCTTGTTGTGGTCCTGTCCCGCCAGCTGTGGGTGGGTCCAGAGCTGGGCACACCACCCCCGGGCTGCGAGGCAAACTGTGGAACATGCCCCTCTGTCTGTTTCTCTCCACAGGTTGTTTTCTCTACTGGGAATTGGTGCTTTGGAGCATCACAATTTGCTCAAGGTTGTGGTTAGATGACCCCAGTAGGGCTTATGCTTTTTACATTTACTTTAGCCTGAAATAAATGAAGAAGCCTGGACAGGAAAACCCAAATATTAAGCAAACAGTCTGGGATACTTCTCATGGATTTTCCTCTAACAAACACAAGAATCACACTGCTCCTTTAGCACGTGCAGGGTCCAGTGCCCACAGTGTCTAAACACTTCCTCCACAGCCCTNAGGTCCCAGCGCCCACAGTTAGAGAACTATCTAAACACTTCCTCCACAGCCCTTCCTGGCTGTTTCTCCAGCACAGCCTTGCAAAACTTGGGCATTCTTTCTCACCCTGTACTTCACAGCACAGCATAGGTAGGAAACTTTGCTAGATGAGGAGGAGAGAAGCTTCATCCTCCTTTGCCGGGACCAGCAGGACAAGAGGTAGCCTGTGCAGACATTCATGCTCTGGCAACTCCAGAGAGGTTCATGGTGAACAATTAAGAACAGAAAACAACCAAAAAACACCACGAAAAGGTACACCTCCAGTAGTACTGCCATTTGAAAGGTACATGCATGTGCCACCATACACAGAATGAGAGGCAGCAGATAGCATTTGGGACATCACTGGTAGTACAGATGTAAACCAGACTAGGTTTAATGGCTTTCTCCTGTCACCTAATGCTTCAGCTTACATCAGCAAAGCCTCCAAATTCTCTTTTTAATGACATCTATTGTGTTCCATTTTAATCTTTGCTGTGCACTAGGAATTGCTATCTGGGGGAAAAGCTAGCAGGGCTAAGCTGCAAGTGAGGGGAAAAAATAAATCCAACAACAAATCCGCATTTTGATGGGGCTGTGAGCAACAGGGCTTCCTGTTATGGAGGATCCCCCACAGCTGATCACTGAGGCACAGGACTTGTTTGCAGGTTTATAGGATGCCAACACCTACTTGAACCAACCTGCACACAAGAACATCTACAAAGTTTGTTTCCTACCCAGCTGGAGCAATCCAGCAGTCGATGCCAGAGCACACGCTGTCCAGCCTGTGCTGCTGTAGGCTGTCCCCACAGTGGCGCAGGAGCATCAAGCAACAAAACAGCAAATTGAGAAGCTCCAGAGAAGGCTGGGACTGAGGCAACAACATGCTCCAAGTGCCAAGTCATCCCTGCTCCTCCCTGTTACTCATTGTCCTTCCGGAGAGCTTTCTGCTTTGCTGGTACTTGCTGCTCTCACCTAGAGGCAAGAGCCAAGTTCCTATCGTCTTTGAGGGAGCTGATGGCTTTCTCTCCTCCCATGACGAGAGCGCCTAGGTACAACAGGCTTCTGTACGTTGCTTTGATGAACTTGGATGAGGGGATTGGTGTTGACAGAATAAGAGTCATTGGCCAAAACAAAGTTCAGTTGAGACTGAGGCTGATCTGCCTTTCAAGCCTGATTAACCACAAATATGAACGACAAAGCATTCCTTTCTTGTGCTGTGCACCTTCAACCTCCCCAGGTCCTGCAAGAGTCGGGGATGGACATAGATGAGAGACCATCTTTGACTAGTTCTGTACTTGAGCAGGAGCCAGAAAATACTGGAAACAGATGTTTTTAAGGGGAAATATTTTTTTCCTAGAAGTTTCCCAACCACCCAGAGACACTGCTTACCTGAAATAGTGTCTGAACTAATGGAACATTGCTATTAGTGCTGGACAGGAAATATTTTTTCCTATCCTATGAAAAGAAACCTTCCTTCTATATCCCTCCCAAGGAAATCACGCTTTGTTAGTCTTCTTACTAAAGGAAAACAAACCAAAACAGAAAACCCCAGCAATGAAGAAACCACCTGTGCTTCCCACCATAGCTAGTAGACGAGCAATTGTGCACTTCCTTGGAGTACAGGTTCAAAAATCAGAGAGACTTTAGTCTTGCTCCTTCTATATCCCTAATAATCACATCGGTCTCTAGGCTGTTGACACTTCACTGAGAATATTTTCACGGGTTTTGGACAACCTGAAATACCCTGCAAGATGTCAACCCGCCTGGAGCCTGACACGTGCCATTGCATTGGGATGTGGAAGTTCTCACAGCACCCCTTGCGAGTAACTCGGAGCCATGGAAACTGCCAAAACAAAAACCAGAAAGCCTTCCATCGTGCTGACAAGACAATTCTAGATTGCTTATAAACCACGTCCTGGGTAACAAAGTGTGAGAGATCACCAGTCTTACGCAGAATACATTGCATAATTCCCTCATGAGGAAATTACTTATCACAGACAGGTAAGAAAGTGCCCCAGCCTGTTATTCTCATTGTATTTCAGTCCAAACATATTCATCTTCCTTAGGAAACTTGAGAGGGAGTTTCACACCACACAAATTCAGAGATCCTTCCCGCTCACGCCTGACTTTGTAAGCTGAAATAAGTGAACTCCACAGGCAGGACAAAACCAGTTTGTCAGCTTTGCATAGGGAAACAGTTGTACCGATGGGCAGGAGCTTTTGAAACAGCAGGTGCAGGCATCCAAGGTGTATAGCTACTGTTATAACCAAGGTGTTTTGGAAAGACTTCTGAAACTGCTGACCTGTGCTAGAAATTATTTGTCATATTGCTTTGTAGTTTTACAGGAAGTTTGATGAGGCAGGACTTTACTTCCCTATATGTTTTTTTCCCCTCCTTTACTCACAAGGGGAATGTCAGGAGTAGCCTGGAGCAAGGACTTCTGTAGGTGGTCCCATATAGTTCTTGACTAATTGCTACTTTTGCCTTATATCTTGTAGAATAACACTGAGGACAACAGTGCATACTTCAAAGCATGTAATGCTCCAGTACAAACAGGTTAACATCCCCAGGCAGAGAAAGAAATGCCTTTGTGCAATGGATAGTCAGATCCATGGATAGAGCAGATTGAAGTTCTTAGGTTAAGAAAGGAAAAAAAAATAAAAAAAATCTATTCTCAGTGTCTTTAACCAGCCTGTGAAACATAAAGGCCTTTTACACAGAAGTTGTCATACAGGCAATTATAAGAGGCAAAAGAATTGACCTACAGATCAGAAACAATGAGTTAATTTGTCCTGATCTAGATTGATTCGCATTAGTGCCAATACACCACAACAAGAACTCAAACTACAGGCTATCCTTTCATCACAAAACCGAAGTAAATGTGCACATGCACACACAGAAAGATGCAACATATGTGGATCCAACTAAGACTGTATCAGAAAGTAAGCCAAATATTAGTTCATCCATATGTTTGTTAATGAATGTATAAATCAAGTTGTCTCATATATCTATTATCTCTACTTTTAAAAAAAAGTGACATTATATGAATTTTGATGAGGGATGAGCCACAGACCTTTTTGACATACAAATGCTAGTGTGACTGTACAGTGGTTAAAGGCAGTTCTGGGTAAAACTAGAATAATTCTTGATAAAATCTGCAAAATCCTAATTTGCATGTGCTCAGCTGAAGGAAAAAAACATTTTCAAATGGGCAAGCTAAGGGGTGTTTTTTCTGCTATCATGAGATATTAGTAAAACAGATTGTATTTTTATTATCTTGTTCACAGGTCCATTTACTAGATCTCATTAAAATTTGAGTCCCCACAATAGCACGACTGAGCCTTGACTTCTTTCTCTCTGCCAGTTCATGCCACGTGGAAAGTCTTTGTGCCCATTTCAAACTGAGGAGAAAAAAAAAATCCATGGGTTTAATAAAGAAAAAAATAATTACCCACAGACTTAAGGTGAAAGTTTCCAGAGGTTCTAAAATTTGACAAACTTGATTAAGTCACAGACACTCAGCCTCCTTTGAGATCTACTGTCTTAAACAGAACACCTAGAAGAGGGTCTGGTTTTGAAAACCCAGGTCAAATACCCCTCTGATCAGCCTTCTTGTTCACCATTTGCATGGCTGTGGCAGTCTGAAGCCAGGAAGTTTGCTGCGTGAGCCCCTTGAGACTCAGGCTTCATCACCAATGCTCACCTGTTGCCCATCATTGTTGCTGGAAGCCAGGAGAAGCAAAACCTCTCCCTGCCCACCCCAGCCTACCATGCCTGTACGACAAGTTTCTTCACAAGCTAACCAGTAACAGTAGTCTCTCAAGTGATTTTTAAGATCGGTCTTTTTTCCCTTGCCCCCTCTCTCAACAGGCTAATTCTCTTGTTCAAGGCTTGTAGAGCACGGTTTTATTAAAGGCTGCAGCAGATGGCAGAGACGTGTTGTGGGAATGACAACAGACAGCGGTATGCACACGAGATCAACACAAAGGAGCACCGAACAGCACCAATACTGAACTGGGGCATCATTTATCATTGTAGAAGGCAAGACATAAGGTTATCTCAAGGGATTAATTGTTTGAAATCCCACTGGGTCCTTCCAACCATCACTCTGCAGTTTCAGCCATTGGGTAATTCCATTCCCTGTCCTTCAACCTGGCTGCTTTGGAACTGGGGAGGGGGGGTGCTTTATTGCCCATATAGCTCTTTATACAAAGAGACAAGCAGCTTTACGCAGCACCAAGAGACAAGGAAGCAAGTGCTCTTTAAACTAAGAAAAAAATGGCAGGAAGCAAAATTGCCTACATAAAGCCACAGGGTAGAAATCAGAGGCAGAGCAGGAATGAGGAGTTACCCTGGCCCTCAAGCACTGCTAATTTCCCTGGACGATGCTTACCCCCACTTGCAGAAAGACTGAACGAAAGCAGTTGTCCTTTGAATGCCAATCAGCTCCTTTACCAGATCCTCTTAAATCTAACTTTATCCCTTGATTGCTGCAATTCTGCCACATTAAAGCGATTCTCTGAAGTAACTCTGATTTATTCACAATACTGCTATTTAGCAGCCAGAGCATCAGAGCGATACGGTTATGTTTTGATTTCAATTCTATTACCAGCAGAGTGGAAGCCACAGCACAAAGCCGAGATATGCACAGCACAGCTGCAGCAGCGGTTACACACCAACAGCTCCATGCCTTCCCTTCCCCAAACAAAAGCCTTCCTGGAAATGCCCCTCTGCCGCATGGTCTTGGGCCAATGCACGGGGGCTCATATGATTTACGCAGGCAGACCCCCAGGTATGAGTTTTGCTTTCTGAGAAATTAATTGAGACCCCTCCTCAGCAACAGGGACAAAGCTGGTTTCTGGAACCAGGACCAGCTGGACAGGCCATAAGAAATGGGGTTTGAGGAAAGTGAAACACCACATCCCAGGAGGACACAGACTCTTTACATGAAAGACATCTAAAAGCCAAGATTAAAAAACAGTTCAGAAGGAGCAGTTCTCTTTTCAGAGGAAAAAGGAGAAGTCACCTCAGGCCACAGCAAGAACTGCTCTTCCCGCACACACATTTCAGCATAGCCAAGACTAGTCCCTCCAAGCAAAGGGGATGGGTGCCCAGAGCTAGCGGGGTTGAAAAAAGCCTGACCAGGAAAGATAACTCTCAGATTTAACTCTACTGCAAACTTCAAACATCAGAGCACCAGAGCTTCAATATGCAAAGAGACAATTACCTCCTCTGAGACCAACGCTTTTCAAAGGACCCTGCCAATCAGACAGCTACAGGAATGCTCAGATACAATTAAAAAGGACAGACACTTCTAGCAGTCAGCTCTTACAATGTGCCATTCTGCTAATTGTAGCCAGGCTACTGCATGAGGGCTTAGCACATAGAAATCAACACTTACCCGCAATTTTTTTGCAGAGATCTGCAAAGCTCAGTCTGGGAAAATTCTTCTGTTACCCTCAGCACCTACAGCAGGCACAGCTTCACGAGTCTCCACAACACTTCACCGTTAAGCCACCCAAAGGCGATCAGGACCCATCTCACTGCTCAGGAGGCTGCTGTCCTTGCTCTGGGTTGTGTGGCCAAAGGGCCCTTGCAAAGGCATCTCATCACTAGCCACAGCTGATGAGCACTCACCACTGATGGAGGCTCCAGTGCTTGCAAGTCATGACATTGGTTACAGCTTTGGCTGTCACACTGGCAAATTAAATTACTTGCTTCAGGTGTCCTGAATGAGCAGAAATGCCCCCACCCTCATGCACAGGGAGCACATGGCATTAAAAAAAAAACAAAAACAAACAAACAAAAACCAAACCAAAACAAACAAACAAAAGAAAACCAAAAAAACCAAACCAGAAAAACCTTCTAGGAAGAGGACAACAGTAGCAGCAGCCTAGGTTAATAGCTCAGTTTACTGTTCTACCAGAAGTCCTGGTGCTTGTCTTAATCCCTTTTTTTTCCAATGCCTTACAGTAACCAAGGATTCGATTCTGCATGTCCCAGATACTGCTTTTTACCCAGAGTTGAGGAAGCTCACTCTTTTGGGAAGGTCTGTCTTTTGCCTGGAGGGATGAGCTGCTTTTAAGTAGAGCCTGCTAATGTGACAAAACTGGAGCACCAAGGTCTTCACCAGTGCTTCTTGGGGAAGTGGCTGGGTTTCTTTGCAGCCTCCCTGGCAGCTATGTCATCTCTGATGGCTGTCCCAGTGCTGCTTCTGCAGTGATGGGAGGCTGCTGTGGGCTCCAGAGAACAGTCCTCTTTCTCCTCCTTTTCTCCCCAGCGCCTGGGGAAAGCCTTTTTGCTGTAATGCTGAAGACTATGGCTCTAGCTAGGGTGATACCTTAGGTTTTGTCACCCATAACTCAAAAGTAGCAGTGTTTAAATCAAAGCATCCTACCCTGCCACTTCTTGGAGACAGAAATTAGGCCAAAGGCATTAATTAATCTATGTGCTTGGGTCCCTGGGAGTTTTTGGGAGCTCAGCATCCTCTTTGTGGGGGCCACCCCCAGCCAGCTCCCTGCTGGCTTATAGCTTATGATTTACAGGAGCAGTGGAAATCTCTGAGAGTAAACACAATTGTTTTATTTTGCCTACAAGGTTCCATGTATCTCACGCTCCATGTGACAGAAGTGGTTTTTAACGGGTTGAAGAGTGTTTTCTCAGAGTAGGACTTTATAAACCAGTTTATCGTTTAAAGTAAATTCAACTACGGAGCCACAGAAATTCTGCTTACTAAATTTTTGGAGTTCTGAACCACTGTCTGGAGGAGCTGCCCAGCAGGGGGGAGGCCAAGGGATCAAATTCAGACTGGAGACCTCAGCTGGGAAGACTAAAGTTAGGTGAGAGGAATCCCAACCAAGGCACTGCAGCAGCTGCTGAGAGTATTTGTGGAGCCACCACAGAATGAAATACAACAGGAGGTTTTTAACAGGGTACACTGCTGTTATTAGAAATTAAGCTTTCCAGCCCTGTTCCTTTTTTTGGAATCCGTTTTGCTGCTGGAGTTGTGGTATGAACTCTGTTCATCTCCTCAAAGGAAAATAGGTGCCTCTTCAGTCAGAGCTGAGATCTTCCAACTCCAGGGCTTTGTAACCCGTTTAGTTTCTCTCTCCAGTGACTGGTTTGTCTGTACAAATAACTAAACATGAGATTTATTTCTTTATCTAAGGAATAAATTGGTAGACTCCATTAATTTTTTTTTTCGAGCAGGATTCACTGAAATTTTGGGAAAAAAAATCCTCTCCTGTGAGGTGTGGATCTGCCAGTAGACAGAAGGAGATGCTGCTCCCTGCATTGTCACCCCTGGCTGCGCGAGGAGTCTGGGCGGTGGGAAGCAGCAGCAGCTGGGGGCTGGGCAGCCCTCCTCCCGCACCCTGCAGCTGACCTGGCTGTGGCCCACTCTATGGGGTCCTTTTTCTTGGCTGACACTGCCAAATTTAGTGTAAACTTTGTAGATTTTTTTCCTGTCCAGCCACACTTAGAACTATTGCTGGATAGCAGCCATAAATAAATTAACAGATTATGCTATCTGTAAACCCCAAAATTAGCTACTGTTAACAGTCATCCTACACGTCCTGTTACTGCATTGCTATCTAACTGGTTTGTATTCTGAATTTTTTTTTTCTGTTTTATTCCTCCTTGTGCATGCAGCCAAACAGGGCAAAAGTAGATAGCTGACCAAAGAGTTTTCTGCAAACTATTTCTGTGTTCAGTGAAAAAAGACTGTGCACAGCCCCTAAACACTAGATCAGTAGCTGGCACTGCTATATGCATGTTTGGGTGTAGCTAGGATATCATGGTTACATTTGCTTCCCCTGAACACTGTGATGTTCACACATGAGCCATGCTAGAAAGAATTCTCATTTCCTAGGCAGCATTCCCTGTAATGTGACAGCTTACTTCTATACTTGATACCCACTGGAGTAGGGTGAAGGGGTTTTTTAATTATTATTATTTAGAAATTAAGAAGTGGAAAAAAAGATAATTTAAACTATCCTTTCCTAGGCAGTTATTTTGGTTGAATTATCTTATTTTAAGTGTCAAGAGAAAAAAAAACCCAGAAAAAAAGATTAGGCATGTCACATTTGTGACAGTAGGTTAAGAGAGATCCTGAGCTGATAAATTAACTTGCAAAATCAGACAATGTTCAACTGGGATGTACAAAACTCTCAAAAATTGTGATTCCCTGAAATGTTATAATTATTCGTTACTGGCATGAAACCAACAAATAAATTAATGGGATAGGAAGCAGCGGTTAGACAGTAACTTATCTTAGTAGACCATCAAGGGTTCACCAGACATTTGGGTAAACCAGCCGTCTGTCAGGCGTGGCGTTGTACAGTTGCTGGATGTAGCTCTGCACAGATGGCTGCACTGTTCTGCTTATAACATGGCATATAACATAACATCACATCACATCACATCACATGCTCTCACTTCTTTATGTATTTCCTGTGTTACACCAGACCGAGCATGGCACAGTGGCGATCCCCATGTCCCAGTGCTTCCTACCAGGAGGTGATGTGGGCGCAAGGTGGCAGAAGCTCAGAGGCAGCTTCAAATGTGAATGGTGAAACAACAGCTACAAAATAAGACGCTGTGTTGTAAACCACAACAAACGGCACTCGAAAAGAGCCCAGCTGGAGTTCAAATAAGACATGACTGCACATTTGAAAAGACCTTTTTGCTGGAAAACAGCTTGATCTTGACTGAAAGCACACACCAGACTGCAGAAATTTCTATAAGCAAAAGGAAGAATCTGGCTGTGAGCGAAGAGATTAAACAACAGCTTCAGGGTTTGGTGACATGTCTCAGCAGCATCTGAAGACATTTGAGGGTCCTGATACTCCTTGTTTCACAGAGTGCCAAGGAGAGAATAAATGCTTTTAGAAAAGCAATGGAAATCCACTGTGAGTAAGAGCAAAAGTGAGCTCATTCTGATGGTCCAAGACAAATCCTTACGCTCTCACTCTCAGCCACCTGTTGGTTTTGAGCTTATCTTGTTAATTTTTGAGGATTCTGCAAGTTCTGTGGAAGTTTTCTGGCCTTCAGCTGCTGGAGCAGGGAGTGGTGGCAGGAGCAGGAAGGTAGACAATGGAACAGGGAGAAAAGTAGTTACTTATTTCCCTCTAAATAAAGATTTGTCTGGCACATACACATGCACTTACATATGGTTGTCACTGGCATAAGACAAAATATATGAAAAATTATCTCAAAAGCTATTTAGCTTTCGTAAGTAGCTAAATTAAGTGAGTTGGACTAGAACTTGTTTTTAAAGTGGATACTAGACAGGCATGGTACAATATAGTCTATTTTTGAATACTTAAAAACTGTTACAATCTTTCTAAGCCATGAATTCCTCCAAAAATGTCTTGCCCTGCTTGGGCATGAACATTGTGAGGCTAGATTCTCCCAATGCATCTCTGCAGATGGGCTGAGAGGGTGGCTGAGCCTTTCCGTGTGCAGGGAGCACTTCAATGAACTGACCAAACCACCCTCCTCCGGGCATCGCAGCTCAATAAGGCTCAGCTGACGCAGGAGCCTGTAGGGTCCAAGGTTGGTGTGTGTGATTCAGGAGACAACTTATACTGTTCTGGGGGATGAGAATTAGAAAAATTGATTCCCTAATCTCCATCCCAAAAGGCCAGCGATGAGTTTTGAGTCACTGCAGTGATAGGAAGCGCTGCTGACATTGGCTTCTCAGGACAGAAGAGACCTGTTCTCTCTGTGAGGACTGGTGTTGTGGACTCAGCAGGAGGAAAAGGAGATTTCTGTCTGTCCCTTTTGAGCCTCAGCTGCTGGGGCAGGCAGGGCATCACTCAGCCTTCAGTGCAGGCTGCAAAGTAGTGCAGCTGTCCACTGGGGATTCAGTCGCTACAGCACATTTTAGGAGACAGAAAATTGCGTGTTTAGAGTAAGTCCTGCTTTGAAAGCCCTGTCCTGAAGGCTTTCTGGGCAGATCTATCCCTTTTGTCTTCACTGGAGCAGAGCTGACAGCAGTGGCTCGGTGGTGGCAGGTTGGAAGGCTGAGCTTGGGCTGCCTGCAGTGCCTGGGACAGACTGCATTTAGGATGAGTCTCTGGGAGGCTTCTTCTTCCCTGGAGCTTTGACAGAAGGGGAGTATCAAGCACTTGCCATTGCTGGAAACCCCTTTTATAAACTGTATTGAATGTTCCTATTTGCTATTTATAACAATGCCATTTGTTCAGACGTGTTTACAGTGCGAGCTCCCCAGCTCCATCTCTTCCCTGTTGCCCTCTGGATGGAGCTTGGCACCGTGGGCTTCCACCCAGGGCTGCAGCCATGGGCGCTGCAGCAATGCAGACTGTAACACCTGCAAGACTTGCTAGCATGATGAGCATCTGCCTGTTTGCACAATGCGCCTTTCGACCTGGATGAGGTTGAATCAAATCCTCGATTCACTCAAAGGGTGACTGGGATATCCCTGTTTAGAGTTGATTAATTGTTTTGCATGGCTTAGAACAGCAACTGCAACAAGCACAAACAAGCAAACCATGACAAAGGATGCTTCCTACAGCTCCAGGCAGTGTCTGCAATCCCTCCATGGTACGCATTTGTTTTGGGGGTGAAATGGAGCATCTAGGTCAGGGTGCGCTTTTAATAGGCAAGACTAGTTCAGGAAAGCCTCGTAGTTTGCTGCTAGTGACATGCTAGGCAGAAATGACAGTAAGCTCACGGAAATATTTGGAAATTCAACATCCCACCTCTCCGTCCCCCTCCCCTCCCACCCTCTGGTATGTATGACTTTGAATCTGCTTTCCAGAGCCCCTGCTGCGCGGGGGCTGTCCATCCATCTGGCAAGGTTACAAACACATTTCAGCGCTGTCTACAACATGCCTGATGTAACCTCCTTTCTGTAGCCCCTGCTCTCCTCCTCGCAATCTTTGTTTGACGCAGAGGAATGAACCCTGCAAAGCAAAACCAACGAACCGTGAGGAATCGCAGGGTCCAAACTGCTGGATCCCGAGGGGGAGGGAGGGGGAAGTAGGCACAAAAGGAAGAAAGGGGAAAGAAGGTGGAAGAAAGAGCAAAAAAAATAAAGAAAATCTTACAAAGGAGGGGTGGGGAGAGAGGATAAGGAGAATGCCAGCAGAGATGGGCTGCGCCCTCGCTACAGGGGTTTAACGCTTGGTTATTACTTGCTTTGCAGCTATGTTACATCTGTCAGAATCTCCGATTTTGCCTGCCGAGGTCTTTACACGATGCTCACTTGTGACAGCAGCGAGCCTGACACCACCTTCCCTTCTCCTCTCCAAGGCTGTTAAGGAGGGATAAAGCCTTTGTTTATTTGTCAATTGTGACTTTTTTCCTACTGGGAGACTCCCTAGCCGGGTCATGGAGTGTGCCCCTGCTGTAGGAACAGGCACAAGGATATTGCAGGTGGTGGTGGCTGTTATGCAGTTGGGATGAGATACTGAAGTTCCTGAGTTAATCAAGAATCACATTTACTTATTTAGCTAAGAGCTGAAGTGTTGATTTCATTGTTCAGCAATTTGTTTTGGTTTCTTTATGGCAGTGAGGCAAACTATTCTGTAGACATTAATCAGAAGTTCTGTGGCCCATGACTTTAGGACATTTTATTAGAAATTAGCTAAGAAAAAACATGGGAACAGTCAGAGCTCTCTCTGATGTGACTCTGTGGAATAGCTGTTTATATGTTGAGAGCCAAAGCGCTGAATATAAAATATGTGAGTCAGAAGTGTTTAAGATTGAAACAGATTCCCAGTTTTGTTTCTCTAAGAAAGAAATGTAAATGGACCTGATAATTTATGGAGGAAGCCTAGGCCTTCCTAGCTTGATGCCTTTGAATGAGAGAATAAACAAAGGAAGTTTTCCTGAAGAATTTGCAGTAGGAAAATTTACCATTAGGTAACACAGAGCTTCCTGGGAATTTATTGAGGTGTGGTGGGACATTGAGACATTGGAGATGGCCTGACCTCCACAAAGCCAGCTTGTGCTCCTGGTGCAACTTACAGGTGCTGTTCAAATGCAAATGCCAGTCTAGGTGGTCATACATCTGCAGCAGGGGAACTAGATGTGTTAGCAACTAATACAGAAGCATCTTTCCACTTTTCTGTCTCAGTTTTTTGGTTTTTTTTTAAGAGCAAGTCACACACTGACTCAATCTAACTGAAAATATACCCTTCAAAAATAAAATATTTCCCTGTGCCCCAGCTTCTTTCTGTGGAGCTTCCTGACACAAGACCTCACATGGGCCACCAGTAGCTTTCCACAGACTTTTAAAAAGAAATTTGTTTCGTTGACCTTCAATATTTGTATGTTGCACTGCTCATACTAAAAACAGAGCACTTAAAAAAGGCAGGGAAAAGGTCTGTATGGCCACTGCTTTTGCTTTTATTTAGAGCTCCAAAGGCAGTTTGAAAAGGCATGGGCTGCAAAACTCCCAGCCAGGTCTGCAATCCTTAGCAACCTGAGAGTTCAGCTGGAGCCAGCAAAGCCATCTCTCTTGGTAATAGCTCAGGATCTGGCCCCAGACTTCTGTGTTTCAAAGGGAGATAATATGGAAAACACTCTTCACCAGTTTGGCAGGGTTTCCCCCTTTCTTTCTAACTAGAATTGAAGCTGAGTTTTGCTTATTCTCTGCTGAAGCACACAGATCACTGCAAAGTCAAAACCTGCTGACGTAACCCTACAGGAGGATCATGTAGCTGCTTGCAGCCTTTCATATCTATTAAACTTCATCCAGTTTGCCAGGCAACAAGTAAGAGATGGGATCACTCATGTGCTGTATTACTCCACTTATAGGCCTTCTAGCAATTTGCTATTGTTTGAAAAAAAATGCATGTCATCTGTACTAGTCACACTCTTCCTCCCAAGAACATAACCTTAATTACTGTTACTGGGTTTGCATGCCTAATGTGTTTGGTCCTACCTATTTTGCTTGTGAACCTGTTATTTTCAATCACTGACTTAAAAAAGAAGTACTTCATTACTATGAATGTGTTGCTTCTTCACTAAATGCCATGATATTTCTTTTCCTCTAGGCTGGAAGGATGAGCAGAGTGTTTCGGCTGCTTTGTTTGGCATGGTAGCATCCCTGGTTTTCCCTGTTATTCACAAATTATAACATAAATATAATAATATATTATTATATATTATATAATATAAATATATAATAAATATAAATCGTGCAAAACAAAAATAAATTAAAAAGTGGTGCTTGATCATTCTCATTTTATGACTGGCTGAAACTGAATTCCTTGCTCTTGGAATGGGAGCTTGAGTAGGAACACAGTGGCAAATGATCAGAAACAATCCCACTCACCAACAGATCTGGAGGCTTCCAATACGTACCTCACCGTGCACCCCTTGGCTCCTGGGAAGCTGCGTTGCATAGCAGAGGTTTCCCACCTACCAGTCCCTTTCTTTCTCCCTACTGTGAGACAGATGTAACTTTCTGAAGAAATTTCATGTCTAATACCAA
>VZTO01014242.1:32907-136014 GCA_013400615.1 Syrrhaptes paradoxus
CCCTGTGCCCCAGCTTCTTTCTGTGGAGCTTCCTGACACAAGACCTCACATGGGCCACCAGTAGCTTTCCACAGACTTTTAAAAAGAAATTTGTTTCGTTGACCTTCAATATTTGTATGTTGCACTGCTCATACTAAAAACAGAGCACTTAAAAAAGGCAGGGAAAAGGTCTGTATGGCCACTGCTTTTGCTTTTATTTAGAGCTCCAAAGGCAGTTTGAAAAGGCATGGGCTGCAAAACTCCCAGCCAGGTCTGCAATCCTTAGCAACCTGAGAGTTCAGCTGGAGCCAGCAAAGCCATCTCTCTTGGTAATAGCTCAGGATCTGGCCCCAGACTTCTGTGTTTCAAAGGGAGATAATATGGAAAACACTCTTCACCAGTTTGGCAGGGTTTCCCCCTTTCTTTCTAACTAGAATTGAAGCTGAGTTTTGCTTATTCTCTGCTGAAGCACACAGATCACTGCAAAGTCAAAACCTGCTGACGTAACCCTACAGGAGGATCATGTAGCTGCTTGCAGCCTTTCATATCTATTAAACTTCATCCAGTTTGCCAGGCAACAAGTAAGAGATGGGATCACTCATGTGCTGTATTACTCCACTTATAGGCCTTCTAGCAATTTGCTATTGTTTGAAAAAAAATGCATGTCATCTGTACTAGTCACACTCTTCCTCCCAAGAACATAACCTTAATTACTGTTACTGGGTTGGCATGCCTAATGTGTTTGGTCCTACCTATTTTGCTTGTGAACCTGTTATTTTCAATCACTGACTTAAAAAAGAAGTACTTCATTACTATGAATGTGTTGCTTCTTCACTAAATGCCATGATATTTATTTTCCTCTAGGCTGGATGGATGAGCAGAGTGTTTCGGCTGCTTTGTTTGGCATGGTAGCATCCCTGGTTTTCCCTGTTATTCACAAATTATAACATAAATATAATAATATATTATTATATATTATATAATATAAATATATAATAAATATAAATCGTGCAAAACAAAAATAAATTAAAAAGTGGTGCTTGATCATTCTCATTTTATGACTGGCTGAAACTGAATTCCTTGCTCTTGGAATGGGAGCTTGAGTAGGAACACAGTGGCAAATGATCAGAAACAATCCCACTCACCAACAGATCTGGAGGCTTCCAATACGTACCTCACCGTGCACCCCTTGGCTCCTGGGAAGCTGCGTTGCATAGCAGAGGTTTCCCACCTACCAGTCCCTTTCTTTCTCCCTACTGTGAGACAGATGTAACTTTCTGAAGAAATTTCATGTCTAATACCAAGTAGGAAAGGCCACAGGAGAAAAGGATCTGGGAGAGAAACATTTGGTTTTCCATAAGATGATGCCTCAGATTGCTTTTTGTCTTGTCCCCAAAGATGTCAGCTTTGGGCTCCATTTTCCGTCAGCACTCTTTACAGCTTAAAGCATGTTATAGGGTTGTTAACAGAGAGAACTGCTTTAGGAGATTAAATCATTTAACACAGAATTCAGCAATGCTGCTACTTTTAACCTCGGTCCATCCCAAAGGTGATAAATGCCTTACTGCACTCAGCACAGGCGCTGTTTTCTGAAATCTCGCTATTTTCAAGAGTCCTGCTGAGTCAGCCTGGAAATATTCTGCTTTTGTCCTAGTCAGGTGTAGAAAATTTCCCAAATGCCAGTCATTACAGGGAAAAACAACACTGAAAAGTGTTATTAAGGTTGCCAAATTATGTGCTTCAAAATTAGGTAATTAGGAATGCATCATGTCTGAAATTACCATGCCCACATCTCTTTTCTTATCACAGGACCTATTGGGGTAACCATACACAGTGGATTGTACTCCCTCGATGGGCAGATATTCAGTATTTTCTGTTCCAAATGCAGGCTTCTGGGAATGACGCCTCCTTTTCTCTGCACTACACAAACACTTCTCAGAAAGCTGGGTGTTTCCTCATCTGGTTGTCTGCCAGTTGAGCGTTACAGTCTTTGAACACATCTCAAATGCTGTCCCAACAATTCCCAAGCTGCTTTCCCCAGCACAACCTTCCTGGAGAGCCCTGGAGCACCCCTCTTCCTTTGCCCTGTGTCCGAGGCGGTGCAGCATTCTCTGCCACACTGCTTCCAGCTCTGCGGCCAGGCTCCTGGCCTCATGGTGTGTCCCATGGGCCACCCACCTCCCTTCAGCCTGATTCCCACCTTGGGACCTGCTGAGTTTGTGCCTGACTTTGCACCACAGCAGTTCCATGAGGGGTGGAGGCTGACTGATGCCTTTTTCACAGCTGAGGCATAGAAAGGATGAGGTCAAAAGGTAGCATTGATTTCAGCACCTGGTTTGAAGGGATGAGGGTGTGATGATTTGGGCATATTTGGCAATTTGGAGCGTGAAACACACCCACTAGCATTGTCCATTGTCAGCCTCTGCAGCTGGGAGAGATCCAGCAGCTCAAATCAGACACCAAAAAAATAAAAAAAGAAACATGGTATCAGTGATCACCAATGACAAATTTGGTTTAAGTGACATGTCAAGCATGACACAGGATCTCTTTGATGATTGTAAGGACAGGAATGGATTTTTCAGAGCAGTGATCAGTTGCTTCAACCTTGAGATAAGCTTTTAATTTCCTGTACTTCAACACCTAATTCACCCGGTACCTGCCAATTTCTGCAGCAGATGAGGCTTCTTTCTCTTCCTCAGTCTTCCCCCTTCCATCAAATCGACTTTCCTTTCCATCCCATCCCATCATATCCCAATTTCTGCAGCAGATGAGGCTTCTTTCTCTTCCTCAGTCTTCCCCCTTCCATCAAATCGACTTTCCTTTCCATCCCATCCCATCATATCCCAATTTCTGCACCCTTCAGCCAATGCCTTTGCCCAGGCTGCTCCCTTTCTCCCAGTCCCAGTCTTCCCTCTCCCCAGGTTCTGGCAAGCCTCGCACCTTCCTGCTGCCCTCACCTCCTCTGCGGGGCCGTCTCACCCCTCCCCAGCTCTGTTGAGGTTCCCCTTGCCAGTCCCATCTTTGTTCCATGCCAGCTTTCCCTTCCTGCTCCTCCCCAGCCTCAGACAGGGTCCTGTGGGGGGACAGGGACAGTGGCTGTCACACCAGCCACTTCCCATGCTAAGGGTGATGTGGGATGAGCCTGTTCATGGCACACTGAGGGGGGATGACACCCTTCGCTTAACACAGACTGCTGGCTTCAGCATCCAAAGTCCCGCGGCGAGCCCAGGGGGGACAGAGGTAGGTCCCCACTGCTGCTAGCACATTAATAGTCAAACTAAACAATTTAACTAACCAAAATGTTTACACGCAGAGAAATACAAGCTGTTTCCTGCTGTACCCTGGGAGAACTCAAAGGCGACTTCAAATAATAGCTAAAGTTGTCCGTGGTAGATGTGTTGAAACTGAGAACCTACCAGAGGGGCAAGGGAAGGTGCAAGTCCATAAACTGAAACACATGTTCATTTTTCAGACATGGCCATTTGTTGTTTTTTTTCCTTCTAGTTATTCTCCTCGTCAGAGATATTTTATCAATGATAAAACAAGAGCAGAAAGAGTGTGTAAGGTGATAAAAACAACTATATTCAGCACTTGATATTTTCAATTGCTTGAAAAATCTGCTCAGAATTATGAGCTACAAATAAACACATCTATGTGAAAAATGCCTACTTTTGTTCCTCAGCAAACAGTCATCTCCTATTCCTTTCATCTCCCTATGGTTTGTACTGTGAGTTGCATTTTCCTTTAGCTACATTCAATGTTTATTTTTGATTTTTCTGCTCTTGCCTTAGAATCATTCCCTTATGCTTGCATACCTTTTCTCCTATTCTCTGTGTAAATACTTTTCCTCCTGTTAAAATAGAAAAAAACCCCTCTGTCAAACAACGAATCACCCCACAGCAAAAAAAAAAAACCCCATGAACAGAAGACTGCAAGATTTCCCAGTCTTGAAAGAGTTCCCATAAACATCCAACGAGAAGAAGTGAGAAAGCTAATGAAATTTCCACAACCATGTGGAAAAAAAGGAGAATGAAGTTGATACAGGAGTGTACATGCTGAGGGACCAGTCTGGGAGTATTTTCACTGACTTTTCCAATTTCATCGTGGCAATTTCATGAAGCAGAATTTAAGCAATATTAGCTTCACATGCTCCTGAAACTTATTTGTGCTTCACAGGCAAACACTTCTCTTAATAAAGCAAAGACTTCAGAGTACATTGCTCCCTGCAAAACTGTTTTCCTGATGAGCACCAGCCACGGGTCACTTGCTGCACCAGGACTGCAGGACTCTGACCGAGGCATCCTGGTGGATAACCCTGAGGCAGTTGAGACCTGTTGCAAGCTATTGCCAAGACACCTGCCTTCCTTCTGGTGTTCAAAATTCAGTGATGCTTCTCCTGAAGTCTGGCTTGCACTAAGAAAGATGGTGTGAAGCGAGATATTGTAGAGGCAGGCACCTATTCTCTTCTGATGAAGGAGTTATCTCCGAGAAAGGATCAGTAATCAAATTATGGGGAATTGTAAGGAGTTAAGCCACTATATCTGTCTACCATATGAACAATAATCAGTGCCCTGAGTCATTACAAAGCCTGTTGAAACACTCTGAATATGCAAAGCATGCACTGAGCAACTGATACAGGACTAGACCAGAATCTAATGTGCCATCTGAAAGAAACTGTGTCTGGCCTAGGAGGCCAGGAAATGACCCGAGATGAAGATGCATACGTTACTTCTCAGGTACCCCTCCAATGGTTATACCTGATGAGCGACAGAGCAAAGCTCCTCAGCTCTTGATGCTCCTTTCCCAGCACAGGTCTGGAGCAGTGCTGGTGACAACGACAGTACTGCCTTTGCAATGCTGAAGTCATACCTCTTGTTCACAGGAGCACAGTGTGAGCAATAACTTGCCCTCATCTCTTTGATCCCTAACACCAAAGGCAAGTGGGTCTTTAGATATTTGTGGAGATTAGAGCTGTAGTGCTACCAGCTTTGGTCTGTCACAGGTGCATTCAGGATGTTGAAAGCAAGTTGGTTAACGGTACAAGGTCAATACACACAGGTTAAAGTGCATTGAACTCCTTGTGCAGATGCCCTCATCTGAGAATAAAGTAATCCTCTAAAGAGGATTATGCTGCAGAGAAAATACAATACACATCTGAATTAGTCTACTTACCTGAGGATTTAATACAGCTGACACCCTGTAATTTGGGTGCATTAACATCACACACTCAGTAGAATCACTTTGTAGTCATTGACTGTGTCCCGTGTTTACATGACCATGGTGTGCTCTGTGTCTGTACCCGTGTGCTCTGTCCCTTCTTCCATTTCTGTCTCTTTTGAAGGAAGACCTTCAGAGTCAATGCCAGAACCATCTCATCTACACTGCCTACCCCTGACTTTATATATGTCCGTGACACTACCACAGTACAGCCAATACGTGCAATGGCTCTATTTCATATTAGCATTTTTGGGAAACAGGTCAAAAAGTACCCCATATGGTATCCTGCACACATTTTGTATGGAGCACTTAGCAGCATAAGGACACACACAAACGCAGAAGCCCTATCATCCTATTGTNTGGGGTTAAGGCTGAGTTTGGTGCCTGTGAGATGACACAAGCTCTGCACAGCGGCAGGCAGAGCACAGACACACAAAGGCAGAAGCCCTATCATCCTATTGTTATCGCTATTGCTGTAGCTGATTAGTTCTGCTGACAGGCAAGACTAATTACTTTAGGTGCAGCCCTGTTATCCCTCAGCTGTACATCCTTAGGGAATCAAACAAACATTTGTTATTGCTAATAACCTGCAGCCCATGGCACAAGGTGGCCTGAGACCAGTCAGTGATAAGCTGGGATTCCCGGCAGCGTGCTCGTGTGTAAAGCAGAGGTAACCCCACACACCCCTGAGTGTTCCCTAGGGGTCAGCAGCAATGCTCTCCCTTCATCTGAGCCCGGGTGCCGTCTTTTGCAGCATTCCCCATGACAGCATTTCAACCTGCTGGCCAAAACCAAGTCTCCTATGTGACTTTTTGTTCTGGCGGTTCCCTTAGCCATGATCAGATTTTTTTTTTCGTGATGCTATGTTGATCTAATGTACTGCCATTTCATTGCTATTCCCACGTTAATTCCCCTCTTGTCTAGCATCACAGAAACTTTTGCTTGTTCATGCAGTGTAAATTAGCTTCAGCTCAATTAACCTCTTGACATATGTTGTTTTTTCCAATTTCTCTTCAGACCTGCTAGTTTTCTTTCAGACCGCCAGCGCTCCTCTTTGCTGAACGCTTCTCTGCATTGCAACACTCTGCTGTTTCAGCAGTGGCTGCCGTGACACAAGGACACAAGCCGCTTTGCACAAGAGTTTTCTGAGGAAGGCAGCTGGGTGCCCACGTGCAGCAAAGCCCCTGGCCTCTTGCTCCAGAAACTCTGCATTAGCTCAGTGAAAACAGAAATTAGAGAATGGAAGAGCACAAGACCTGGAGGCTCTGAAATGAAGCTTGTGAACTTTCATTTCCACTTGATGCTTATGCCTATATGAGAAGCATTTGGACCAGTGCTATCAGGTGTGTGTAAGGTATTGAAGCAGTTTACCCTGTTCATCTTCATTAGCTCTTTTTCTTTAAATTCCCACTGATTCAACAAGGGGAGCTCCACTCATTATGGTCAAGAAGGGCATTACTGCACGTGAAGAACACAGAGATTTCTAATGGTGAGCTCCTGTTTAATTGAATTCAGTGAATGACAACACCATGACATTGCTAAGATTAATGACTCAATAATTTTTGAGACAAGGCAAAACGTGAAGTAAATTGATTGCATTAATTTTATTTTTTTTTTCCTTGGAAACAGTGCTGTACACCAGCTCAGCAGTGTCCTGGAGAGGATGCTTTGCTGTTACAGAGTGAAGGCCAGCTACCCCTTCTCCGTTCAGCTCTTGCACTCTGACATTACTTCATAGTAACTCGTAATATAATTTCCTAGCTGCAGAGATGCAGGCTGACAATAATTAAGCTGAGATCTCGACAGACCAAATGATTAATGCACAAGGCTTTTTGGAGTGGAAACTTCAGTTATTATTAGATTATTCAAGAGAAGGAGAGAAGGTGCCAGAGCATGGAATGGAGGACTGCAGTGACTGCACATCTCACTCTTGAAAAAGTGTGAATAGATTTTAATTTCTGCTGTCTTGTTGGTAACTCTTATTCACATAAAAATCAGTTCTTGCCTAAATGCAATGTCAGAAGTAACATCTTGTTTAAAAATCCATTTGCAGACAATGAGGCAGCTTCTTATTTCCTGCATGTGGCGCACGTTGAGATTTTTCACGTAGTATCTGTGACAGTGTCTGTCAAAAGTGTCTCTGCAAAATGTAGAGAGTGGTGTTTAATATTGCACAACATCATCTCTACTATTGTATTTGTTTTTTACAAGACAGCCACTGAAAAACAATGCTTGTAAGTCTTGTGAGGAGACTGGGCGTTATTACAGAGGCATAGTGTTTGTCTGCAGAAGACAGTGACAAAGTATTCCAGAGCTAGAATTTTGCTAATTAGAGATCAAAAATGTTAATCAAAGGATCCTGAGGAAGAGGGAAGACAGAAGTGAGGCAACTCTTTATATAATGCCATGTGGAGAAACTCATCACAGGTGTTGAGAAGAAAGTTTTCTCCAGTAAGCTATGCAAAAACTGGGGTATTTGAGCTTTGGATGGTATAGAAAAAAAGCTGCATGTCTTCTTGACAGTGTCTGCAGGGCTCAGACTCATGAAGAGCAATGTACACAGCCACAATAAATTCTATTTTTATTTTAGATAATTTGCATAAATTTTTCCAAGTTTCTGAAACAATAGGCACAGTTTAACTGGCCTTCAAGGAGTCTTTGGATACATTACAACTAACAAATTATGGGGACATTAGTACTGTATGGTGTCTTTCATCCAAATAAGACAATGTTCTCAAAACTTTGGGCAAATCCCGTACAACTATGCACAGTCGTGAATTGCCTGGCTACAGAAATATTGTCTCTTCTGCAACCCATGAGGAAGCGTGGAGAGAAAGGTAGGAGAAGACGTGTCGCAGAGCAGCGGGTCTGGGCTGTGCCTGGGAGCGTTACGAACACACCCAGCAGAACGGGGAGCAATGGTTCATGCCAGGAAACATCTTCCAGCTTTGAAGTAAGCGACAAAGGGCCAGCTCGGGATATGAGATCTGAGGCACACACTGGAGTGGGTATTTCTCTCCTTGTCTGTGTTCAGTGAGACTGTAGATGAGGAGCGATATGTTTGTGTGCAGTGTGTGCACGGGTACACCTCCCTCAACCATCACTAAACCACCATCTGCTCTGAAGATGCCTCCAAACTGGATGCACGTCTTCACAAAAGCTTTGTGATCAGTACTTCACACAAATGAGTTATAAGGAAACTGAGACATGTAAACTGTAATAATGTAACTGGAACTCACCCAGGACACTTTTCATTACTGCTGTGGAGATGGACATGGGAGCTCTACAAAGGGCTAGATGTTTATAGTGTGTTCAAAAGACTGCACCTCTGTCAGCCAACTGTCCCCTGGCACTCTTTTATTGCACTTGTGTGAGAAGGGAAAAAAAAAAAAGGGCAATTGCTGACCTACTTCTCATGGCACCAACATTTGTTGTGCGTCATTCCAGGAACTGAAAAAGTCCCAAACTCGCCTCATTTATGGTATTTCCCTGTGCTTCAGTGCAAGGTTCAAAGCTAGGCTGTGGAAGAGAAAACACACAACTAGAATATAAAATGTGCTACAAATGAAAGCAAATAACTGCGGCTAAAGAATAATGGTAAATGGCCAGGTAGCACAGAAATAATAATTTCACTACTTTGAATTACAGTGTATCAAGGGAATTGTGATTGAGTCCAGTTTTATTAATGCAATATGTAACTGATTCAGAGGAGGGGAAATGCGAACTCCCTCCTGAGTTAGTGGAACCAGTGTGAATTTGGGGGTAGACCGGGCCTCAGTCAGAACAAAAGAGAAAATAATCCCCTTGTAATGCAGCATTTAACACCTAGCAGGCAGGTGATAATTGCTTCAGTCCAAGGGGATTAGCACGTTGTAACCTCATTATAATGTAAAATGTAACTTGCCTATATGGGTTTGTCTACATGGAAAACTTATAGTGGCATAAACAAAAGTATGAATTCAAACTGATTTAGTTTTACTGGAATAATTCCTAATGTGAATTTATTTCTTTGGGGAGAAGATGTGTTTTGCTTGCGGTGCTTGGGGGTTTTTTTTTCCCTTCTTTTTTTTTTCTCCTGCAGTTAGTCGATAATATTTTAGAATTAATGTATGATAAATCAAAACCTACCACTATTATTCCCAAACAACAATATTCACAGAAAATGTCCAGTCTGATGTAAACGATATTATTTAACTCTACAATTTTACCAATGTAACTAATAAAATCTTCCTGCATAAACAAGCTTTAGGCAAAATGAAACTTTGCTTCAAACAGATGGTGCAATTTCTTGACAGGCTTAAGCAGCCCTAGATTCATCTTGCCACTACCTTTAGTGATGGCACCAGACAGATCAGGTACTTTAAAAATAATCTTAACAAGCTAAGAATGAAGGAAAAGAATGAAGGAAAAAAAGAGGAAGGATTCCTCTTCTCTGTTCTGGGGAAGGATCAGTCAAGGTAGGGAGTGAGAGATGGCGGGTTGCCTCCATCTAGCAGGGGTTTAGGCTGATGCCAGCCAGCTGTGAAATCACACAGTATTTTTCTGGTATCCTGAGTATGGTAACTTATGCTGTCTAAAAACCATGCACCATGATCTGAGTTAGTCTTTCAGTTTTTTTCTGTTGTCAACGGAGAGGCACAGACCTGGCAGTCTCTTGACCTGCGTTAGGCACTTAGCTCAGTGGTTCCCGTGTCTCTTCATGATCCAGTGCTGGGTGAGATGAACACCACTCTGAATGGCCAATGAAATATACTGAAACCATTCGGTTAACTTCACTTTAAATAGTGGGATTTTTTAAGAGTTAGGCCAAAATGAGAGACTCTGGATGTCAGCCAAGTCCCCCACCATTTAATGACACCAGAGCATTTCTAAACTCAAGAGGTATATGGTTGGGGGGAGTCAGTTTTTATTAACTAGCAAGTGTGCTTGGTTGTATGGAGCCAAGTAGTAATGCATTTAAGCAAAACTCATGCACAGAAACACTAGATAAACACCTATTCTTGCTAAAGCAAATTGGTTTCTGATCTTGGTGGGAATTTAGGTTTAATTGCTGGTGCAGGATCAGATGCATGAAATGCTTGCAGCATGAAGATACATGAAAAAAAAGCAATTACCAGTGGTTCAGTGCAGAGTGATGTCTCACCCCTAGGACTGGTGTCTGAGCCAGCTGCCAGGACCCCGTTTGCTGGCCTGGGCTGTCCAGAGCATGGCTGGAGCTGCCAGAGGGACAAAATTCTCCAAGAGAAATGCATGGTGCTAGAAGCTTTTGTAAAAGCTGCTGTTGAGGTGTAGCAACAACTTCATGCCAGTCTAACCACCCTTGAACTCCAGGGCTGCTCTGCTTTGCCTGCTGGTGCAATTAAATGCTAATGCTCTTTTGTAGAAAGTCCTGAGGAGAGTTTCCAGAATATACCTTACTCTTGAATGTGTTTCTGTTTTTTATTCCATCAAGGCACTTCAGCAGCAAATCGCAAAAACTCATTTTATCAAGGACCCTGAACCAACATTGATTAAGGCTTAAGTCAACTCTGAAAACGTGTTGTGTTATACTAATTTTATAAGTGATCTAAGTGAGGAAAGGGGTTAAGAGAGCTCTGGCCTGGAGCAACAGCATGCAGGAGTGGGGAAGTGCTGGCTGTGAGGGTCTCCTCCCAGATAATTGTATAATCAAGAGTTTTATCACACACTTCTTTCCCTTTCTCCCTAAGGACCAAGCCCCAATGAGGTCTCACCTGACTGTCATTTTATGCATAGGCAAGGTCACAACAAAGAGTAAAGTAATCTAATCTGCTTTGCTAATGCAAAATAACTTCTTTCTATATGTAGCCTCACCCAGAGTTCAGCCATTCAGATGTAACAGGCTGAAGATTGCTGTCAAAGGCTTAATTCAATTTCAGCTAGCTTGTTGTGAACTCCCCGAGAATAATGTGGGTGCTCCCTGCCTTCCCTAAAAGGAATACATCACAGAGCTTTCCCAGACGAGCTTTTTGATTTCACATGCACTCTTACACACATCAGTGCTTCAAACTTGAATCACCTGGGGACTTGGCTGCCTTACAAACAATACCAGAGAAGTCTAAGAAAAATTATTCCATGTGCTGTAAGCTTTCTCTTAGCAAGTAGGAGTATAGACAAGGGCACATATTTTTTTCTAAGTAGGATTTCTACTGTAGATAAAATAGTATGTAATAGCCCAGCTATGTTTTGCTCTAAACAAGTACTCTAAGGTTCTTTGGCTCTTCTTGTACGTGGATGATCAAAAGCATTTGTTAATTGTTCCATTAACTTCTCACCTCTTGACAGTCAGTGGAGTTAGGCACCAAGGAGCATCTGAAAATCCAAGCTAGAGGCCCATCTGTCTGGCAACTCTGAAAATACTGTTTTAAACACCTGACCTACAATTCTTTGCATCTTCCTCTGAAGAATATGTCACTGTTAGCACAGAATACTGGCTACACAGATTAAGTTTTTATCGTATCTTCTCCTCCCTGTATATACTCCTGATGCCAGTGGAAGTTTGTCATTTTGGGATACATGGGCTCATACGTGGGATCAGCATCAAGGCTTGCTGAAGGCAGGGTGACAAGGCAGAAATGACTGTCAAAACAGAAAAGTGGTGGTGGTATAAATTGGTCAAAGTGAACTTTCTTACATTGGAAGTGTAGTTGGGAATGCCTCTTGACCTCCCTGCTCAAGATCTTACCAGGTGGGCTTTATTGCCAAATACCCTCCCTTATAGTGACACTACTTTCAAGTATTTGGATTGAAAATTCTCTTCCTATAGATTGTTAGCATCACTATCAAGCAATAAAGCATCTCTAAAAAGAAACACACTGTTTGATTTAATTGCAAGTATCTCATCGATGGGGATATCTAGGAAAAGGTCTTTTGCCAGGAAACAAATACGTCTCTCCCTACAGCAAGTGCAGCTAACAGTGCTAATTCTTTTTAAGAGGCGTTAGTCTTTTAGTGCTCCTGCCCCCCCAAAACAACTGGAAGGAGTTAAGTTTCTTTTTAATTACTCTGCAGCATCTTTACTACATTACTCAGTTCAGCTTTAATAATGATAGTACTTAGCACATACATAGCATTTTACATCTTCATAGTGGCCTAGAGCGTTAACTGGTGTATCCCAAAATATCCTGCACTCAAATTAAATAGGTATAGTACTGCAGGTAAATATCTATTTCCTTTGTGCCTTTTGTGGTGTGATTTAAGATTACAGAAACGTAACAGAAATCACATTTGTGCTACACGTCTACAATCAGACTCAGGTCGTAGGATTTCTGCCTATTATCTTTACCTTCAGCTGTTGTTTGATGTAACTTTCCCATCACATGCTCCTGCCAAGGAAAAGAGCTCTTTTGGGATAAAGTATGTGCAATGCTCTTTTAGGAAACTATACACTGGAGGCAGTTCTCCAGCCTGGGAAAGGAGATAGAGAGTTATTTTTACTCTTACATTCCTTTGGGGGAGAGGCACTCAGATAGGAGTGTGACGAGAGCCATACAAGTACATAGAGTGAGAGAGCACGAGAGAAGCAAAGAAGTGATTAATGCCGCTTGGCTACACTACTGTCTAGAAGATGAAACTGAACCAGCAAACCCAACATTTTGACAGAAGGACTTCTTTCCAGTTATGGTCACTTTCAAGTTAAAGATACCAGCAGCACTATTAGCCCTAGTTTTAAACATCTCTGACAATAGCCATCACCACCAGCTAGGAATGAGTCTTCTTCCTAAAACAAACGACTGGAAACAACCGGTACCAATTGCTCTTCCCAAGCTGCCTGGAATGGTCAAATCAATCCCAGGCTCCTCTCAGGTGTCCCTGGAAGTGGCCTGGTTGGGAAGAACCCTGATAGAAATCAGCTGAGTAGCTCTGCCTCACTCATGCACCGACTGGGAAAGAGCTGCTTCTCAGTGAAAAACGGAAGAGGAATCCCTGCACAGTGCCACAGCCAGGACC
The DNA here is from genome assembly GCA_013400615.1 of Syrrhaptes paradoxus. Taxonomy (NCBI): domain Eukaryota; kingdom Metazoa; phylum Chordata; class Aves; order Pterocliformes; family Pteroclidae; genus Syrrhaptes; species Syrrhaptes paradoxus. Next base: position 46,072 of record VZTO01014242.1, read on the forward strand.
CCAGGGTGCCACATCCTCTCCCCTCCTGCTCTGCAGAGCTGCCAAGGGCAGAGCTGCCAAGCCAGGCTCCTGCACGGCCCCACAGCAGCACGTGCAGATCCACCACCAGTGCCAACAGCATGGGAAGCTCTGCGGGACAGGCATATGCAAACAGCCAGGGAAAGGGCATTTCTTCTCGACTCTTGATTTGACTCTGGAGCAGGTGCACTGGCCACCACCAGCACTCATGATGTAGACCAAACAATTCTGAAATTAGTAGCAGAATAGTGGGCACGAAGAGAAAGTCTCATAGCTGATTTTGCTTTTGGCTATTTAAAGGCAGAAATATCTACAAAATTCAGGCAGCAAAGTCAGCTGTGTTTCTAGGAAGGTTATATTTTGTTTTGTTTTGTTTTTTTTTGGGGGGGGGAGATGGTATCTTTGAAACTGCAAATATAATAGTAAATGTATTAAACTGCAGCCTAAAAAACCCTGAAACATTTTGCACAGTGTGGACATTTCTCCTCCGGAGCTGTTTGTGACTCACCGTTCCTGTCAAGCAGGTTAATGTGCCTCTAAATTTCACCTGACAGAAAATGTCAGCTGCCCTGGGGAATGATGAACACAGCCTGACCGCGGTACTGTCGGACACCTCGAGGTTGCTCTCAGCAAGCACAAGTGGAAGGACTCACCTGCCTTGGTTCCAACTAAATAAAAGGATGTTGCCAGCTCGAGGACACACTAAGACAAGTTCAGCAGCTTGTAAAAGAACTCATTAATCTCTCTAAAATGAGCCTCCCAGGTTCTTGGAGGGAGGGCATGTTGAGGTGGAATTTGTGTTACCTGCTTGTAAGCAGAAAACCCACTTAACAGTGTCCAGCCTCTGAACAGCATCTGCCCTTTTGAAATCTCCTTCCACCAGCCTACCACCTGCAGCAAGCATGGTCTGTGCAGCCACAGGAAGCCTGTTGGTTTCCACACGTGGCTGGGATGTGCGGAAAATGGGGCACGCTCTGCAGCGTGGGTAGCCAGAGTGCTGCGAAGGTGCTTGTGCCGCTGTTGACCAGGGGAACTCCGAATAGCTTACCCTGCTTTTGGGACCCAGCCTTGTAGCTGTCTGCATCGTGAGTGTGCCAGTCTGCACAGGATTAGCTGGAGGTATCCCAGTGTGTCCACAGACTGTTACTGCCTCTAAGAGAGAAGACCAATGCATTTAGCTTTGGCTGTACTGACTTCAGCTTTTGTACTGAGAGACAAGCTCACTCCCTGTACACATCCTAACTGAAATTAGGATTATATGCATACTCTCTAGAAACTGTATTTATCTTTCTAGAACTGGGATTTCTGAGACACAAGATTTCTTGGGTTTGTACTTTAGGTTCTTGGCTGTTACAGCCAGAACCAGGTGCTGAATGATGTCACCTCCTGTACGGATGGTCCCAGAGACACACTCTACCAGTGACTGAGGAGCTGGAGTCATGGACCTGGAATGAACCTGGGTGCAAAGAGGGGAGTATTCCAGCTCTTGTCTTCTCTGGCTGCTCTGGGAGTTGTTACAGCACATTTTATCTGAGCTAAGATGGACTCTGCTAGCTTCCACTGCAAGATTTCAGTTCCCCTGCAGAGCTTGATTTACTTTCCTTGTTTTTCAAAATATTTTTTAAAAAAATCTGAAGAGTGAAAAAAATATACTAAAGCAATTGCAATCAGCTCTCATTTGTCTCTCTCTCTATCTTTATCTACTCAGTGTTGTCTTTTTTTGCATAGATCTCAAAGAAATGGATGGTGGATGCAGGACAGTGAGTGAATACCTTCAGCCAGACTCTGTAAAGGATTAAAGTTTAAAAAAAAAATCACATCTAAGCAAACTGGTTTTGATCTAATGACAAAAGACCCAATCAAACAGAGCAGATAGTCTGGACTACCTGTCTGCACTGTGCTTGTCCTTAATCTCTCCTGATGCAACACAGATGCCCAGCAGTTCAGTAGCACAAACCTCTGCCTGTGGTGCACCTCCCCAGATAAGCTGCTGCCAGAGCTATGATGGGTAACCCACCAGCTTCAGTCAGACTCATGGTGAGTCTGCTCCATGAGTAATCTGCAAAGTCTTTGAAATCTCTGGCTTTCTGGATTCCTTCAGAGTCCCTTCCTTCACACTATAAACAAAGACAAACACTGTAAAAAAGATTTACTGGAACAATGGTATCCATCTGCTGCTACATTTCCACAAACCTACATTGGATAGGTTGAGATTAAGCAGTTGGCCAGACAAGATAGCCAATGCATCAACAAACATAGTTGTAGCATAAATAAAACCAGTGTGCGAAGGCAGTTAATGAGAAACGAACTTGTTTCTCAAAATCCCTGAAGCCTTAGAGGTCTTTATTTGAGCTGACCCTACAACTGCCTTGGCATGGGGCCTTTTCTATCCCCCAAACAATCAGACTGGCTAAAAAATCCACAAAGCAAACAAAAGGTTGCTTTCTTTTCAATGTCAGGGTTTTGGTTTGTTTTTTTTTTTTTTTTTCTGTGAAAATCAGAAAAGTGTTTGTTGTAAAAATGGAAGAAAAAACCAACCAAACAAACAAATTAAAAACTAGACCTCAGCTGTTCAGGTAACCATTTGTTTCCACAACTATGCTCTCATTAAATCATCAGCTATCAGAAGACTACGTATGAAAGATAAGAGCTGGCAATGTTGAGATGTCACGTTAAATCACAGCCAGCAGAGGAAGGCTGGACAGGACGGCTGCAAGCAAGTCCTTCGAGGGCCCTCACCCTGGGATGGGTCTGCTCGCTATTCTGGGTGCTGTGTTACTCGCTGGGGATCGATGGCACTGCAGAAGTGAGGGGAAGGAAGTGCTGCAACCACTGTCAGACCCCGTGGCTCAGACCCCGTGGCTCAGACCCTTTCTCACCAACCTCAGCCAGGGCACTGCAGAGCAAGACCACGAGCAGCGTCTTTCATCAGAGCTGCTTTGGCCCCGTCTCCTGTGTGCAGGGTAAAAGTGAACCAAGTTTAGAGACACGCTCATCTGTCCAGAAAGGATGAGGAGGATGGAGGTGGAGCAGGCAAGCCTGTTTGTCTGTCACCCATAATGTTTCTGTCCTGTTGCCAGAGGACTACACTCATGCAGCATAACATGACAATAAACAAACACTTACAACCTTGAGGAATAATACAAGTGGACTGGTGCTCGGAGAAGGTCTAAGTCAACTGCTAGTGAGGCCCTGAGGAAAAGTTGCCTATTTTTATATTAGTGTTTCAGCTGGGAGGCCGAGCCCGTGCTCTGAGGCAAGCATGCCACCAAGGCCACCTCCCCAGAGATGGTGTCACCTGCCATCTCTGATGGTGGGTTTTTCCTCCTCGTGGTGGGGTAACTGTGTGTGGCTGCTGAGCCCCACTCCCCACAACCAGTTTAAAGCCCATGTTTGCTTGAAGCTTTCAACCTGCCCACAGAACAGAAAGAGTGGGGAGCTATGGAGGAGTCAGAGGGAAGCCACCACAGCACCTTTGGTGGCTGCTGACCTGGGTGGATTTAGGTTACTTATACCCTAGCCTCTTTAAAGCCCTTTGCTCATAGTTGCTCACTCTGTTGTTTCTCAGGACATTAGTTCAACCCTCACTGGCATTGCATTGCCCTCCACTCCGTATGCCCTTTACCGCAGAGCCATGGGATGGAGTCTTCCACAGCAAGCTTTGCCTTCAGGTCACCAAAGTGTTAAACCTCTGATGTGCTCACAGACTGGCTGTGCCTTTCCATCCCCAGGGGCAGGTTTATATTAAGGTCCAGAACCTGCTCCCACAGGCCACTCCAAAGGCCGTTGAAGTTAGTGGAAAGGCACGTTATCGGCAGCGACAGGATCAGGTGGACAACAGCTTCATAATCGAAAGGACTTGAAAAATTCACAATCAAGCTCATCAGAGGTGGCAACTCATTAGCAGGCAACTGATTTTTGAGATGCTGCTAGCCCAGCCTTCAGAAAGCTTCCCTAATTCCCAGCGTGCCAGTAAGGACAAGGAGTGTTTGGCACTCCTGAAATGAGTCCCAGGAGCATAGTAATGGTCAGCACCCTAAGGTCTTTCAAGTTTGGAGTCTGTGGAACTTAGAGGTTGAATTTATCCCCAAAACTTTGTCTCCAAAATATTGGTGGAAATGCTTTGCTACATGCAAGTAAAATCTTTTTCTGGAAGCCCTTGTGGTTACCCCTGCTGCTTTGCTGAGCACATATTGTTACTATTTTTGAGAAAGAGCGTCTCACTAAGTTCTTTTCCTAGTCTAAGAATAGGAGGGTTTTGGAGAAATGGCTTTATTCCAGAGTGGACTTGATACAAAAACTGTAACTGTCCCTGCTCAAGACAGAAGGTTTCCAAGTTTGTTAAAAAATACATGCTTTTGACAAATTTACTGTAACTTATTGTGAGTGTGAAATAAAATAGGGAGATTTTTGTGGTTTGACGTGCATTTCTGCACTTATATATGGTAATTAAATGTAAAAAATGCCAATTAAAAACAAACTTTGGCAAGAGATTAGTCAAAATATGTGTACTTGAATTTTTTAGGGGCTTGAGGGGGCATTCCTTTGACATTTGCTTTTTTTTAAAAAAGGCCTCAAATAGGACACTTCAAAAGCAGCTGCTTTTTGTGTTCACAAAGCATTTTCCATATGCAGAGTTCATGTCAGATATACACATGTGTATGTGTCCAAATGACCATAACCATGGGTAATAGGTTAAATAAGTATTTGCACAGTCCCTCTCAAGACTGGTGGATCTCTGTTAGTGCTCAGTTTATAAGGAACAACTAAGTACAGAAAACAAACTTTACTGGTAATAATCGTCCCTATGCAGTGAAGTGTGCCAAGGAATGATCCAATGTTTGTGCCATGAGAAAAACCCAAGTGATCTTACACAGCTGTCTGGATTTTCGGACCTTTCTTACCTATTTTTGTGAATGTGATTGGATCTTGACCTGATCACATAACTCTTCTGTATCTCATCTTCCTCATTTGCAGAGTGGGGATAATCATCTCTCTAAGTGCTGTCCAACATAACAAAGCAAAGTGTGCCAGGACTGCAGAAAATCATTACGGGGAAGGGTTGTTCATTGTCATACATAAAAATTGCCTGATTAGCTAGTGCTCTTGTGAAAGATAGGATGGCAAAGTGCTCAGACAGAGTGAGAACTAATCAAGTTTTTTTGTTGTTGTTGCAAAATATTGTTTAAAATTATCTGAAGGTTCCGATGTGCTTTTTCAGGAATGGGTTGTGTCCAGTCTGCCGTGCTTTGTCCTGTGGTCCTTTGCTCTCTCAGCAAGCAGCAGCGCCAGCTGTGATCTGTCCCTGCTTCTGCCAGAAGGCTCTTTCCAGAATCGGTCCCACACCTGCCTTGGGGACTGCTCAGCCGCTGGGCTGTAACAGTTCCTCCTGCTAGAAAAAACACAGCCTCTGAGCGTAAAACCATCTGCTCTGAGAAAACCCCTGCAGGAAAGCCAGGCAAGCGTGAGGTCTCACAGGGACTGGGAGTGTTAGTGGGATATACAGTCATCACTTGAGACAATTAAGAAATCTGTTCACAGGAGGAGCGACGGTAAACACGGTATTATGTGCTACCCGGTGTTTATCATAGAGATTTTGAATTTAAAAGATAAATAAACATGCAGGCTGTGAGCAGCAGGTACAGAGCTGTGTCCCATCAGGACGGAGGTCCGGTTTCACCAGAGAGGAGACCTGTCTTGCTTGTGCAGATGAGGCGGTGTTGCCAAGGTGCAGCTGTGAGCTGCTGTGCAGGGTGTGGGGGTCCGGGTGTCCTCCCTCTCCCTGGCCTGTGGGCTTTCGGCTGGCTGCCCCAGAGGGAGCGTACAGGATGAGCCGGATCTCCTTTCCAAAAGCTGAGCAGGTAAACAGCCAAGTCTTCCCTCCAGTGACTTGGGAATTTGTGAGCGCAGAGGGCGTTTGCCTCTCTCCGCTTAGCACAGGCAGATGGATAGCTTTGTGTCCCTCTCCCAGTCCTAGATCTGCATGACCCAAAGTTGTTAAGTACAATCCCTCCAGCAGGCTCAAAATTCCTGAGTCACATACGTGTCATGATGCTGTTTCTCCCAAGTTGGCAAAGGCCATGCCAGGACTGGGAGGTGACAGGCAGGTAGATGTGTTCTCCATCCCCATTTCCTCTTTGTGTTTAGGATGGGCTGGGGTCTGGAGGCACAGACATAGCCTCAGTGAGCCAGCAGCAGCTGGTGGGGAAATACTTACACCTTCCCACCCAGCCCTGCCACCAAGATGTTCCCAATCTGGACTGGTCTGCGACTGGTGATGAAGGAATCAACAAGATTGGAGCATTTTGAGCAAAAGCTGACAAAAAAATGAGACATCTGTACTAACAGAATCAGACCTCAAAAATATCGATATCAATATAAAAATTAAACATAAAATACAATTATCATAGTAGAATCTTCTAGTCACTATCTGCAGACCAGTGATCCGGGCATCTCAACAAACCAGGGTGAAAGGAGGAGGATAGGGGGAGGAAGAAAGAAAAAACATTCTTTGTAAAATAAGCTTCAGACATTCAAGTAATTAAACCAGTTATACAACCTGAATATCAAATCACGGACATTAACACCTGGATGGACACAGTTATAAAGAAAACAATAAACAAATAAAGACATAATTGCCCCTGAGCATTTTTGGCTCATGTCTTCATTGCGTTAAAGCCCAGAGGATGTGATGGGGAATTTTTGTGGCAGTGCTTGTGAGAAATGTGTTGCAGTGCTGGAGGGAGGATTTTTCCATTCATTTCTCTGCCATTTTGGTGGTGAGTACCAAAGGGCCACATTTTTTTCCTGAACATGTTTTTGGTTTGTTAGTTTTGGTGATGGTACAGCTGCAGGAGCAGTGCCTTTTCCAGGTGACGTTCTGGAGGCTGCCTCTCCCCTGGCTGAGCCATCAAAGGTGCCTCAGGAGACAGGAACTGTCATAACAAACTGGAAGGAGGATCCGTCTTGCCCAGGTCCCCATATCTGTGAGTCCATTCTGTGGACTGCTCAGGAGAAACACAGCAGTAATTCTGTGGAAGGCAATTACAAACTGCCCTGCTCCACATTTCCTCTTCATTTTTCTTTGAAAATTGCCTTGGAAGGAGGCTTCCCACCTTCTTCAGAATTCCCTGGTTCTTTATAACACTCACTTTCATCTTTTGGCAAAGAGTTTCACAGTCCACAAGCCCATTCTTTGGGAAAGCATTTTTCTTTTCCCTTTGTACTAGTCAGTTCATCACTCATGTGGGATCAGATGCTGAACTAGGAGAAAGCAGTTAAAAGCTTGTCCAAACTAAAATCTTCTTTTAAAACTCACCCTTTCAGGTCTTGTCAGCAGCTCCAGGCATCACCAGAGCATATTGAAAAGCAATTTATGACATCTGCGTTCAGCAATTTAAGTCTGGGTCTTGCCACAAACAGCTTAAAATGGAAGAGCATTAAAAGGTTAAAAGGACAAAGCTGCACAGAGCAAGTTCTCCCCAGGGATCCCATATTAGTTGGTTGCACGGTCCTGGAGGTAGAAGGAGGTTAAGGAACAATTGCAGACGTACCACTGAGTGTGGCTGAGCAAGTCACCCTCCAGCTGCGATCCCAACCAGTCAAGGAAGAAGCTGAATCTTGAGAAAGACCAGCACTTCATTTCAGCTGAGCATCTTCACCTTTCCTGAGCAACTTAATTGACTTTCCTCGCAAATAAACGCATGATGAGGAGAGTGCAAGCGCATGGAGGGGGGAACGGATAGCTAAGCACAGAGGGCCAAGTTCCCATCCCATCTCTGTGGAAAAACACTACTGCCGTTCAGGATTTGGCCCCAAAGAGCCATACAGAAAATGAGAAGCAGGCGGTGCAGATCCTGCGCAGTGGTGGAGAGGAGCCCTCTCCCCTCACCCCTTCCTTCCTCATGCAGCCCTTTGGTGCAGGGCTGAGACTACACTTGCTGCCCACCAGCCTTCTCCTCCTCAGTGACACATACTGCTCGGGGCTCACCGCTTCCCTCCAAGTCCCTCATCCTGGCCTGCACATGTCCTCCCACACACCCTGGCTGCTCTGTCCCCAACAACCAGTGCTCTCAGCAGTGTTCCCTGCAGTGGAGCACACGGGGAAGGCAGGGATCTCCTTCCCTGGATGGCTGCGGCTGGAGGGGGTAAGGAAGTTGTCCAATATAGAGGCAGTGATGGGAAACTCCGTGACTGCGATTCCCTACACAGAGGGGCAAGGGAGATCAGACAGTTGTTTTTGTTCTTTTCCTCTTTCCCCTCATGCTGCCACTGCTGAGCAGTTTAAATAGTTTAAGTGGTTTTTAATGTGGAGTTTACAGACTAGGCTATGATCTTAATGTATAACATTGAACTAAACTATGTCAGTTAAAATTCTGTTGCTATAATTCTGAACTGAAACGTTCTTATACATTGTTTGAAATCAAAGCAAGCTCTTTTCTCTGGCATAAAGGAACCAGAAAAGCAGGAAAGAAAACAACTCTGTCTTAACCGTCCAGGCTAGAAAAAGCCCACTCAACACTTGCAAAATAAAAGAAAGGAACATCATCAATCAGAGGAAAAGAGATTTGATTTTAAAAGCTTGTCTGTGTCATTTGTAATATGGGAGATAATTTACTTATGTATATATGAGTGTAAGTCATATTATTTCCACCCATACAACTGAGAACAGTTTGATCTCTCCTGTATTACACATAACTGTGTTACATGCACAGGTCACATATAACCACATGGCAACAAACAGAAAACAAACTAAAGAAAACTTGGCACAGGCTTGGCATTTTCCTTCTGAGAGATGAATTTTTGTTTCCCCTGCAAAACCTGATTTCGTGCCATGTATGCTAAAATCATCACTTGCTTCCTAGCAGGTACAGCTGGGAGATTAAAAAAAAAAGAGTACAGGGTAATACCAATAAAATAAAAGACCTTGTCCACTAACTGCCTGTAGAGAACCGGGAAAAGATCACTGCACAAGAGCCAGCAAGGCGTGCAGCACTACTTCAGATTTCTTCTCTTCCCAGAGATAATTTGCTCCACATGCTGTTTACCCACTGACTCTTCCAAACCACATCTTGGCTAGAAGGCAGGTGATGACAGGTCACGGGAGAAGCAGAAGAATTTTGCAGCTTGTCTTGGCTGTACCGAATATGCCCTCGCGCTTGGAACAAATCAAATGCTTCATGCCATTAACAAACTGTGGCAAGTCCAGCGAGCCTTTCCTTCCCAGCAGGGTCTGGAAAGATGCACCAGTACTATAAACAGCAGAGTTATGGGATCAGTTCAGTGCATTGACACTCACAGTGGAGAAAACAAGGGATGGGCTGGCTTTCTGAGGACTGATCCATAAGTGTACTTTACTCTGGATGGGTGGCAGGGAACAGAGAGAGATTTTTCTCCATGACCAGTGTGTGTCATGTGTCTTCCTTTACTGCCTGCCTGGGAGCTGCTTTTGAAGTAAGAACAATGCCTTCATATTTCTCCAGTTTTCAAAATCATCCACAAACTCCTCCAGCAAATTCCTTGTCCTACAAGCCTCTGGGATATCACTTGCTACCGATACACTCTGGGAAGTAGCTTATGCAGTTGACAAGTATGGCAATGCTTACTTATTTCATTGGGGAAATTTCACAATGGTATCCAAGCTTTACAGTCAGTAACATCTAACTAACACCAACATGAAAATGTATAAATTATAGCTCATGCCGCACAAACCTAATCTTTGATAAATAGGAAGGAGGAAAACTCCTTTTTTTTGCAAGTTGTCCTTGCTCTGGAACATGCAAAGGGAAGGAACCATACAATTCTGTCTCCTTAGAGAGTACAAGAGCTGCATGCTTCGTTGGTAATATCTTCTCTGCTTCTCTGGGCACCACTGAGGGAAAGCCCAAGATTTAACATGTCTGGGGGCTGAGCAGTGGAAGTGAAAGGCTAAGAAAATAGAGGGAGAAAAGTGACAGCTGGAGACAGTGTGGCTCAAGAGCCCATGTCTGTCCCTGCATGCACACAGAGCATCCAAAAGGGCAGTAAAAGCAACGGGACTGAACCTGAGCACTGGCTCAACAGCAGCTGAATAAATGTGCACGGATTTGCGTCAGTGTGTTATTTTTGCTGTTGAACCCCGCTGAATTTATTTGACCTGGAAGTCACCGATCATGTCCCCAGATGGGAACAGAACAGCAGGGCATGGTGTGATGGATATAAAAGTCTAAGCTACAATGGCTGAGAGAAACAGAGGAATTTGGTGAGGTATATTTATGTGTCTGTGTCAAAAGATCAAGTCTACAAAAATCACTGGATTGTTATACAAGTGTGATGTGTCTCCGTACTAAAGATAACAGAGACAGAGATTTTAAAATGCCTCTTGTGCCATACAACTCATTTAATTAATCTCCATGTCAATATATGTCCATTTTCTGCAACTTATTTCCTAGTTTTTGGCTATTCTTTTATTGTCCCAAGAAATGAAACTTCCCTCCTTCCCATGAGAAGTTACTCCACAGACCTCATTGCCTGGACTTTTTTTTTTTTTTTTTTTTTTTTTTTTTTTTTTTTTTTAAATTTTTNGACAAAATTTTGAACTTCCTAATTTCATCTCAGTGCTAATATACACACCATTCTTGATCTCACTTAATGCCTGAATCTTTCAAAAATTTGCATATAATTGGCTCTTTACTAATATAGATCTTTTAATTAGTCTTTTCCGTGATGGAATTATTTTGTGCTGCCTGAATATTAGCAACTACTCTGCAGGTTTGTTCCCCACAGCAAGTCAGTGTTTGTGATTGCCTCTTGACTGGCTAAAGAGTCTACAATATTTTAGATTTCATTGGAGTTCATCAACATCTACTTTTATGGAAAACCAAAATAATCTACCACTTCAAAGGTGTTGGAATCTGGCCATTTATTGATATGAATATTCTACTCAGCTACACCCCCTGGCCCAGATATTTGAAATTCATGTTTCTCTTCCTGACTCAAAAGCTGTGGGTACATTGGAGATTGTCCAAAGGAATGAGCTAATGCAATGCTGTATGTCCATGTTACCTGAACTTAGCACAACTGTAACTCCCAGTCTTCGTCTTCCCATTTATTTCCCCAGTAGGACTTACTGAAATCCAGATGCAGTCATCCAGAATCCAGCTGTGCTTCTTCTGGGAATAATGCATAAAAATTTTTCGTCTAGTCTCAAAACTGGTAAAATTCCTGCCTTTTTCAAGATTGTCTCTTTATCAGGCTGTGGTTGGCATTTTGGAGTCAGCAGTATTTTCTTGCACGTGCCAGCATCAAAAGGAAAGTACATGCTCCTATCTCCGAATCAGAGACGTTTTCCATATGTGAGCTCTCCACTCTGTCCTGCCTAATGACTATACTTTAAGATATTATGCAGGAAAGGTGGTAACATTCTGTAGCATATGTCTGCGCAAGTGAGAAGCATGTCTCACACCTGCTTCTTGGCTTTGGGACATTATTCCTCATAACTCTCTTACAGCCTAGCTGGCTGGCAGGGTTGCAGGCTTTGAACAGCAAGCCAGGGCAGCAGAGCAAGCCTTTCCCTGCTTGGGGTGGCAAGCTACGTGAATGCCTTCAATCCCTTCCCTGGTGCTCATGGGGAAGGGGTGCTCTGTCAGAGGCAATGGCCAGTCCTTTTGCAAACAGCACTGCCAAACCACTTCCAAAGGAGGCTTACAGTTATTCGCATGGAAAAATGCTTATGACATTTTCTCATTCGAAATTCAGAAAGCTGGTCGGAAACAGAGACAATTTTCCTTTAAATAACGTAAGCAGTGCTGGAGCAGGATTCCATCTGTCACAGATAAAAATACTCTATTTATGCCTTATTGTAATCCATACACTGGTTTATGGTCCTCACATCCTTCAGGGATTGTCGGAAACCCACACGGCATTCCCAAGTGCTAAATTTTGCATTTGGACCTCTGATTCTGTTGACAGATGTGTACAATCACACGCAGCAGTCAGACAACTCCCTCCTGACTCTGTCAGAGGAAGAGTGAGAGGACAAATTATTTCAGCTGAGGTCAGCATTAACTTGAGCTCAAAATAACTCCCTCCAGATCCACCTGCTTCAGACAGAAGCATGCGAATAAGTGGTGGTCTTCAGTGAATTTCCAGCCACTTCCCTATTTCGCATCCCATTTTGGTGCTCTGCCATCACAGATGTAGACAACACACATGCAGGCAAAGAAACAAAAAAGGCTGCAATCATCCTGATAAATGAAAAAAAAAATGCCCTTACTCTGCAAGTGTAGTATAATGGGTTAGTAAACACGTATTTCCCATTTTATGTGTAAGCATAGAATATGTAAATACAGGCAAATTCCTGAGTGCTTTGGGGAAAATATTATCAATTTATTGAGAATGGTCCATTGAAAAAAGAGACTGATGATAACATTAATTGTAAATTACACAAAGGTTTTTTAGAAGATACCTTTTAAGCAAGAGAGTTTCCAGTTTCTCTTTTAGTTTCAATTGCTTAGAGTAAAAACTTCCTTCTTCCCTGTCTTTCTATGTCAAAAAATAACTGCCATCATTCCTTATAATGGGCTGTTCCTGATAAAGCTGAGTGGTTCCAAGGAAATGCAGGGAATCACTGACCCTTGTTCCTTGTTGCCTAGTGGTCTGAGACTGCCCTGTGGTCTGAGACTGGACAGTGACTTCTTTTCTTTGACCATGTCCCACTCAGCCTCAGGTCGAATGGCTCCTGCCTCACTGGACCCTGCTGAAGATGTTGAGGAACATCTGGAAACAAAATCTGGTTCTTATCGTTCCTAATTACTGATACTGGTGTGTACTGGATAGTGCATCCCAGGCCCTTCGGAGCTGCTTCTCAGATAGTCACCTGAAGTTTAAGCAGAGGTTCTCAGAAGCGTTTGGGATGCACAACCAAGGCCCTGCTCTTGAAACTATCATAATTCTTGAAATAACCCTTAGTAAGGTAAATCCGTTCTCCTTTTTATCCACTTAAACTAAAGGTTAAACTCTCAAGAACTGGGAGATTTTCCCTGAGTAACCACAAAGCTTCTTATAGCTGGAGGCCAAAGCTGGGGGGAGGTACCACCGTGTTAACCTCAGGCAGCTTTGATATTTTTGTTGGCTGTGTCCTCAGAAAATTATGGTATTAGCAGCTCTGACTAAAATACAGAGAGCTGCGGCTCCCTCACAGCAGGTAAACAATCTGTGCAATTGGGCTCAGACGCTGATAACAAGGCCTCCTTCCAATTAGGAAGCAACAAAACAAACCACATCAGCAAAAATTCCTGCGAGGATATTCCTTAAGGCTTCTTTGTGCTCTTTATAAAACACAAACATTTTTTACCATGCAATACCCCCAAACTCATCAGCTGCCTGCAGGAATACTTAAGCACTTCTGCTTTGTGAAACTGCACAGGAAAGATTGCCTGCTGCTGTTGCAGCTAAGCCTGGGGGTCAGAGGCAAAGGGACACATTTGCATAGGGGAGGCACAGACGGGCATGCACAGACACAGAAATACAGCCTCTCTGGGCAAGGGGAGTTTGCTAGGGTAAGCTGAAACCTCTGTGTAGACATTTTAATTATCAGAAAGCTGCCTGAATGGAATGTACTTGAAAAAACAGATGTGTTTTGAGAGCAGCCACAACAAATATCAAATGTGAGTGACATGTGGGTCTGAGATTGCACCATCAGAAATATCCTGTCCTTGGTCCCCTTCTGTGTGAACATGGAGGACTGGCTTCTAACCCTGCAGAAAGACAGGAGTGCTTCTAGAGATATTTTGGGCCCCTCAGTTCAAGGGGGACAGGGAACTGCTGGAGAGAGTCCAGCGCAGAGCTGCGAAGATGATGAAGGGAATGGAGCACCTCCCTTATGAGGAAAGGCTGAGGGAGCTGGGTCTCTTCAGCTTGGAAAAGAGGAGACTGAGGGGTGACCTAATGAATGTTTATAAATATGTGAAGGGTGAGTGTCAGGAGGATGGAGCCAGGCTCTTCTCTGTGACATCCAGTGACAGGACAAGGGGCAATGGGTTCAAGCTGGAACACAGGAGGTTCCACTTGAATATGAGAAAAAACTTCTTTCCAGTGAGGGTGACAGAGCACTGGAACAGGCTGCCCAGAGAGGTGGTGGAGTCTCCTTCTCTGGAGACATTCAAAGCCTGCCTGGATGCGTTCCTATGTGATCTGATCTGGGTGTTCCTGCTCCGGCAGGGGGATTGGACTGGATGATCTTTCGAGGTCCCTTCCAGTCCCTAACATTCTGTGATTCTGTGTGTGTAAAGGAACCAAGGAGGAACTAAGACCGTGAAGTGCTGGACTCATGATGAAACAGTCATTGACTCTATTTGAGGTTTATTCCTGACCTCTGGAAGGTCATCTTTGAATGACATTGATGGCTCTTGGAAGAATTGCTGAGGAATAATTTCTTGAGGTAAGACAGGGTCCAGGGAATAAAACACATCATCAAACAAAGGCAAAAAAAAAGGCCAAAGAGAAGAGTTTGTAAGATGACACACTATTTGGTTTCATCATTGGTAACACTGGAAAATATATATTTTTTTACAATGTGCTACTTTTTTCATTTTGCCTGAAGGGGTGTTCGCGGTGCTCACCTGAATGCAAAAGGTGGTAGCAGAAGAAGAACAACTCTTTCTGGGGCCAGGGGCTGGGGTGGCAGCAGGAGAGGGGCCACAGTGCACTGACTTGGCGAAATGATTTCCCACTCCCTTGGTGCAGTTGACTTAGAGACTTCCAGGCCAGAGATTTAGTGGTGGGCTAGGAAGAAGCAGTTTTCCTAGCAAAGGGTAACAACACTGCCTCTGGGAGACTGGAGTTCAGTGGCAGGGAATGGAGTTTGCCAAAAGCAGTTTTTAACAGCCAGTTTGGCTGTGATCTTGACAGCCGTTTCTATCAAACCGGGCTGATTCATCTCCAGCACAGCTCTGTCTAGTCAAGAGACATAAGATTTATAACAACCTCTTGGAACTGTTTTGTAAGTGCTTTGTAAATGGCTCCTTTGATTTGCACATAACCTTCTTCAGTGGAGATATTGAGCATCATTCAAATGATGTAGCTGTCTGTGAACTGGGTAAATATGAGCTAATCTCCTTTCTAGTGGCAAAGGCCTTTACTGCAGCTCACAGTAGGAACGGTCCCTTCAATTACAGTAACGATTCATGATTATGTTGAAAGTTGATAGCTCAGCATGCCTGTGTCTATGCCAAAAACCTGCATGGGATGTCTGGACAGTAGCCCAGGTGGAGGAAGGAAAACTACAGTTGGTCTGGTTAAGAGACCCAGCCGAGTCCCCAGAATTAGTTGCAATGCAGGTGGCACAGTAAGGCAGTCCAGGATGAGTGCTGTGTTTAGATACGGATATGAGGCTTAGACACTGTGTTTGAATGACTGTCTCACAATATTGAAGAGGGCTGCCTTGAGTGGGAACCGTTCTGTATCAGCAAGATCTTCCTTTACACAAACAGTGTGGTCATGTTTTTTTCCAGTGTAACTATCAGGTTCACAACCTTTACCAGAGAAGCAGCAAGCAGAAAGAGAGTTCATGTGTATTTTCTGCAGAGACTTTGCCCTCCTGGAGGAAGACCCACTTATAAGTGCATAGCTCTTACATGTTCAACATTTTTCACAGATGAAGTTAAAGTTCCTTTTAAACGTGGGGTTTATCACCAAGATCATCTGAGAATCCACCCTGTGCATATTTTGGACCTTCAGTGGTTGAAGCTTGGGTTTTCCCATGTGTGGATGGGTATGGGATGGGGAGAGAGCTGCAATTTATCTCAAGGGCAGTATTTATGGGGTGCAATGGTAACACAGAGGCTTTCAAAGGTGTTACACAACTAGTAAGAATTATTTTAATGGTCCCTCTCCTGAGGAGTTCTTAAAGCTAATGAAAATGTAATAATGTGAAAACAGCAAAAGAAGTAGGTGGTATCAATGGTGGATGACTGAGAAGAAGAGTTTTCTTAAAGAGAAGATGAAAGGCAGTCAAATATATGTCCAAAGTGTGAGGTGAGATTGCTGAAAAACCCACTGGTCTTCACAGGCTTTATGAAAGTGGGCTGTTGTATGAAATGAAATACTAGACATATTTCTAAGGGCACAAACAAAGTCAAGGGCAAAGTTAAGAGAAAAAACCTGGGTTGTCTGATCTTCAACAAAGCATCAGGGAACAAGAGCAATCCCTGGATGGAAGGCTCCAGGACAGAAACAGCACATGGAAGGACAAGAAACAAAAGGGTGCATGTCCAGAGACTACAGGAAGAAGCATTAGCCTGTTGCAAGAAAGGAAAGAATCAAAATCTATAAAAGGCTTTATTGAATAGGATGAAAGAGATGTACCATCAGGAGTTAATAATAAAGGATTGCTGCAAACACATTTCATACTGTTGAGGATCTCCACGATTTCCTTTGATTAAAAAGAGATTTTTGGTGGAGCAGTCCAGAATACTTCTGTTGAAAAACACTCAGTCATAAAAATATTGTTTTAGCAAAAGCATTTAGAATGTACACACATTTGTGTGTGTGTGTACATGTGCATGCCAGTGTATATTTGGACTGACATGGATCACATCCTCCAGGAAACAAATCATAGGTTTTGAACTGATCTCCTTTTCACCACTAGTGCTCATTTTGCAGACTTTTATTGCTTTTCTAGGATTTTTCTTGTAGTGGCAGATTAACTGTAACAGTTCTGCACTTTTAAAGATGTATTCTTATATGCTGTAATGATTGTTTATGTCCTATTGAAGATTTTTTGTGATTCTTTTTTGCTTTTATGGAGAATATGAAAAGAAAAGCACACAAGAGTTAAAATCTGTCTTGACTTTCACACAGATCTTTGTGCCTGGAAGTTGCCAGAGACACGTTTGTTATGAAAGAAAAGAGGAATCACCTTGTGTATTGCCCTTGGAAATTTCCACTGATACATCTGCAGCTATTTCTAATTGCACACGCTGAAGCCATGCAGTGGAAACGTGCGTCCTCTCTTTCTTTTTCACCAGAATAATGGCAAGTGGATGATATGACCGAAATGTATTAGTGTGAGCCTTGCTATAACCATGGTAGTACAAGGGCATGTGTAAGACAGGGAGTTTGTTCAGAGCTGCTTCCACAAAGAGGCACCCCTGTTTTGTGCTCACGTCTTCCCCTGAGCTTTTTTTTCAGAGCCACCCTGCCACAACGAAGGTGCACGTAGGAGGGGTGGGAGCTGGGTGCCTCACTGCTCTCTGTAACTCTGGCACTTCCTCCCACAGGCTGTCTTTTATTAGATTAAATGGCATGGCTGGAAAAGATTAGGCAAGGTTTCTAGCACATAGCACCTTTGCTAGGCCTGAAATTCAGCATCTGACTTCAGAGCTAAAAGCAAACCAAAACCAGTTGCTCAGAATTTGGTCCCTCTGAGTGTGTTGCTCCCTTATCATAACATTGCTTTCAGTCTCTTCTAGCTGAAGTCCGCTGGTATGATACCGAAGCCTGAAATATTTGTGTGAAAGACTCTGTTCAAGGGTGGCATCTGGGAGAGGACAGGAGCAATAAAGTGGCCAAATTCACTGCTCTGCAAAGTGGGTAAAACTTGATGTCAATGGTGAGCTCAGCTATGGGCACAACACTGGGGAGGAGCAAGCAAGCAACCAAGTGTATAAGTGCTTAGGAACTAAGTGTGTAAGCACTTAGGCAGGCACTGTACATAATTATCTCTTTTTTTTTATATTTATGTTTTAAAGAGGATGCTCCTGAGTCAAGTAAAGCGATGCTACAGTGTCTGTTTTCTTGGGATGCTTCCCTTGATTAACAACAGGGCCTGCATGGCTCAGCAACCCGTCACTCTGCCTCCATAAAAGCAAACCCCACATCCTCCCAGCATCCTCAAGCCTTCCTCTTTCTTAATGAGTTCCTGGCCCTTTAGCTTTCCCCACGCTTCCCCAATTAAAATGTTCCAGCCCTGGACATGGGAAACCGTGTACAGCTGTGAGCCCGGCTTTCCAGACTGTTGCTGTGACAGCTGGAGCTGCTGACCAAAATGCTGGAAACAGATTTTTAATTTAGATTTTTGGCCAAGCTGCAGCCTATTTTAAGCCTTTAAGAACACTCTGGATCTCATGCAGATCTCCGTTGCCTTGAAGCAAAGCAGTGGCAGTGGCACAACCAAGATTCCCAGCAGCAGCTCCAGGTGAAAGGAGGGGGAGAGAGGATCCGATCCTGCCCGTTGTGTTACTGTTTGCACAGAGGATAGAGTAGCTTCAAGTTTTGTTCCAGACTCTCAGCAGAGGCAGTCTCTCTGATGTTTTGTCAGTTTAATGGGAATTTAATGTATCTTTTTCTTCTCTCCAGATGTGTTAACAGATACACAGATCTGCAGCTTTCTAGACAGATCCCTGAATGAATGTGCAAAGAAGATAAGGCCACAAAGAGCTTTCCCTTGTCCTCTCCAAAACATGTCACAGGCTGTCCCAGTCCCCAGGGTGTCCCTGCTACCTCCTTGTCCCCTACAGGGCTGGGGAGGGAGCACCCAGGATCTGGCAGCCCCCACATACCAGCTGAGCCCTGGCAAAGGGGTAGGCTCCCTTTTCCAGAGGTCTGTGAGCAGTCCTGTCACAGGGCATCACAGCACCCTTATCAGCCCTCTCCAAGCAATCCCTGGCGTTTTGCACAAAGGAAAGGCCCCCCAGGCCCGTGCTCTGTGTCTGGCAGGGTAGGAGGAGGCAGTGGGCAGGGGACCCACATGAGCCTGGGCATTGCCAACTGGTGACGACAAGTATTTCCCAGTCAGGAATATATTTGGTTGGGAAACGGGAAGGTTTTTATGAAATCAGAGCAGAGAAATTCTGTGGTGGACTTCTAAAAATAGGAAGGCCAAAGACTGAGGTGGTTTAAAATGTAGTTTAGGAAGTGACTGGGCTTATGGAGTGTAGAAACTTGTGAGGAGGGGGACCCGGGTGGCCAGGCTGCAGCAGGCCTTGGCTGCCCTGTGCTGGGTGAGCCAGCCTCTCTGGGGCAGATGCTGCAGCCGTCCCATTCCTCACCAGGGACAGGGACAGGCCAGGTCACACTGCCACGGCAGAACAGGGCTCTTCTGACAGAAACCGTCTCTTCACAGGAGGAAGAGAAAGCCTCATCTTTTGCATAAGGTAAGCAGAGACATCAAAAACTAACTTTTCTCCATCAGCAATGAGTGTGGTCAGAGTTGAGATCAGAGGCCTAAGGAAGACGGTCTGAACATGAACTCTGCTCCTCTTCTTACCAGCGCAAGCTTTAGTGCTGAAACTTGCCTCAGCTCAAACAAGTTCTTGGTACTTAGTTACTCTATGCCTTAGTTGTCTACAAATGGAAATCCTGCCACAATGGCAGCTTTGGAGGCCTGAGACAGGTACAAAGCGTCACTCCTTTGCTCTGGGTGGCACTACTCATTGAGCTGGTTTATGCAGCAAATGTATCATTTGGTTTAACAGTCTGCAGTTGGGCTGAGTCTGTGGCACCAGGCAGATTAAAATGCATGCAGCAGTATTCATTTTCAGTGACTGTTCCTCTCCTTTGCTGTTAAAAAGGGAGCATAGATCTATAGTTCAAATATAAAGGTGCCTGGTGACTAATACAAGCACTGGCCTGCAGACGGGGTTATTCTCTGCCATCAGGCATGGCTGTGGCGTCTGAGGCATTGCTGTATCGGTGACATGTTTTCTCTGCATGCAATGTTTGGATGAAGATTGCGAATGAATTTGCTGCGGCAGTTTTATAAATCCCTCCTCAAACCTAACACTTACTAAGGTTGTGTTTTTCTCAGCTGGACTTTCTTACAGTTGTGTCTTGATGTTAGCATATTATGTCAACTGTCACAACAGGGAAAATGACAACAGCCAATTTATGTATGTTGGAATGAGACAGGCTAGTCATAAGGTGTCCACTGTGATTCAGCATTTGCTGAACTGTTAACACGTTTCTTTTCAGCTGACAGTGCTCACTGTAACTGGAAGTCTAATTGCACAAATCTACTGTTCTATAAAACTTGATTTTGAAATAATTCTGCAGTATAGTCAGCCCCACTGATGTTCTGAGTTCTTCTTTAGTCAATGTTTGCCTTTTAAATAGTGTGCTGTTTTATGTGTAATCAAAATTCATACAGAAAAAAAAAATCCAGAGGACATGAATGAGGCAATACAGATGCACAGCAGCCTGGAAAGCTTTGCAGATCTAGACAAGTAAGCAGATATCTCACGATCCCCCGATTTAGCAGCTCTCCCAGTGATGAAGAAACGTGTAAAAAAAACTTTTGAGAGGAGGTAAGATTTGTGTACTGCAGACAGCCTTGGTTAGGATCAGATTTTAACACAGATTTTCACATAGCTTCTCACCAGACAGTAGCACCGCCTGATCATGCAGGGTAAGAGGTAAGATTTCTACTCAGTGACAGCCATTTGCCCACTCCATCCCTGTGGGGTGGCCCATGGCCTCTGCCCTGTGGAGCTGCTTTTGTCTGTTTTGGGATTTGGTGGGAGGAGTGAAAATGCTGGAGCATTTGGGAAAGGAACAGAGGGTGATTGAAATGGACCAGAAACTAGAAGCCAATTGTCCAGAAGAAGGAAGAAGAAAGGCAGTGTTGCAGGTTTGGAAGTCAGAGGTAAAGTCATCAAGGGATATGCAGCACAGATAGCTAGCAATAAATGCAGGAGCCCAAGCAACACGGTGATTTTTAGCCAATAATTTTCAATGAAAATAAATATGGCACCCTTCCATGAGGACAGCTATAACCAGGGAAGAAGTCATTTCACAATAGAGATCAGCTCTTCAGGCTAAGAGAAGTGAAGAGTGTGGTCCCTTCCAACCTTGAGATAACCTTGGGATAAGGTCCAGACTGGGAGGGAAACAGCAGAAGTCAGTGTGACTCGGCACTGGCCATTGCCAAGGGAATGTGATATGTCAGACTCATTTCTAAAAACCCTGTCTCTGTCTGTCTCAATTATTAAGGACTGGAGTGCAGGCAGACTGCACAGGATGAGGCATGGGTGCACAGTGCCTTCCCAAACCTGTTCTTTGACCTTGCCAAAGTCTGTCCCCTCAAGTGAGGAACTTCTTTCCTCCAAGACATAAATCTCTTCAGAAAGAGATGGGAAATAGGCCAAGGTTCCGTTGGTCTTAGTCTTTTCCCTTCTGCCTCCACCTTATGATCCAGCCCTCACAAAGGGATGTAGCCCCAGGCTCCATCATACAGCCACAGCCAGGTTATGAAGCAGGTGATGCAGATACTGCACGGACACTGGTCGGTAGCAGTGGCAGGGTTAAACTCCTACAGCACCCCAGAATGTCTATGTCTGCTCTTTAATTAAACAGTCATTTACCTTCTGTTCTTCGTTCAGTGCATAGGCTGGGTGATAAAGGATCAATACAAAAGCTTACCAGCACAAAACTGTAAATGTAGCCTCTCTGAAACAAGCAGTTGCTTCCTTCTTGTGTGCAAGTTAGCTGCCAGTTTGCATACAGAAGGAGCAGACCACTTCTGTAAGGGTATTAAGTTCTAAACTCAAAAGAAGATTTACTGCGGAGTTATAGTATAGGATAGTATAGTTTTGCCACTTTGAATTAATCAACTTAAAAATCAAAGGAAACACTGCTTTCTTGGTTTCTGAAAAATACAGTTTGAGAAATAAAAGTATAAAAATGTATTGCATCTGCAAAACAACCCAGAGTAAATCATATCTGTTAAAACTCTGTAGACTCATGCCCTAGATAAGAAAACACTAGTTCAGAAACTTGTTGGTAGGAGCTGCAATAGACAAATATACAGGGCATTGGCAGAAAAAGTACTTTCATTATTCATTTGTCACTGGTACCCAGGACTGTGATGCAATTCAAGGTAACGTATTGTCTCAAATCTTCTATCACTACTCACTTCATCAACGGGAACTGCTGATGTATACAAGCACATACACGTACAAGGCCAAAAGACAGCCATCTCTTGCTGGAATTGCTCTGTTGCAGCACAGTTTTATTTAAATACTATGTACTGTTATTTTGGGGGTTTTATCAAGTTAATGGTCAGATGTGCCTGCTGATGTACCCACTGCTGATGTGTACAGTGCCTTATATGTGCACAACATCTAATAATGCACCCTTACAGTAAAGACCAGAATCTGTGGGAATCTGTGCAGATGTATTGGGTTTCCACGGCAAAGTTAGGTCTTTTTTCGGGGGGGAGGCTTACAGGGATCGCTTCTGTGAGAAGCTGTCAGAAACTTCCCCTATGTCAAATAAAGCCAATGCCAGCTAGCTCCAAGACAGACCCACTGCTGGCCAAGACCGAGACCATCAGTGACAGTGGTAGCGCCTCGACGACAATATATTTAAGAAGGGGTGAAAAACTGCTGTGGAAACAGCAGTGGAGAGAGGAGTGAGAATGTGTGAGAGAAACAACTCTATGGACACCGAGGTCAGTGCAGAAGGAGGGGGAGGAGGTGCTGCAGGCGCCGGAGCAGAGATTCCTCTGCAGCCCATGGTGAAGACCATGGTGAGGCAAGCTGTGCCCTTGCAGCCATGGAAGTTAATGCCACTTGAAGCCCATGGAAGACACCACAGCCAGAGCAGGTGGCTGCACACGAAGAAGGCCATGACTCTGTGGGAAATTTTTTTTTTTAAATCTTTCTTCAGTAGACTAGACTGATGTTATGGGAAATGGGAACTCCTTTTTTCCCTGAAGAGATGAAACAGTCTATGATGTTATTAATCTTGGTCCAAACTCAAGTCAACCTTATTTGAATCAAATCAGGTTTTTCATCAATTTAGATGCTAGAATAGGCTTGAAAATTGACAAAAAGAAGTGCAAAACTTTTCTTTTAAAGTTTTGCATAACAACACAGGAAATATACATGCACAATCACATTTAACTACAATTCCATATAGCAAAAAGAGAATGGCAACTTTACCTATGCTCAAGAGAGTATTTAAGTTTAAAACTTAGCATTCAGAGCTCTTTCTTCTGTCTGAATTGTGGTGGAGGGAAATTTGTGTGTGGAATCTGAAGCATAGCAAGGGAGGCTATTTTATGGTGTAGAAACTCAAGGAGATAGGAGAAACAAGGCAGAGAAAGATGGTTCCCACAGAGGTTGGTTCATTTTTTCTAGTAAAAAGTAGTGCTAAAGATCTTTGTACCAGGCTAAAATACTAAAATGTAAAAGTACTACATGCTTCCTAAAAGATTTTAGTAGAGATTTTATGCAATGATGGAAAGGGAAGAGGGCATTTCTTTGGGTCTACTTCATAGCACTACACAGACTTTCAGACGTAGTGGTATTCCTGTTGTCTCCTCCTCCAAACACAGAATGAGTAAATAAAGAGTAGCAAAGAGAATAAAGGAAGACCTTGCGAGAAAAAAAAAAATCTGCTTTTGAAGAGGAAAAGGACAACATTTGTGGGATGTGAGGCACACAGGAGGAGCTGCTGCTCCCCTAGTCATCATGGGACAGGAGGACCTTCCAAAGAAGCAGAGCTTGGCTCCAGTAGATTCAGTTAGTGGTAAGAGGTGGCAGGAGATGGAGCTGTGCTTTGAGGAGGTGAAAGCAAGGCTGGCTGCAGGGGAGACAGCAGCAAGCACGGGCTGGTGCATAAGCAGGCACGGTACTGTGCAAACAGCGTTAGGGCAGGATATGAGTGTGACCAAGGTGGCAGAGCACTTATAACACTGAGCATCTAGAAAATGGGGGTTTGGACAGCTAAGTTTAAGCTATGTGGTGCTGCTCATGGCTATTGGAATTGCCTTCTGTGTGTGGCAGGCATCAGGATCCCCCATACCCCAGTGGCTCACAGCAGGACCCCTGCCCTGGAGGAACACCAGGCCCTGTGAGGACTCTCCAGGCTCTTTCCTGCTTCCTTGCTGTTCCCTGAAGCACTGCCAGGCATTGCTGGTGCTGGGCTACAGCTCTGCCTGTTCCTTCCCCATGTCGCCAGCTTGCACTGGTGCCTGCATACATCACAGCAAGGCTGTGGCCCTGCAGCTGCTCTGTGTGAGCCCTCAAGGGGCTCCAGGATGGTGACCAGATTGAAGGATAATAGCTCAGACCTCCATCTACAAAATCAAATTCCTTCTGTGAGTCCTGTGGCTCGCAGTCCAGCTTCACTGCTGCACCTCTTACCACCAGCACCCATGCCAGAGGCAGTTCTCATATGGATGGGTTGAGAGAGATCGCTTTAACAGCACCCCTCCTCTGGATAGACCTGATTTATACAGAAGGGACAGAAAATGACATTTAGATACACAGCTGAGTTGGCTAGGGGCTAGGATATGCAGTGTAGCATGCTTAAGATAATTGCATATGTGGTTGTTGGAAACTCTCTCCTCCAGGGTTTGATTAACAAGGAACTCCTTGCTTCTCAAAAAGCTGATGAGGGAAGTTGACAGAGATAGTGCAGCTTTAATCTAGACAGTGAAAATACTGTGTTTTAAATTAATTTCATAGTTTCCATCATTTGCTGCAAAGACAGCAGCAACAGTTAGAGTCCATTTAGTAACAGTAAACCAGCTGTTTTTCTTGCCCAATATTTCTTTCAATATATAGATGTTCGTCCTTCAAAATCCTTTGAACACTATCAGGTCTCCACGTCAGTTGAAATCACTGTGTGTATTGATCTACATTTTAATCCACTATTCACTAGAGTATGTAGACACCACGATTCAATAGCCTAAGGAAGAAGAATTTATCATGGGATAAATTCCTGGTCCATCTTCTGATGAGTAAAACAAGATTACCCGCTTTGCCTGGAGAGTTGTTGGTCCTGCCTGTTCTGCTGCATGCCTGTATGAGCTAAAGAATCTGGTTTGAGTGCAGAGTGGCTGCTTCTTCTGAAGGTGTACCCAAATAGTCTCATTCCACCTCTGGTGACTGGGCCACGAGCAAAAGCTAAGGCAGCTGCTTCACTTTTGGCCAGCACTGCTGAGTCTTTTAACACAGGCAGTAGAAACACTGTTTATGCGGAGGGATGAATAAAATTTTTGGTGATTTAAATGGCAGACACTATCAATAGGAGTCAGGTGAAACTTGGAATAGTTGTTCAAAAGAGAATTCCTCCATTTCAACACTAGCATTCTGAAATGGGACATCAAATCCCTGTGGGGCAATACATTCCCACCAAGCTGTACAACATCGTTATGAGCTTAACTTTCACTGGTTTAGTGTTGGTTGCTTGTTGTAGACGTGGAAAGAGCTGAAAGGGTGGTTTATAGAAAACCAGAATCAAACAACCAAATTTATGTGCAAATGAGAAGCCTCTTAAACCACACAGTACAGCAACCAGAGATCCCACACTGAGGTTTTAAGGCGTTTGCTGGCATCTGTACAAACAAATGAACACAATTGCTCATCAGGGAGATCTATTGGGCTTCCTCAAAGATTACGCATCATGTAGGCATGGGTCATCTCAGCAGTGGGAGTTTCCCTGGAACAGGAGCAGGCCTGAGCACTTGCCTTTGTGCCTCATGGCAATCAGAACAGTTAACAAACTTAGGCAGCTGAATAATTAATTGTTCTTAAGTGGTGGCATGGAACTGGAGCTGATCTCTTCTGCTTAGGGGAGAGGGGGTCCAGCTGTGGGTTTAGATGGCAGCTAAGACACCAGGCAGACCAGAGGGACTCTACTTCTGAGACTGCCTCTCTCTGCCCCCATGTAGCCTGCATTATTACCCAGGTTTTGGGTTTCTTTTCTCTGCTGGACTGTCCTTCCTCCTTCTTTCTCTCCTGTGCCCCCTTTACCTCACTGCTTGCCTTCTCTACAGCCTCCCTCGTGCTACGAAGTTCTGCCAATAGAAACTTTATTTTACATCTAAGGTGGCCGTGGGCCACTAACGTTCAGCAGCTGTTTTGACTGAGCACCACCACCTTCCCCCATGGCACAAGCCCTCATACTTCCTCTGGCTAGTGACACAAAGCCAAAAAGGGCACGGCTTTTCTCCTACCCCCCAGTGCATTGCAGTGTTTGCTATGGCCTTGGCTGTGAGTTTCAGTGGGCAAGGTTGAGCTGACTGAGACTCAGACTGCCGTTCCATGTCTCTCTTGGTTTCAGAAGCAACTTTCCCACTGCATGTGCACACTTGTGAGTGGTGCCAGTGGTGGCATCCCAATGGGAGGAGCATGCTTGGAAACCTCGTGCTTCTGTTGAGATGGGACAGAGGTGCTGGGAGAGACAGAGCCTCTGGGGAGAGTTGTGCAAACCCATTGCCCTTGAAGGGGAGGAATGGAAAGGTTTCTGAGGAACAGCAGAGGCTATGAAAACCCAGGAGTACAAAGTATTTCTGGGCCAGGTCAACACTAGCTCTACCAAAGAGCCACTTGTCCAGAAGAAAAGTCAGGAGGTGCCAAGTGGTGTGTCCAACAAACAAGAGCTTCACATCTTTCCAAGGAGAGATCCCCCCATCTCCCAGTTGTTGCAGCAAGGAAAGGGGGGGAAACTCCAGTGCTGCTGCTAGTTTTCGTTTGGTCTGACTGATTTTTGTTTGCTCTGCCTTTGCTCTGCCCATGAAGGGCTATTCTCTGCTCACACAGTACCTCCTGTTAACTTGCTTTGCATCTTTCCTCATGTCCTTTGACTTTTCTAGTGGTTCCAATGACCACAGTCATGCTCTCTGAGCACCACAACATGCATCACCATGCTCATCATCATGAAGAACCTCCATATGCATACAAAATTTCTGTAGCTAGACCTGCCTCATAATATGAACCTTGTGTTTGATGGCCTCAGAAAGTCAGAAACCATCAGGTTCAATTAACTGACACATGTTGTGAGTCTAAAAGCTACTGACCATTTGCTACAGCATCCATTCCTGCTCCTTTGTTGCCCTGGCTTCAAACCAGCATCCCTTGTTCGTGCTTATACCATTCAAGTGGAGCAAATGCAAACAAGCATTTCTGTGCTGTGTTTGTAAGACAGGCTTAAATACACTGGGAACATCTTCAATGAGGAGAGAAAATGTGGGAGAGTGTAGGCTTTCATGTGGCATTACACTAATTAAAGGATAAATGTATGCAGAGAAAATGGTATTGTGGGAAGCTGAGCTCTGAGCATATGCAAGTCCCTGGGCTCATCGGCAGCTTTCTGTTATACATCATTCCTATGTTACGTGGTCAGGAAGTGCTATAGGGAGCCCTGAGGTGTTTTGGTTGGGCAGTACTGATGGCTGTTAATCTGAAAAAATTGTCTTGGGTGGGAAGAGTTTGTGTTCCACAGTGCAGGGAAGGGAAGGCTGCCCGTGTGAGGCGCAGAGATCACAGAGAGAGGGAGAAACCTGAACACGGGCCCTGTGTATGGACTGAAGGGTTGGCACCCGTGTAAGGCTGGATGTGTGGCCACTGCCCTTCACCCTAGTTGCCAAAAGAGTATTTCACCTTAAATACTCATCTTCAGTTCAAATTCCTCATTCCCTGAAAATGTTAAGCCTCACCTTCCCTCTGCCCATGCTATCATGGGGTGCATCTTTGGGATGCCTTCACACAATGCTATCCTACCCTTGCAGCCAGTTGCTTTGCTAAAGCTCATATAGTTTACTAATGTGGCTGGATTTTTCCCAGGGCTTAAACTTGTTTGATCAGAGCTACCTCTGCCTGATGCATCCCTATGCCATGCCCATACATAACGAAAGCCTGTGAGGCACCTCCACAAGTAAATTTCTGTCTCTCCACAGACTTAATTCATTTTTTGGCCTTTGCTTTGTGAATGTGAGGCCTTGGTTCTCACTTTGATGGCTGTTTAATCAGATAGTTTAGCCTAAAAAAAAAAATATATCTCAAAATGACTCCAGAGGCAGCTCACAATTAATTGTAATCCATCCATCTAAAACTTCTTCACGGTAAGAAATCACCCTGCACCATTTATGATATAAAATCTTAAGTAAGAAACCACAGATGTTAGTTTAAAATGAGAAAAACAAGTCTAATGAACAGCTGCTAATCCAATCAAACCCCTCACTTAATTTGCTGTTCAGGTTAGATATACACGTCAGTAACCTGATGGGCAATATCTTATATCAGAAAGATATTTGGAATCCAGGAAATTCAGAATTCAGATTGAATTAAAAGAAAAAGAACACCAAAACAACTCAGCAGAAAATATGTGGAAACTCACAGATCTTTCACAGAAAAAGGATGCAGAAAATTCCAGAAATACTGAAATACCTCGGGCTGTTCAGAACAAGAAGTATAGCTGGTTCTGCCCAGAATGAAAATTCTTTGTAGTAAACTGCAGGGCTGCAGCATCCACTAGTACTTTTTTTCTAGCTGTACATACTGTGCTGAGAAAGACATTATTGCTAAATAGCTCTAGATCTTCTCATATACACAAGTCTGGTGTAATTGCATCTATCCGTTAATTTTGGCAAATTCTTATACATTTTTTAAGTAGTTAAATAGAATATTGTCCTTATATTCATACTCTGCACTCAGGGTACATATAGGTTAATGGATTTTGCACTTCGCTTGGTGAATTTTCAGAACAGCTTATCAGGCTGATAAGCAGTACTCTTCTCTGTCTTTAAGAGTAAGAAAGGAGTTAAAAAATCACAGTGCATTAATTGCTCATTGACTCCAAGAGTGGTGTTGGTGCTGATGCAAGGGAAATGTTGTGGACACAACCTATCTCTTATATTTGGAACTGATAAACCTGAAAAAAAACACAGACATACACGCACACACACTGAAATCCCTGCTGCTGCAAATTCAAACAAAAACTGCTTCTGTGTGCAGTTTCACTTCTCTGTGCAGCTGGGATGATGAGGCCCAAGCATCACTGGGGGCTGTCAGTCACTGAAACCTATCCCCCAGGGGCTATAATTACCCAAACCCAACTCTTCAGTAAAGGGTACTAAAAGCAAAGGCTTCTGAATAATCCCATCTCCCTAATTACCTAAGGGTTTCTATCTTCAAGAGACTGACTGTTCAAGTATCTTCTCAGAAGCTCTAAAGCTGAAGTTCATGCTATGCTAAGGGAACAGCTTGATGAATCTGATCATGTTTGCTTTCCTTGAATATCTGCAGTGGTGAAAGCTGTTCCTCATCCTGGTGGTTCTGTGGGAGAAGAGCAAAGCCTCAGCTGGAGGGTGCTATATATACATAAGCATCCAATCATCAGATGCTTTTCTGAAATGAATCTATAAAGCACCTCAGCCTCTTGTGTCTGCAAATTTAAGTTAAAAATCTCATGACAGTAATTTTTTCTGTGAAATTTCCCAAACATCTGCTCCTTAACAGGTGAGAAATTTCCCATGAACCACCTTGACTGCTGTGCAAAATTCTAGCCCCTCTTTGAATCCTGCGGTACCACTGTCCCTCAGGAGCTCCTGCAGCGGCACATTCACAGGTTTCATTAGGCTGTGGCTAGCAGTTGATTCCTTCATCAGGAATATGGGACCTGTTATTTCCAGAGTCTGTCCCCTTTTCCTTTTTGCTATAAAAAGAACAGAAGCCCCTGAATACTTTCTCTGTACCGGCAGTCTGCAATATTTTTAGTTCATGTTCCCTTTCTTTTCTCTATGCATTCATCCCTTCCTCCTCTCCTTGTATCTGTTGCCTGCTCTGGCCTGTCCTGGTGCTCTGTACCCCAACCTCTAGCCTTCCCATCCAGATCTGGCATATAGGCCATCTTCTCCCCTGCAAAGAGAACCCGTGATCCCCACTCTGCAGCAAAGTGAGCCCCTCTCCCCTCTCCCCAGCCTAGCCAAGCTGCCATTATGCCTGCCTGCCCCTGCCCACCTGCCCCACTCTCTCCAGCTGTGGCCACCAGCCCTGCTGGCTCCTGCTGTCAGGGGTCCAGATTAAATCTCTGTCTTCACTGAAGTGCAGCTCACCATGGCCTGTGTACCCAGCCCTGCCTGAGTGACAGATGCAGCCCCTGCAGAGGGTCCTCTTGGCAGGGACTGCAGAGGGAGAGGAGACAGGCACGTGAGGGGGCATGACTGTACCCACACCCACAGGGCAGCCTCTGAGCCCGTGGTCACTCCATCCACTGCCCCATCCACCTCTGTCCATCTGCCCTCAACTCCCACACCCTGTTCTTGTGGCTTAAGGCAAATACCTCACTTTTTTGTCCTCCTGCTTGGAAAGCAAGAGCACCTGGCATGCAGGGACACAGGAGACACAAGGGCTGGTGGAGGCTCCAGGGCACCCGTTCCTCCCTCCCCAGTCCCGAGATCTGCCCTAGCCTTCAGTGATGTGCCTCTCCCCATCATGCAAACCATTCCTAGTGGCTGGGTGATTCCCAAGCTGCTCGTCAGAACTGCATCCCTACCTGCATGCCATTATTTATTTGTTATTCAAAGCATGTCGGCTTTGAATTTTTTATTCAAAGCATTCTTGTTTCTGCAGTTTGCCCGGGCAGGTGAAGCTGTAGAAGCAGGCCCAAACACATCAGTCTCAATGCTGAGACAGTTGTACTCTTTTAAGGAAGCTTATGCAGTGATAGATCTCCAGAATGAAACACTGCCTCAAAATTAACATTCATTAGATGAATTTATGTCCGCGTGTAGCCCCAGACATGCAGGTTGACGTTTGGTGAACGTGTATGACTGTGTGCATACTAAACAGATGTTCAGTCGCTTCAACTCTTGATGAGTTAAAGTCAACTTTAATGGCAGTCCACCTCAGCAGGTTGGCCTGGCTTGTAAGAATGAGTCACAAGCAATTTTTCAGCTGAAGGGACAGAATTTGATTCTGTTTCAGTGGAAAGATAGAAAAGCTCTCATTGCCTTCTTTTGAGCTGGATAAAAAGAAAAGAGGGAAAAAAAAGAATAAAGAGATTTTCCATGTAACGGCTAACTATTGCAAAAAGATTTGTTTTGGATAAGTTTCATAACTTTCATAAAACTGAAAAAGAGGTGTATAAGTTTGATTCAAACTTTTGTAAAATGTTGTCTTTGGCTTAAAGGAAAACACACACCATTTCACTGAAAAGAAGAATCAGGCTTTCACAGGGAGAAGAAAAGAGGGTTTTATAATGGAAGTCCCAGAGCAACCTCAGCTAATGCTTTCTGTACCAAGAGTAGAAAGAGGAAAGCTTGGGTTCTATATACACCAAAAGCACATTTTTAACAAGCTGTTCTTTATTGTACTGAATCACACTGTTTGTATGTTTTTCCCTCTACAAACATTTTTGTGTGCATTAGACAGAGAAGGGAGGAACAAAGAAATGAAAAAAAAATGTCAAAACAAAGCAACTTATAAATGAACTCAGATTCATTCAACCAAGATAATCAACACATGCTGTACTTCAGAACTGTTGAAAAGGACAACAGAATGACTCCATTAGATGGGCTATTGTGTAAAAAACATACCAAAAGAGGCAAAATACCTCGTGAACCCATAGAAAATACTTATCAGCCATTAGAGCTGGGTTTTCTTCCCTGTGGTACCTCCTGTCCAGAATGGACAAAACGGGACATTTGGATTGGAACAACTAAAGGCTGGCAAAGAGGTAATAATTTCAACTTGCATCCTTCTCAAAAGCCCTTTTCCCTTTTCCTTTTCCTCTTCTTTCGCACTACGCTGCTTAATTGGTGTTTTTAATGAAGTACTGCAGACTTTGATGGTTTTCTCAAGACAGTCACTGTTTTGGGCCTTAGGGAGACCATGAGAAAGGCAAAGCATATTAAATCCCACAGATTTCATCCTGAACCACTGCTGCCACAGATCTCCCTCAGCAAAGGGAAGATTTCCCCCTGGCAAAGAAAAGAAGAGCTGTAGCCTTGAAAACCTACTGAGCCCAGTGATCTGCAAAAAGTGGAGATGACAGGGAAACATGGGTGCTTCTGCCTGGTGTTCCTGTGGATGACATGTTGCTCTCCTTTGGTTATTCCTTACTTCTTAGGCCTTTCTGGAGGTACAGTGCCTTGAGAAGACATGAAATCATTGACTTCTTCGTCTGTGATTGTCCTCCAGCCACTAATTGCAGAGATGCAGAATGTTTTTAACGTTCATCTGACCAGCTTTAATTACCTCACAGGACTCACTCACAAGAAGGGGGATTTTTTCTTCTAGTCAGCAAGCTTGTTGTACACGTGCATGGAGATTATGGGCAAGAATAGAGTGAAGCATGAGGGGAACTCATCTCTGCACAGTTTGCTTGCCTACACTGGCACAAAGCGGGGAGAAACACCTGGGCCTCACTGCTTTAATAAACAACAGCTTGCAAGTGGTGTGGCAATGGGATCCATAGATGAATTTGGAAAATACAAAGCAATAATGAATAAGAGCCATATGTTTTCCTGTGTGACAAGTGAAAAGGAGTGGAAGGAGCCATGACCTGCAGGAAACTGATTAATACAATGAGCTGTGCAAGTTTTTATGTAGAACCCAGGGCTACAGCTCTGCTAGTCTGCCGCAGAGGGGAACTGCTGTTCAGAGCTGGCAAATCCTCCTAGAAAAGCTGCTTCTTTTTTATACAATTTTTATACATATTGCTTTAACTAGACTGGTACCTTTAAAGTAGCCCAGTCCTTTAAAAGGAACTGCATTACACTGTGTATGGGAAGGAAAAACTGCTGCATGGATATAAGAGGTCATTTAGCTGTAGCCTTACTAGAAGCTGCACGCAGGTCTGCTACACTGCTGTGCTGATCTGGCGTGGAAATCAGTTCACAGCTGGTTTAATAAGAGAATGTCAGAGTCTACCTGAGAAGCCAGAGAACACAGCAGATGGATCTACGAAGCCGGCCATGCACAGAGTCGTGAGGGTGGAAAGAAAAGCTAGGGCTTCTCGAAAGATTTCAGCTGGCAGGTCTGACAGCTTCTGGGCTCTGCACAGCGTTTTCCAGAGCATGAGAGTCAAGGGCCTGCGGGCAGTGGCGGGTGCCCCTCATGTGGCACTCTGTACTGGGGCTGCTCCATCCTTGTCAGTCAGTTGTTGCAGGGGGTGTTCCCAATTTTAACCCAGGAACTGGTCTGCACAAACTGCGTGGTTCAGCTGCACACCGGGTTCATTGGCAGGTTTCCAGACCAGGGCACAAAGGAAGAAGCTAAAGGTATACTTTGTGCCAGCGGTCAGACAGCACAGGGTAGGGACTGGCTGTCCAGCAATGTACGTTCAAAGTGAGGGTTTCCTTTATACGTATTTTTAATCTTTCTTCTCTGCATTGCATCATGTGTTCTCCTTGGTTGCCATCTTCTATCACACACTTACTTTGTTTTAATTGGCTAAATATCCATATGTTTAGTGCACATGAATGTTATAATCACTAGTGATACCTTTATTCAGTAAGTATCATACCACTGGATATGATATTTGGATATTGCTCCATCCACTCAGTTTCCTCCACACAATTGTGCAGACCTCAGCTAATGACAGATGTCATTTTTCTGCTTTTGGTCTATCATCAGTTGTGCTTTCAGGCTCCCTAGTACTGCCCTTATACAACTGCAGGAGTTAGAAGTCTTGTTTCTCAGGTCTTAGTAGCCTTGCTTTCACCAGCTGGGGTGACTTCTCCAGGTCACTTGCAGTGTTTCAAGACACAGTTGCTTATGTAATAGATAAAGACACTACCTCTTCACAAGCAATCTGGGTCAGAAATAAATCTTCTATATGACCAAATAACCATGTAGATGATTCTGGTAGCTGATCTGGAGGGAAGGGTCACGGGGCACAGAATTGTCCAAGCAGAGGGAAGCTGAAATCTGACAAAACTCAGAGCTACTGAATACCCACGTGGATTGCTGTCATGTCCTTTGCACCCAAACAGTAAAAAGGATGAAAGTCATTGAACATACCCAGATGGCACAGAAGATGGAAATACCCCAACAGTTCCTAGACATGATAGTGGGAGAACTGCTTGGAGGCACTATTATTAGGACTAGAAGTATATGAAGGTCCGAATGGGGATACCATCTTGCCTGTGAAGTATCGACTTCTAGAAATATTGGTGTCAAACCTCTCCCTGACATTTGGTTATTCTCACATTTTCCATCTGCAGAAATACCAGTATATACATTTCAGTGACTGGTAGGAAATGCAAGTGTGCACCAGCCCCTTGTCAGCCTGCCCTCAGGACTGAGTCTGCTGCGTGTATTGGGCAGGGTAAGCATAACAGATGGGACTGGTGGATGGATACTTGCCAGTAACAGAAATCAAACTAGGAGCTGTGTTCCTGTGGCTGGATGAAAGACATAAACAGGCAGAACAACTTATAAACCTGTATGGCTGACAGACAAGCTACATCTCTCACACAACAAATTCCTCAAGCCTGCCCAGGTAGATGGGATTGTGACTGCAGAATGTGTGTGCAAACATGTGGATTAGATTCTAGATCTAGCAAAAACATAGGGTTTCTGGGTCAAAGAGAATTTTTAAAAAAAATAAATTGTGTGTTTTTCCCTCTTGCTCTCTCTTAGCTATCCTGCATTCACTTTTCCGTTTATCTTACCCGTGCTTATTTAACCTACACATGAAGAGACAGAAATAAAATAAAGCACTCTGAGATCAATATTATGCATGAATGCTTCTGCTTGCGTGTGTTAGATGCTTTTCCCAACCCTTTCTCTGGTTATTGAACTGTAACTTCCGTGGGTCAGGGACAGTCAGCTAATCTTGTACAACAAGGATCCATCTTAAGACACTAGCATGATAAACATGAATAACAGGAATGATGATACATCTTGCACAGTGTCACACAATTAGCTTCTCGTTGACCTATAGCAAATCAGTGAATCGAGTTTGTGGCCTGGGCACTAACTCTAGAGAGCCCTTGTGCTCTGCACCTTCAGGAAGCAAAGTTTGTTCCCTGAGCATCTCTGGGGCTCATGCACCTCAGAACCATCCCCACCCAGGACATTAAAAGCATGATTTCATCCCTAAGAAATAGCAGAGATGGAAAATAACGCCAGATGTAAATATGCTTTGGCAAGATTTGCATTTGCTTTTTTTTTGCAGTGCGGTGTAAAGTGCATTTTAGGTTGGTGGCTCACACTTTCTCCAAAGAGTAAGAAACAAATCTGTTCCTGACAATCTCTATAACTCTATGCCAAGCTTCCTGTGCTGAGACTCAGGTGAATGGGAGTACAAAATATTTTGTCAGAAGAAATACAAAGAGCATCCTAAGGTATAACATTTGTGTCAGCTCTTGTCAGGGTGGTACAGTCACTTCTGAGGTCCCATGGAAACAAATCACCAGGACATGGTTGGAAGTGTGGGAAGCTAGACAGCTTTCTGTCTTTCCTGCCAGTTGTTACCTCCTCTGCTATGGAACTGGTGACTATCCCAAAGGAGCTGGAAAGCACTGGCTCTAAAGCAAAGTATTTGCAAAAAGAACACACTTTCAGATGGGCCAAACCTCCCCTTGCTCATAGTGCGAGGAAGGGTCCCTGTGCTCCCAGGCTGTGGTGGATGGGGTCCCTGGGTGAGCTGTGATGCATAGAGGGGTGCAGCGCTGAGCTTCTCCTAATGGACACGTTCCCGTGTGCTGGGGAGGTGTCTGCCTGGGCAGTACTTGCCCACAAATGAGAGCAACGGAGATTTGCTGCAGCTGGGAAAAAGGAAGCCAGGGAGTCTCAGGGGCCCTGCCTTCATTGGGACATCAGGAGAGAGGTCACCCTAAGTCACCCCAGCATTGTACTTCAGTGCTGTACATTGGGAGCCTGAATATATGTGTGAGGCAGGGGCACCCGGAGAGACTGCAGAGGTGACGCACAGCATGGGATGGATAGCTTGAAGCAATTAAATGGTGGGTTTTGAGGTGGGCTTGTGTGTTTCCCTGTAGGGCAAGGCTGTTGTTGATAAGTGAAAATTAAATGTCTTTTGCTAGTCCCCTCAGGGTGACGCGTCAGATGTATCCATAACTTGCACTCAAATCTCTCTTATTTCCTCCCACTCTTGAAAGTAATAGTTATCTTAGCACCTCTGGGCTTGTATACTGTCACTGAGCAGGAAGAGACCTGAAGCTGCCATCTACTCCTGCAAGATGGGAGGGAGGAAACAGAGGAAAAATAAAACAAAGGGAAGAGGAGAAAAAAAATAGGAGGAGCAGGGACCCCACATAGAGTTTGTTTACTGGTAAACTTTCCAAGATGTGCACTGCATGGCCTCGCTGAGCAAGTTGTTCTGCAATTTCACTATTCCCACTCCTGGAAAGCTTTTCCTGCTATCTAGTCTGCATCACCCTTAAACTTTTTACTTCTTGTCCTCCTCCTGATGGATTTCTATATTCATTATCCCATCCCATTCTCTAGCTCCCTTCTACACGGTTGACAACTCTTAAGGTGTTTTCTCATTCTGAGATCTGGATCTGCCCTCCAGTGCCTTGCTGAATGACGAGGCTGTTATCTGTTGTTCAGGGCATTAACAAAAGCACCAAATAGCACCAACGACAAGAAAGACCCCACCTCCCTTCATTTGTCCTTGCATTTCTGGACCAATGAAAGCTTTCCCAATCTTTTTTCACCCCTCCTATACCATGTTTTCCCAATCTCCTTGTGAGAACTCATGTGATACACTGTGAAAACCTTTCTGAGATGAGATGTAAAACAACAGTGCCTCACTTCTATCTGCAAAGCCCAAAACCCTGTTGCAGCAGGAAATTAGATCAATTTAACACAACTTCCTCTTGACAAATCTACACCAATTTCTATACTTTTTTCCTTTTTTATTTTTCCTTACAGTGGCATACAGATTGTGTTGCTGACTGGTTGTTGCTGTATTCTAGCAACTGAACTGCCAGCTCTGTAATCCCTGAGATAATCCTGTCCCTACCCCTTTCAAACCTTTTGAACCATCTGCTGGTACCTCTCCTATTCTTCACAAGATCTTAATGTTAGACTCAGATTTAATTAGACAGGATTTTAAAGGACCTAGGATGAAATAGATTGCACCCCATAAGTGTGGAAATATCATTTGTCTTGGTGCATTGTAACCTAGCCTAGGCAAAAAACCTCAGATCTCTGCCTTGCATTACCTTCGGTCTCACTTCATCCAAATTTGCAATTTCCCTGCCTTCAGCTGAGATTCATAGCATTAAGGTTCACCCCTAATCTGGTCAGAGAAACAAGGATAAAGAAGAGAAACTTTCTAACTTGGAGAGTGTTTTAGTTTTTCACTGTTTTGCTGATGCTTTGGAGAATGGCTCCTGCAAAGGAAGTCTGCTGGGTAGAGGGCTCTGGTACTTCCCCAGCCCCTCGTATTGCCAGGGAGCTGCCACAGTGTGGGAACATCATCTTCTGTGGGACCTTGAAGACAGTCTGTCACTGCGGTACAAAGAGAGACATCGCACACAGGGGGGTTTGTCCATGGATACCAAATAAATAATAAGGTGAAGTACCCAAAAAAAGGAAGGTTGAAGCATTAATCTGTGACAGCAACACTGAATCTCCAAAAAAAGAGACAGGAAAGGTTCTGTCCTTACTAGTGTCAGATTCATTCACAGGTAATTTGTTGAGGTCATTGGCATTGCTCCTGCTATAGCTGCTCCAAGGACAATGTTCCTGTGCAGATTTGGTTACAAAACATTTTGGGAAAGTGGGAAATGGAGGTTAGTGCTTAGGGCAAACAACTGTCCTTGAATGTATTTGCTTGTCTAAAAGAGGCACCTGAAGTACAGAGACAGCATAGGAAGAAATCTATAAATGCTGAATTTATAAAATAAGGTGTCAGTGGGGCTTCTTGATCTAAAGCTAAGAATAATCAGAGCTGCAGTCAAGGTGCCTAGAGATATGAGTGGCAGTAATTAGTTTCACGCTGGGTTTAAAAGATAATGTATTAGACGTAATCATCAACATCGTGAGATAACAGAGGACAGGTTCAGATAGCACACACATAGAGAGAGAAGGCACATCAGGTCAGCACTGTGTGAAATAATCAGTTTTCCATTTGGCTGGTAATTATTAGTGAAATATGATGTATAAAAATATATCCAAATTTGATGCAAAATACGTTTTACCTGTTAGGCATGGAACATAAGATTTTGTGGTGGGACCAGCAAAACCTGCTAGTGAAAGGTTTATTTTTCAGGCTTGACACTGTTCACTTTCCTCAGACTTTTAAAAGCCTTGTTTTATAAAGACCCAAGTTGCCCACTTCTCTGCTGGGTGAGGATCTTCAGCCTGGGAGGTGCCCAGCTGGTTGTAGGGTTGTAGCTACGTGGTTATGAATGGTCTGAAGATCCACTTCCCTCTTTCACCCTCTCCGCTCCGCTCCCCAGACAGACTAGTGTGTGACACAGTGGTGCCAGTGCTGGAGACAACACAAAGGACAATGCCAGCCTGAGGGGACTACAGTAGGAAAGTAGGATTTGGAGGAGGAAGGAAGAAAATAGGATCTAATTTCCCCTTACTGCCAGAACAACACAGAAAGGATGGAGCAGGCAGCATAGCAAGCCCTGTGTTTCTGAATGACTGTCTGGAGTACAGGAGGAGGAAATCTCAAGCTGGGTTTTCTGTGGCATGGTGGACTCCTGTCTTCCAGCCCTGCTCCTGGGAAAGCGCAGCCTGAGGCGTGACAGAGCAAGGAGGAAGGCAGCTCAGTACCAGCCAGGAATGGAAACTATTCTCGCGAGGTGTTCAGGAACCAGACGGTGAAAGCCTGTTGGTGCAAGCAGGAGAAAGAGGCTAAAAAAGGCAGACAGCATCAGTTACACAAGCTGGGCTGGTAAGGCTGCTGCTTTTCTGAGCAAATAACAAGGACCCCGATTGTGGGTTTTGGAGTAGTAAGGCAGTAGTTTATTCAGGTTCACATTGTTCTGCTCTTCTCACAGATGACTTTGACCTTGATTACTCAGCAGCATGAAAGAGACACTGATGCCTGAAGAGATGCTATGTGAACTGTACACACTTGAGAAGGCTTATTGCATGTATGAAATGTGCACAATGTGCACCTTTGTTATTGGTAAATGGAAAAAACCTGTCTGTTTCCAGCAGAAACCAGGCGGAAAGTTTTCTGCTTGTGCAGAAAAGGTCATTTCCCTTATGCTGTATGGCTTTAAGAAAGAGTTTCAAAGGTGATGTGAAATTTGTAACAGGTATCAGCTCTACACTGTGTGGGGGAAAGTGCTTTTGTGTCCCAGAAGGGGATTCCCAATAGCTGGTAGGCTGTAGCGGGACTGCCTTCATGAACTGCTGAGTTTCAGTGATAGCTGGCTAACTGCTGTGCAGAACTAGTTAGCTGAGACATCTTTCCTATAAGGAACCCTACAAGCTTTAAGAAATGCATCTCTGCTAATGAAGAAACTAAGTTCCCGGAATCATAGGAATTATCTTCATGTTTCTTTGACATGCTCATTGCCATAAGCAGTACAGTAAAGAGGAAGCTGAAGGTCACTGAAAAGAATGGAAGATTAAATCTGAAACAATTCCTTTTGTCACTTTGAAATTAAGGCATTTCCTCCTTACTGGAGCATAAATCTCCCTGGATTTTCAAATCAAAGTATCTGTTACAATTCATTGATGCTTAGCTTATCCACTATTTTAGATTTTGCTATTAGCAAGGTGCTTATTGGGGTATAACTGCATTACAGAATGACAGCAGAATGAGGCTGTTTTCTTGTCCAAGAACTTTGGAAGTCTTGCAGCTGCTTTGGGATCATACTGGAGGGCTGCTAAATGCACTTAGTCAGAGGCACAGATGAAAAGCTCTGTTATCCATCATAGACCTATCTTTGAAATTGTTTTCTTCAACTGTAAAAATGTGATTCATGCAATTTTATGTAATACAAAGCGTATGAATGAATCACATTTTGTCTGGCTCTATACATTTTCTCGGGACAACATTTCCCTTTTTTCAGCTCAATGTTTTCAAATTCTTTCAATAACTTCCTAAATTACCCTTATACTACTACTAGTAAAAATATCTCTACAGAAAACAACAAAGAGCACAATATTAAGAAAGAAAATACAAAACATATGAGAAGAGAAACAAGGCAAACAGTCATGACCTTTTTCTTTATACCAGGCAAACTTTATGATATATGTTACATATACTCTATTTTATCAGTGCCTCTGGGCCAACTGCCAATATACTAGCTTAGACAATTACTGGGGAAAGCAAAGACTACTCCTTGAACACCATCGTGATAGCAAATTTTCCGTTTAGTAAGACATACAGAAGAAGGGAAATACCAGACAGTGGGATTTAGACAGAATAGCTGGTAAATCAAGGGCCTGATTCATCACTGCATTGCTCTCATTTCACATTGGAATAGCTCTGTCAAGATCAACTGATTTCTACAAGCACAAAACCCAGAGAAAGATGGTGAGTCAAGTGACCAAGAGTGATACAACCAATACTTTTTTGTTAGTGTTTTTTTCTTAGTTAAAGTGTTTTCAGATTGTTTTTCTGCCTCAAGGAAACAGTCATTTAGGACTTGATCCTTTGCAGAATATGTATGGCTTCCACAAGTACATGTTATGATAAAAGCAAAGCAAGGAGCTGTGTACCAAATGTAGCAAGCATGTATTAAATAGATGCATAGCAATCTAGTCACCCTGCCTGGTAATGGGCATGAAGAGTAAGGAGATGTAAAATTAAATTTTAAAAAGAAATCAAAGTAGCCAGAATAGCATATGGATAAAAAAATACCCTGCAAGACTCATTACAATTTGCTACCAACAGGCAGACCTTGCGTGGTATCTGCTGACCTTGACTTCCTCAGAGAGCACCGTCCAGCCTCCCCCATCACGCTCTGGGACACCCAAACCATCAGGGACTAACTGGAGACTCACTTCAACAGGGATCCCAGAGACTGAGCAGTGCTTAGGCATCTAAACATTTAGGGAGGGATTCTAGTGCTGAAACATATTTCTAGTGCCCTTTGAAGTGTGCTGGGGTACCTGAGACAACCTCCTTGACCAGACAGACATGACACAGAAAAGTCCCTACAGAACCTCCACTCTCTTTGGCACCACTGGAGGCCTGGCAAGGTGCCTGAGGCATTTCTAATGTCACCAAGTCAGTGTGTTCAATGGCACCACTCTGTCCAAACTATGCTGGGGAGCCAGGCCTCCCATGTGGCACATGGACAGCATGAAATCGTAATGAGTCTTGCAGGGTATTTTTTTATCCATACGCTATGCTGGCTACTTTTATTTCTTTCTAAAATTGTGGCTGTCTCTAATTTTACATCTCCTTACTCTTCATGCCCATTACCTGCTGTCTCAGGTTTCCGAGAGGCTGGGTCAGCTCAGGAGGTTCCCATCACTTTCAGCTGAATATGGAGCAGTTCAGATCTATAATTCAAATAGCTAAAATATATGAGACTCCAATCCTTTCTACTGTGAGGAAGAACCTCACTTGTGAAATAACTGGATCAATTTAGAGGATGTTTTTTATGCTGGATAATCTAGGAAAGACAATCTTAGTAATTTCTGCAGTTTTCCAACTCTGAATTAAATGGCTTAATTCCGATGAATGGAAATGGAAAAGAGGGGATCTGGTTTATTTTAATTTTATAGTCCTCTGGAGGCAAGTGGTTCAGCCAGCATGCAAGTTATCAAGTATACTGCTAACTAAACATTTAAGTGAACCCTCTTGTGGGGTTAGAAAATCTCCAAGGAATGGTGTGACAGATGTCATAGACAAGCAGAAATCACTGTAAAAAAGAAAGTACCTCTAGAATACCTGACGCAGAAAAGGTTTTGAAGAACGGATAAGAGAACCACCTAGCAGAGAGCGCAGACAAATAATTGATCCCACCATGAACTGGGAAGATAGATTGATTCAATGGCATGTTACAGATGTTTGATTACTTGATTAATTCCCACGAGAGCCCTCAATATACCATGACTTCCTTCATAACCCTTTGTCCTATGGCTTCTACACAAACTGTTACGTTCAGCTTTCTTTAATTGTTTTGGTGAGTTTCTTCTCATTTTAAAGTGCCAGGCAGTAATTTCTGTAGGTAATACAAAGAAACATAGCTTAGAGCATTAGATCAAGCTATCAAATGATTAAAACTTACTTATTTATTTAAATAAGAGCAGAGTAGAAAATTAAATATTATGCTCTAGATGTTAACTAATGTTTTTTATTTAGTTAGGTGAACAAGCGCAAAGGAATATACATTCAAAATATCTTATGATTTAAGACATATAGGACTAAAATCCATGAAAAATCCAAGCTATTTCATTCTCCAGTGTACCACTGCCCTTCTCTTTCTGCTGTTGAGACATGCATGAGTGTGAACTGCCTCTGGCTCCGATTCTAATCTCACCTGTGCTAATGTAAATCCAAAATAGCTACTCTGAAGTCAGTTTAAAATTCTGTAATTGAGAGCAGGATTAAAGCTTTAGGGACATTTTAAAAATAGGGATTTAGGCACCTGGTCTCTCAAAAACCAACTTAAATCAGATTAAAATTTGACTGTGAGGAATTTATCCTGCTGTCAGTTACAGTGATCTCAGAGGCATTCAGTGGGAATTAGATGCCTGGGTATTTCAAAGGTAGCCCTCAATGTCTCAATAAAAACCCAGTTTCTCTTCATACAGTTTCTGACCTGCTGATGCAAATGTTTACAAACAGGTTTTGCCCCTTGCCTGGCATCAGAAATACATGTTCATTTTTTGTTAATCTTCTTAAACTCTGAAGTCCCAATAATTTGCATAATCATATTTTCCTCCTTACTGATACTGGACATGACGTCTTTGAATATTCCTTTCATTGATCAATCTCCTTTGTGTGGTTTACTCATCTTTCCCAGCTGATGGAGGTGACTGACTGTGGCTGCTAAGGGGCCTGGGGTGACTGGCCCAGGGGACCAAAGTGATGGGGGTGCAGCAGATGCCTCATCTGACATGGGGGACCCTGGGACAGACTCCTCTGCTGAGCGACATCACAGTGCTAACCGGCACGATCACGGAGCTGCAGGTCACCCAGCCGCCTTCGACCTGACATTATGTTCTCTCCCTGCCTGACAGACATGGAAAGTCACTCATATGCACACGTCCTTAAAATATAGATGGCCTATGCGAAGCTCCTGCTTTCTCTAACTGGTTTATTGGTTCCTGACTGGTGCCTTATGTTTGGCAAAAGGTAACCGTGGCTCTTCTTTAAAAACAAGCTGTTTCCCTTGTGTGACTCTGTGCGTGGTGATCCTTTGCCTCTGTTTCAGGAGGCTGACTTCCTCTAGAAACAGTAATTCTCATGCTGTTGGGATTTTTACATATTTTTAATGATGTGAGTTGGAACAAGAGCCTTTTTCAGTATTACTTAAAGAATAAA
Organism: Syrrhaptes paradoxus; assembly: GCA_013400615.1. Taxonomy (NCBI): domain Eukaryota; kingdom Metazoa; phylum Chordata; class Aves; order Pterocliformes; family Pteroclidae; genus Syrrhaptes; species Syrrhaptes paradoxus. The sequence goes on from VZTO01014242.1 coordinate 89,248, forward strand.
CCAAAACTGATAAGAAAGAAGGAGGTGAAAAGTGAAGCAAAGCTTCTGGGCCACCAAAACTACTTCAGTTCATCTAAACTGTCTTGAATTTTTTTCATGGGCAAAAAGAAAGGGTTTCATGTCAGGGAATTTCAATCAATAAATTTATCACCAGTTAACATAAAATTCTAATCACTGGTTCCAGGATTGAGAAAAAACCCCGAATGAATAAATAGTTACAAAAAACACTTCAGCTTCCCTCCAACCTCTCCCCACCTTGCTGCATGTTGCACAGTTCCCTCAGTGATGGGGAAATGGGGTTTCCTACTCAAATGTTTACTTCCAGGCAAGAGTCAGTTTGGGTTGGAGATGGTTACATCTCAGTGACTACATGTCTTCAGGTGTCCTAGATCCCACCGGAGTCAGACGAGAGCTATGGCAGAGATTCAGAGAGCTGAACATAGGCATCTGAGTGGCTGAAGGACATCGCAGACCTCCACATATGGAACACAACTTACAGACTTCCTTGCAAAGGTGGGTTAAACTGGAAGACCTAAACCAGCACAGGGTGTGAAAGTTGAGCAGCTGAGCTCTAGCCTCAACAAGCAGTGATGCCAGGGGATGACTCAGCTGACCAGCCACTAAGGACCCGATTCAGCTGATCAAATGTAGGCATCCAGCCCAGTAGCACACAGGACATTGGAGCTGACATGGCACAGGACCCACAGGGGACATGCACCCTGCTGAGATAGCCACTGAACACTACATTGGGTACCACAGAGCATGTACAATGATTCTGGATGTCTGTTTTTGAGGCAATTGGATAAACATTTAGATGGCTATTTTAGGATGAACTGAATCACTCCCTAGGCTCTGCTGGTTGTTTTGACTTAAATACCACTGGCTGTAAGAGGTACAATAGACCGTATGTGGATGCCTGCTTGTGAACATAGCTGTGAAACCCCACCCTTATTGTCTATACATGCCTATGTGGATGTTGAACAGGCAAACTCTGACTACTCACATGCCTGCTTAAATTGAAAACTAATTGGAGATCAGTGTGACCTGAGGGCAGGAATCAGGAGTGGAGAAGAGAGAACCTGTGAAATGCAGCACCTAGGAGAAGGGGGTACACATCACTGGGGAATCTTTGTCAGCAGAAATAAGAAGTCTGTAGCCTAAATTAATCTAGAGGACAACACTGATAGGCAGAACATCCAGGAACTAACAGAAAGGCTCAAAAGTGTGGGATATGAAACTAGGTAATGCTGAGATAATAGTAATACGTCCCACTTGTCACATAAATTTTAACACTGATATTGAAAAGTATGCACTGCTGAGGAACAGCAGAAATGAAGAAAAATGTCATGGAAGAGTACTGTAATAATGCAAGAAATATGACTGAAAGAAATAAGAAGAGAAGATATGCAGGAAAAAAATAATCTGTTTAAGTCAAACTCAGTTCAGACAAATGATGCTATTGGTCTCTGGTGAATTCTTACAGTTAGAAATGAACAGAGATTGCAGTATTATTAGAGAGAAATACTGTCAGATGTTTTGGTGGCATAGTATACTGTAATGGGATGACTGAATTTTTTTCAGTTTGGCCTTAGACTGCATGTGACTCATAATCCTACGTTGTTCCCAGATAATACTAATGTTATTGTTACATTAGCCTGTAATGTTGGTTGTAATTTGATTATGTTTAATCAGTCTCTGTAAGTGGATATGCTAAAAAAAGCCTCTGAAGTACCTTTTAAAATACATTACTACTGTTATTTCAAAATGGCAAACCTTGATAAATTAAGGGAAGTAAATGGTGAAGAGGATTGGATTTACATTGGATTGGTGGTGAGCCCAAGGTCCCACGTGTCAAGGAAGCATAGAATATCCTCAATCAAGAGAACAAAATCTATTTGGACCTTGAACCTCTAGTGATGGAAAGAAACCTGTATGGGAGGGCTTCTTCAGGATAGGTGCAGGGTACTATGAAAAGGAGAGAGAATGACAAAACAGCCTTCAAAAAATCATAACTAAGAAGCATTTTTTGGGGGCTTTAACAAAATATTTTTCTTATACGGCACTCTTCTCAATTTTTAATTTCTTCATTACCACTCTGCATGGCTTAAATTACTTAAAAAAGAAAGAACAGAAGAATGTGGGGAGGCCGTTTCTGAGAAGTGTTCTTGAGAGAGCTCTTGAGCTGTATTTTGTTTCTGTGATACTGCATATCAGGAACTAAATGTGAATAAATAATACCAGCAAGTGCCTGAGGAACCCTGAAAAGTGGAAATGACATTTTCCCAAAGCACTTCATAGCTGTCAGTATAAGGCTTTTCGTATCTCTCCCTGGCCCCATTATGTAGTACGAAAGGCTCAGGCAGACTGGGCGTGGAAGTGGGTAGTATCTGCTCACTGAGACTCATTCCCAGAGCACAGGGATGATGAGAGCTGATGGTGGAAACAGTTTGACTTAGGTGTTTTCTCATGGTTTATGGAGATCTTCACAGAAAGAGGTTTGCAAGGAGAACCCCAGACATGTGAGATGAGCTTGGGGGACATCAGAACGTCCAAGCCCAGCACATATCTGCCCAGGAATCCACTGGCTTGAGATCACTGTACTCCCCAGTGCCAGGCCAGGCATTACAGCCCACGCTGCACAGATCCTCCCTGGTCACCAGCTCTGAACATTTGCCAAGGTTTTTGAATGAGGGAAAGGAAGGGAAGGTAAAACCTTCAGAGGTGGAAGCTGAAAAATGCTTATTAACACTGCAGCCTGCTCTGTGTTTTGAGATATCAGGTTGACTAGGAAGCCCGGAGGGGCAGATACTCTCTCCTCTTTTGTATTTGTTCAAAACTTAGCAGCGAGGATGAGCACGTCCTACGTGGAATATTTTGGAATAAGACAATACAAATGAGACTACTAACTCTTCCTCAGACAAATGCATCATCCCTTTAGTGGTCACTGGAATCTGAAGTGTTTTCAAATTAAAAAAAAAGCCACTCCCCAAAAGTGAGAAACTTCTTTGCTTTAAGAAAGCTCAAGGGTAATTTGTTTCCTTTGCCTAAAGGAAAACTCTTGGCTATATTGTAGTTTCTTATCTTATTATCTGCTTTCCCCACTAATTATTACCATTCCTTCTCAGTTTGGACTTTAATTATAAAATACCAATTACAATTTCTGCATGTTTATTGGTTGGAATGGCTACCTGATCCAACAATTATCTGGAGTACTGCACTGAATTCAAGCTCAAAGCTCCATCTTTTGAAAAGGAAAACATGATGTGAAAACCTGCCAATCCCCCTGACTGACCACAGGAGTTAATTCCTTCATACCTGTTTTGATAATAAACTATGAAAATTGACTTCTGAATGTCAATGAAGGTGTTTTCCAAAGCAATTCTCCTCGTTTTGCTCATTTTTTAATAGTTATTTTTATTGAAAGTATGGGGAACTATTAAAAAAGATAATTGCACAGCTTTCAGCACGGGAAAAAGACAAGATGGAACACTTTTATTACACAAATTTGAATATGTTCAGTTCAACTGTTGCACCGTTTCATCAAATGCAGCTTCTGGGGCCCGGCTACTGCTGCTGGGCTACGCTGTCCAGGAAATGTCCAGATTCATATTCTAGGGATGAATGGCTAAAAGAGCTCCAGGGCAAGTTTGTATTTTAAACAGCAGGCTGGCTTAATTATATAAAACCACAGGGGTATAGCACCAGTCACTTTAGAGGAGTTTTTCTTCCGTTTGCATTAGCAAAGACTATCATCCTTCTCAGCCAGTTTTTTGCGGTGCTTGGGATAAGTGTTGTACCTTAGGACTGCTGGCTGCAATGGGACTGCTCTTGCAGTAAAACATGATTCAGCATGAATAAGGGTGGCAGGAGCTAGTCCTAAATTGAATGGATGTAGAGATTAAGTCCTCCATTCAAACCTCAGACCATTGCCTCTTCTTGTTGAGTCTGTGTATTTTCTGCCACAACACTATTAAATGTGTTTGATTCTAATCAATTTACCTGTGCTAAATTTGGTACAGCGTGACTGATACAATTAGAAATCTGCCCAGAGTAGGAAAAAAAAATACAGGCACCTGTTAAAGCTGTGCTGGCCTGTGGATGGGTGGGGATAGGTGGGGAAGTACCCCACCCTTGGTGGATTTTCCTGTGGCAATGGCTGGATGTGTCTTCCTCTTCCGTCTTCTTGATCTCACACAATACATATTCGTATATGCTTTGCATCCAGCCCTTCTTTTCCAGAGTGGTTGTGCCCTGTGACTCCAGTGAGAACTTGCCCTCATGTTATTCCTGCAGTTCCTGCTTCCAAAGGGCTCCACCCTGCCCAGCCCCTCTTTCCTCTTGTTGAGCTTTTGCTGTCTCACCAGTAAAGCTCCAGGTCTATAACCAGTCATGCTGGGCACAGTTGTGGTGGGTTGAGCTAGGCTCTGCAGCTGTGATGCTCTGCCCTAATGAAACCTTTGATGCCATGCCATGATCCTTTCCACCCTTCATCTTTTTCTTCCTCCTTCCTCTGCTAAGTACTTACTGTCTCATGTTTTCTAACAGATGGCCGGGAGTGCCTTTTCCCAGGCTCCCTGTTTATCCTTGCAGGCAGGAAGGCAGCCGTGGCTCCTGGCCCCTCTTGTTGGGGCTGGGTCCTCCACTGAGATCTTGAAACACCACCTCTGATCCTGTGTCCTGCCTTGGGATTTGCCTTTGGCACTTTCTACACAAGTCCCTTAATTCCGCTGGTCTACAAGCAGGGAGGTGTCAAAGAGAAAAGGGAGAAATGATGGAACCCTCTGTATGATGAGGAAGAAAAAAGAATCAAGTGGAAGTTTTGCGGAAGGAAATGAGAAATTGGACTGAGAGCTGCAGAATGGGCAGGTTGGGAGGCTTGTAGCATGGATGTGATTTTGACACCGTACTTCTTGACTCTTCCAACACACACTGAGACTTCCATGCCTTCTAGGGGATACCAAGTAACATGAGTTTGTTAGTCAGTCTGTACCAGCTGAAAACAAGGGAACTATTGGTAGGGTTTGCTCTGCAAAATATTTGCAGCTGGTGCTTCAGCCAAGTATCAATTTTAACACACAATGTCATAGGAAAACATTCAGATACAACAAACTTGGTCATCTGGAGCCACACAGGGTTGGCAGAGAACAGTGCTTATGTGAGAGAGGTTGGCTGAATATTCTCTTTAGCAGTGCAAGTGCTTGGGCACTGCAAAGCTGATGGTCACGTTGCCTAGCAGACTGTGGAGATGACAGATGGATTGCTCAGCAAATGGCTATATATGGATGGTGACATTTCACCAAGCAGTTAGATGAGAAATATTTGTGGACAGGAGCCACCTTTTTCACTCTGTGTTTGTACATCTCCTAGCACAGTGATATCCTGGGCTTTTTTGTGGGTGGCAAAGTGCTGCTGTGCTACAAATGAAGAACAAAAACCACATCTGGAGGAGCTGATTGTAGGCTTTCCTATTAAGTGTATGAAAGCATATAGATGACAACATACCTCACGATTGTATCACAGATTCTTGGATGTCTTTAGCATGGTTGCCAATTAATTCTTTTCAGTGCTTGTGCCCGTCTTTAGGTGTCACGTTGTGATGGAGGCGGCAAGACTCTGTTTGCCACCAGTCAGTCTGATACCGTGTCGGTGTGAGCTGTCCCAGGGCTTGGAATACTGCTGCTGTTTTAGCTGTACCCAGATGAATGGGACCACAACAGATGCCTCCACGATGTGGAACTCACAAATACTGAGCTCTGTGTAGCACGCAGCTGGAAGCTGGTACTGTTATTGCTGTGCCCGGCTTAAGTGACAGACGTGAGAATTCTCTGTGCCTTGGCAAGTAGCTGGCATTCTTATGGTTGTTTGCAACACGCTGTTGATGATGAATAAGTGAGCGCGGGTGGAAACATGTTTCTGAGTTCATGACTGGACTGCACCCTTTACAGACATGTTTCTGCCTGTATTGAGACACAGCAGCGACTGCAGCATCTCCCTGTTGTTCCTGTCTATCACATTCACTGCCCCAGTGTTTATGGGTCATGGGAATAGCCGGATGAGTTGCTGTGCTCACTGGATGGAGAGTGCTCCAACCTGTATGTTGTAGTTTGCCATAACCAGTCACCTCACAGCTTTGTCCAGAGACAACAGTGATTTCTAATAGCCTTCCACTAGCCTTCTACCCTTGACATTTCTTTCCCATTCCACCCCTTGTGCTGCTTCTCTTTGTTCCAGTCACACTGAATTCAGTCTGTTTGCCCTCATCTGCACAGACACCTTAGGAGCCACAGATCCCAGTGTCCAGTTGTGCTTTGCCTTCTATTCTTGGGAATAGTCTGAATGGTATCCAAATCCTCTGCTCCCCTGCAGTCTGACTAGTCTGACATCAGCTTTCCTTTCAAACCACAATCACAGAAATCACTGACTGATAAAAAATAGAGCTGGGAGGGCCTCCAGACTCCCCTAGACTATTCCTTGCTCCTTGAACAACCCTTTTGAAAACAGACTTGTATCTGTTTGCCTGTACAGGTGTCTCATTATCCTCAAAAATCTCTTACCTTGCACATAACTGTGTCTACCTGTGATACAGTAATTTTTTTCCCTCTATTTCTTGTTTGCCAGTACATTTTTGGGACTCTTCACCCTCTTTCTGATGATGAATGTAGACCCTTGTCTGGCTGCTTCTGCTGGAGTGTGACAAGTAGTTTGGAAAAGCTGCAGGGTACGATGTACCCAACCCAGAGAATCTGACATCAAACTTCCTGATACCGCTCCAGAAACATGATTGCGAAACTAATTTTGAGGAATTACTTTTATGGATGAGAAAGCAACATAAAAGTGATTAAGATATGTTGAGGAGGGTTAGAGCAACAGACCCTCTTGCCCAGCATGCTGTTTATGACAGTGGCACTGGGAGATGTTAATCCAGAAGATCATGTGAAGCTGGCCACCACTTTCTGTGGTCTGTTCCTCTCATAGTCCACCAGTATTCAGTCTCTATGATCAGAGTGGAAAAATGTACTGGCTGTGAGGAGATCCATCTTCTCTAGACAAACCACTAGGATCTGGGATTTATCTACTTTATAAAAGATGAGAAGTGCTCATCCGTGTCTTCCTCCAAATTAAGGACGAGATCGACTTCTAACTAATCATACTTGTTCCACTGGGAATACAGTATGTACTAGAGACAGACACATCACAGAATCTCCTTCAGAAATAGATCTAACACTGTCTTGAAACTGCTTAGGATTTTTCATTCCTATAAGGCTGCTCTACTGCTGTAGTTGTCATCAACTTCTCTCTTATTTCCTTCCCAAATTTATGTCCAGCAGCAGGTGTTGAGCTATTTCTTTTTCATATGGTTTTCCCTTGCTGGTGTTTCCCAGCCCAGCATAGGAAGTATTCTTCCCCTTTCAGCTTTCACTTTGCTAGGCTGACCAAGGCAGTGTCTTGAAGTCTCTGTCTTTTTTTCTCTGAATGATACAAACTACACTTTCCTGCCCTTTCCTCCAGTAAAGATTTATTCCTGTCTGGAATGTTTTCCAAATTAGACTGAATTCAGCTATGCCAGAGTTTAAGGGCTGGATGGAGATGACAACCTCATTTCACACAGGCTGTATCAAAAGAGACTCCAGAGAAATGATTTCCAGTTACTAGCTTTGGCTAGATATGAATTATCAAGCTGTTTGTCTGTAGTAAACAGCATCAGTCAGATTTTTAGAGCACATCTAAATGGGTAAGTCAGGAATTAATGGTTAAAAAAAATGTACCCAGCAACAGAAAACCCAGACTGTCTCATGAGGATTCCCTCAGCTTGGGTGGAAGTCTTGTGCAAACCACTGGGGCTTTTCTGGTGTGTTTTTCTTAAGTTGCAGCTGCATCCAGCTCTACACAGAAAAACATGACCTACTCCCCAAGGCCCACCCCCTTGCAAGCCTCACCCTCTCCACTGCTTCTGGATTCAATAGAGGACCAAAGCCATGGGGGTGGGTTCAGTTTTACACGGTCATAACCAAACTACAGAAAAAAAAATTGAAAAAGTTTTTTGACTAATGGTCATTAATTCTGTCAGCCTAGGAATCTAAGCTCACATTTTGGGGATAAGTTGTTCTCAGTGTGAGATCTTCGCTGGAGAGAGAGCTGAAGAGGTGGTGGAGATCTTGGGGACTTTTTGACCATTTTTCTGTGGAATATTTTAGTGCTGCAGAGTCTGGAGCTGCACTACTAGGCACTGTGGGAACCTTGTTTCAGCAAGGTGGTGAGGGGATGACTACAGAGGGAGAAAACCCAACAAAACAGGAGTGGTGTTTTCTGAGGGAGAAGAAGTACCTCATCTTGAAAAATTTTCTGTACAAAGATCAGAAAGCTCAGTCTTCATAAAATAAAACTCCTTTGTTTCCAATAAGTGTATATTTGCAGAAAAGTGCACAGCTACACAAAAGCATACCACAGCTGGCTTTATCAGTGTGTGATAATACAACATGAAAGCAAAGAGGAAAAGGTAAATTTTTTTCAACACAAAGTATTTGCTCCAGGAAGGTATCTGTCAACACTTTGCTAAACCTCTGTTTCCAAAGGAGCAAGAAAGTTCATCGGTCAAAAAGACTTAACATTGCCTTCAAAGTCACGATGCCTGAAGCCTGTTTTTTTTTTTTTTTAATTTTATATGGAGATGGGAGTACAGTGTAGACAACAAAGTTATGATAAGAAAATCTTTTTGTCTACATTCAGCATAAAAACTCTCTTTTCTGCTTCCGTTCTGCACTGTGGTGCACTGCACACAACAGAGCCATGAGTTAATCTCTGACTCTTTTCTTGAACATCACTTGTTAGTTTAACTTTATGGTAACTCATTCACCTGAGAGTTTTCCAAGACCAACATAATCAGTCATTTGGGTATAGCATTTCAAAATTAAGGCACACCTGCATTTGCTGATTTCATCTGAAGAAAGGTAACTAGCTATTAACACTCCACCCACCCCCATTTTGAGCATATTTATTCTCATCCTCATTTTCTTTTGCAGTTTATCCAAGCTGTAGGATATTGGCTTGGTCTTTGGTTCTTATGTGCAAGAAGTGATAGCCACTTTTCAATAGTTACAATACAAATTAAGAATCATTCAAAAATTATAGGCTCAGAGTGTTTTAATGCCTGACCTGGAGGAACTAGCTGGAAGGTGGAAGTGTGGACTCTGCAAACCTATCGTTTACTGTTAGCTACAAGGAAACAGGTAAGAGTGATCAGGGAACTCAACACAAGTTCTCTGCTCTCAAGAGCCTAGCAGCTTCCCCGAGAGCCCTAGTTACACCTGCATGCGCGCACACATGCACATATATATATATATGTATTGGTGTGTATGTATATGGCTGTCTAGAGAGAGTTTTGCCCTTCAAAAGCCCCGTATAAAGAACCTCCTGGTGTTTGTAGCCCCACTACTGGGCTCTTCCCGCACTGCGGAGATTAAAAAAAACCAACAAACAACAAACGCACTGATATTCAATCTCTGTTAAAGAAGGTAATTATCAGATTAATGTCTCCATAAGGGATATGTTATTGCTTCTTAATAGTAATGGTGTGGCAATTCTAATTACTTCTGTAGATCTTATACCACTTACTATTTTTGAACAGAACAATTAGTTTAATTACACATGGTTTCCAAAGTGGCTGAGCACTCGTCTGGCTCTAAATGCGCACAAAGGTTAAAGTGTCTCAGCTGTTCTCTCCGAATGAACGGGAATGCCATACCCCAGTGATCTCATCAGCTGCTCCACCCAAAAACTGGCTGCAAAGCCCCAAAGCAGCTCCCTGCTTCCCAGCTCTCTGTGTAAAACACAGCTGGGGAGCGAGGGCGAGGGAAAGGAAATGCAGTGTGGGAGCGGATGAGCTCAGCTGAGGGGCAGAGCATCTCCCAGTTCTGGTGATGATGGATTTGACTGCTCTTGGAAAAGCAATGCCTCATAGAGGTGGCATGGAAACCCTTGTGCACAAACATGGGGAGAAAAGAAATCAAAATTACTCCGGGTTGTTTTGGGGTAAGAGATTTGTAATTAGCAAGAGGCAGGGGTTTGTTGTTCTTTTGTGAGGCAGTGATAGGCCTACCACAGCTGAGGAAGGGTAGGGTCTGGGGCAAGGATCAAGGTCACTCTGAGGTGATTGCCTAAGGGCAGAAATGACCAAAAGGGACCTGCATAAGGGGAGAAGATAGGCCTTGCGGGCTATGCTTCTGCTGCAAACATGAAGGATGGAATAAAGGAATGGGGTAACCAAGCCCCTCAGAATGGCAGTTCCTCATCTGGGTCATTAAAAGCTGAGGAGGAAGGTTGTGAAGGTCTGAGGTAGTAGAAAGCCCTGGAAGGGAAGAGTGGGATGTGTAGCTGGATGATGGCTTCAGGCATGCAGCTGAGCTGTTATGTGAGCACAGCACAAGCTTTCCCACAAGCTTCAGAGATCAACCAAGGAAGACTTCTCACTCACTCTCTCCTGCTCACATTTTACAGTCAGTACCTGTACCTTTGCAGCTTGCAGGACTTAATCAAAGATTTTCATTCCCATCCTCCACAGCAGTGAATAAGGGTACAGTTTTTTTGAGATGCCATGGTTTATTTTGCCAGATCTGTGGCAAACATTGAATATGTGAGAGGGTAATAGAATTGTGTAATTAGTCCTGAGTACCGCAATCACCTCAGACTTCAGTTTATAAATCACTTACACCCTATTGCCTTGTGCTGGTGGAGAAAGAAGGTAGTGCATTGACCTTCCATGCTGCTTCTGCAGTTGCTCAGCCTCATTTATCTCTCTGGATGTTGCAAGGGACTTGCTGGAAAAACCCAATTACTGTAGACACAGGCAAAGAAGCTGCAGAGCAGGTATAAAGACTTGCACGTCCTGTGTTCAGAGTGAGTAAATGCCATTCATGGATGCCTACAGACTTTCCCACAAACCTTCATTAAGCTTGCATGAGTATATCTTATCAGAAGATCTCAGAAAGAAATGGGGTGTGTCCATTCATAACAGTGGCAACCACAATAATGAAGTAATGAAACATGACATGCAGTATGCAACAGCGCCTGTTCGCAGGTGTACTGTTAGTTGTGAACATACCTGGCACGCTGCAGCCACCCAGGACTGTGTTGTGCAAAGCTCTTGCTTCACAGCACATCGTTCCAAGAAAACCAGCCCGGAGAAATAATCCAGCCTTTCCACACTGGTATGCTCGCAGGTCGTGTGAGTGGATATCTACATGAAGACCTTGTCACTGCTTCCATTACAAAAGTTCTGCTTTGTAATAGCAGTGTGAAATGAGTCGTGCTTGTACACATGCCTCTGTTCTGTGCTGAGGTTACCTACACCTCTACCCATGTCCCTGCCCTGAGCTAGGGCTCCTACCTCTTTTCTGAGACAGCTTTGTTTGTCACCACTGGTTTATTTTTCTATCAAAACAACTGGTTATTTCTTAATAACAAGGAATGAATATCAATGTAAGGAGGGAGAGCTTTGTTGGGGCTTTTCTTGCCTGGGGAGTCCCTACACGTGGTCCCTCTACTCAGACAGGCAGGCATCAGCTGCTTCCTAATCACCATGGCAAAAGGATCACCACAATTCACCTGGGCAGGAGAAAACGAGGAAGAAGATAAGAAGACCTCAGCAGTTTGAAAGCCTCAACAGGCTTTTAGAGAGGTGAGGACAAAGGAGCAAGGATGGCTGTTTACTGCTTTGGCATGGATCAGTTATTGTCAGCTTCTTTGCTCTCAGTGTATCTAGTATGCAGCAGCCAATATGTCATTCTGCAGAGGCACCATCTTCCTCCCATGCTCTGCAACGCTGGCCTTCCACCATCTTGGGACCCTGTCAGCCCTCAACAAGCATGCCTTGGATTCCCAGCTGGAGAAAGGATCTCCCTCACCCCCATTGTCTCAGTCCTGATGTTGAGGGCTGAACTGGCTGAGACTGAGAGTACCTGGGTGGTAGGTAGTTCCCTGAAAGGGGTACTCTGCAAGCTTTCTGAGAGGGCACAAATATTTTATGCTGGATCATTGTGTTTGCAGATGGAAGAGGCCAGAATATGACTCCAAAAGAGACCAGAGGGGGAATGGTGATCCTATCACCCGCATTCATGGTGGAGCAGGTCTCATGGGGCTGAAGATATTCTGCTGCCCTTCCTGTACCATCTGTGGTGAAGAACAGGTTGCTCAGGGAAGCTGTGGATGCCCCATCTCTGGAGGGGTTCAAGGCCAGGATGGATGAGGTTTTGAGCAACTTGGTCTAGTGGAGGGTGTCCTTGCCCATGGGGGGTGGAACTTGATGATCTTTAAGGTTCTTTCCAACCCAAACCATTCTGTGATTCTATAAGTGCCATCAGCTGAAGCAATTCTCTTATTTATTAAGCCACATGCATGTTTTGTGGGTTACAGTAGCAAAACAGCCATGAGATCTCACTGTGGACACCCAGGAGACAGGCTGAATGAAGCCAAAGGCTCACAGTCCTCCAGGGACTTGTCTGAAGGTAGGTGGAGCACCTGATTCCCTTGTGGGCTATTGGTAACAAAAATTGCTGATGTGCAAGAGCTTTGCTGACTTCCTGAGGCACCACGGCTCGAGACAGAGCTTTGTACTTGCTTTGCAGTCAGTTGCTTCTGATAGCAAACCTGCTGTAAGAGAAACCCATTGCGAGCCTTTTTTATAACAAGGCTGCATTCCTACCTTCTGTGTTATTAATACATCGGTGAAGATTACTTGATATATTTTTCACTTCTGTAACATGTTCTATCTGGGGACTCCCAGAACATTTTGTAAACATTAATTAATTTGACTTGCAGCACCACTGTTTATTAGCTAATTGTTGGCCTTGTTTTTGAAGAGAATTAGTTTCCACCTGCTCTAGATGCTCCCTCTCCCACCTCCAGAAGAACCTATGTTAGGACATGTGTAGCAGATGGACATGGCATTAAAATGCCCATGTTGCCTAAATCCCTTGTCTGTACTGTGGTGTTAGATTACATGCTTTAGAAAAACAATCTAGTCCTAGAACTGAGATGCTTAGATAAGCAGGGTACTATATGTGTTGTAACAGCTGGCTTAAAAAACAAGTGAATGAGTTGGTGGCTAAATTCAGACAGGGGTTGTGCTGGCTGGAAAGGGGTTTTGCTTCTGGGAATTTATAAACTTTTTTCCATGGGCTTGTGTTGCCTAAATGTAAATGGTTTTTTTGGCTTCAGTTGACCTGCTGATATTGGGAGATTTTAACTGTTTGTTTGTTGTTGGTTTGTGTTTGTTGTTTTTTTTTTTTTTTTTNTTGAAGGGATACAATTTGGAAAGGTGGTATTCATTCCTGTTAGTTGTGTTTCTCTATAGGCATCTTGTTTTTTCAGACATCTCTCTTCCTCTCATTTGTGCTTGCAGTCCCTCTGTTTATATAGTTCTTACGTAGACATTGTGATTTCTCTGACATAATTACAAAGAACAGTCTGGTTTCTTTTATTTTTCTGTATGTTTCTTTATTAGTGTTCACACTCCATATTCAACACCAAAATGTTTTCTCAAGAAAGAGAAAGATATGAAGACTGACAGAATTATCATATTTGGTTCTTGACTGCTCAAACTTTAAGTGATACCTTAAAGGCAATTCCTCTTGTGGTCCTGGGTTTTATTTTCTTCACAGTTCCTTTTGAGAGCTTCTGCATTTCTGTGCTGAATCAATATAATGCCAGACAACCTGAAAAAAACCAGAAAGCAATCTATGGAATGATAAATAAATCTGCCACATATAATCTGAGACTAGGCTTTAAAAAAAAAAAAAAGCACCTCATTCAGAGGTAGAAAAGCATATTGCTGCTGTTGCTATTGCTGTTGAAACCCTTTCTTGCTGTTTCTACTTACCTTAACTTGAGTTTTTCTAGGTTTTGCTGATGCCCCCCTCCAGACAATTTATACTAGTGAAAAAAAAGACCAGTTTTTATGTCCCCCACTGTTTCCCAGTAAAAATCAAGTCTTTTCCCCTCTTTCATCCCACTGAAGACCCACTCTTATTGAACAGCAAGTATTGCTGAAATTGATTTGCTTTAAATGAGAAAGTCCTAATATAGGAAGAACTGACATGCCACAGAAGGGCCACAAAGTTGAGCTATATTAGAATTCTGATTACTTTACCTTTTTTACATCCTTAACAACAGTCAGGGCAGTAGCAAGAGAGTCAGTCCTCTTACCCAAGCTCAGCAATACAATATCCCACAACAGCAGTAGGGTAATAGAACTGCTGTGATGAATTGATGGGTTCATTAGTCTACAATCAATGGATAAGACTTCATAATAGAGTAGACCTCACAGGAGTCAAATACCAGTGCTTTAATTGCAGCAGGTGCGCAGTGCCAGGGCAAGTATTAAAAAGAAAAATTAAATGTTTCACTGGCACAAAAAGTCCCTAGGATCAAGTAGACTACAGGAACAAAGAAAAAGTTGCCGAGAGAGAAAATAAAGAAAAGGGAACACTGCCAGGCTCATTTCCAGCTTTGCTCACTGGTGCTGCACACTTGAAAGCTGATTATGTGTTATCTGTTCCTGGGCCTCTGCTGTAATAACAGAGTATATGCAATCTGAAACTTGTTTGTCCCCTCGGCACCTTTGAGGCCGGGGAAGCTCTCTTACCACCTTCCACAGGCAGAGAAGTGACAGCTCGGAGGCACAAGTGTGTGCAGGCACTTTGTCTCTGCTGGGCCAAGTGGGGAGGCAGGAGGGAAGGCATGGGAAGGGACGGGATGGAGCCCAGTCCTGCTGGCCACCTCCTGCCCCTCAGCACAATATGCTGCCTGTTTGCAGGCACTGCTGTTTTGGGAGCAGAACATGAAAATGAGCTGTCACGCTTCCTCTCCTGTGGAGATTTCAATTTCTCTCTGCGGTTATTCTCGTTCACGAGCTGTTCATGGCAGACAGAGAATTAGGCTGGGATTTAAGTGAGCTGCGTCCTCTTCCTGCCTCTGTCCTCACCTCTGGGAGCCACCACATCTCCTGTAGGTGTTCAGCCCCAGACCCCCATCAGTGTGGTGGAATGGGATAAACCAAGTGGGAGAAGAGGGCATCGTGCAGGTGGTACAGCGCTTAGCTACAAGGAAGGGAGAAATAAGTACTGTCAGGTCAGAATTTGTCAGTTTGTGGTCTACAAGACATGCTAACTATGATTAGAGAGAGGATCATTCTAGCATTTGGGACAAATTCTGTTCTTGGTTACTCAGTTTTGGCTGTACTGAGGTTCTGGTGTTCCCGAAAGGACAAAGCTAGCCCTGATAGCCACTTCAACAGAGGTTATGTCGTTTATCCAAGAGCTGGTTATTTCCTGTTGCACCCAGTCAAATTCCCAAAGAAATATCCAGTAAAACCTTATTTAGAAAAGTCAAAGGCAACAGGCTAACAGCAAGTGTCTTTGGAGATGTCCCTTGACAACAAAAATGTGGCTGAGTACAGTGCTTTAAATATAAATGAACGGAGAGAGGCTATTTATTTATATAAGAGCAAACCTGTTTCAGGTAGCCTATGATAAATATGTATATCTGTTATGGTATCTATGTGTACGTTTTTGTACTTGTCTATACATACATGTGGGGAAACAAGCATGTTTGTATATAAAGATATATGCGAGTATATATACATATATGAATAATGTTACAGTGTATATGTGTGGATTTCCTGACTGGTTTTGTGTATATCTACATATAAACACGCACACACAATGATACTCATGAAGGTGCCTGTTCCTGTGTTCGAGATAATTTCTGCAGTGGAACGGCACACTGAGGATATTTTTGTAAGGTTTAAGTTTTTCATATTTCTGACTTCAGAGATCAGTATCTGCTCAATTTAGCATAAGCTGGCAGTTTTCCATAATAAAAGTGGAAATGAGCTGCTTAAGACTGATTTCTGTCTCCTCATGCAGTATGTCTGCATGTCACACACTCTTGTACCTCTTAGATCTGCCAGTTGTCCCTGCCATCTGCTTACCTGTGGTCACTCATGCTCTCCTCAGGGACATGTGGTTTGGCTCACTTAGCAAGGGAACTCCAGTGGATGCACATCTACTCTCACCTGGAGTAGAACAGCCATCCTGGACATAGTTGAGATAACGAGCTTCCTAATGGAGTGTCTGAAGAGCCTGACTCGCCTGGTTTTGTAGCCTTTACTAGTGTTAGTAGATCTATTTTCATCTTTGGCTTCATATGGTCAAAGAACTGGAGAGCTGGACTTTTTTATTGCTGTGGGAATCAAAAAGGAGAACAAATATGATGATGATCCAGGCAGAGAGGACTTACTCTTTTCTCTGCCACAGGCTCTCTTTTTCATCTTTAGAGAGTCACTTACACCAGCATTTTCAAAATGTGGTCGCTGGTTCCTGGTATCAAATGTAGGACAACTCATTTTAGTACTTGGGTTTCAACACCTATCTTTGGCAGTCTGGCCTGGATAGTTTATCCTTAACACACACTGCTGCTTATAATGTTAAGAAGACATTACATGCACCATCAAAGACAAGAAACAGTTTCTCTGTGCATGAAGAGCATCTCTTATTGAAACTGCTATCAGCAACTACTGTATTACTTCACATGTGCTGTTTATACACCGCATATTATCCACTGCAAATTCTGTTTTAGTGAGACTGCTGTGGGCAATTGTTCCTTTGTGCAAAGTGTCCTGGGAGAGCCCAGCTGTAGCTCACTATTGTCTCTTTCTTCCACTGTCCCCAGAGTTCATTTTGTACTTTCCTGAGCTGCTAGCTCTGTACCACTTTTGGTGCAATATAGATAGGGCAGAGGAAAAAAGGTTTGGGATCAGCTCTACTTTTTTTGTAGCATCCTACTACATTTTATCAGCTCATTGTTAACAATAGCTGAAGGCAAGGCCTAATGATTTGCTGTTGTTAGAAAACAGGAGTCTGAATGCGTGAGGGAGAATACCATAAAACAGAAATAAAAATAGGGGCAATAATATGAATGTTTTATCTGCTATGAATCTGTTGAAAGATAATGGGTTGTTATTGAACAGCCTAATGAGAATGAATAAAATATGTATGCCATATAAATAAAGGGAATAACTGCAAGATGTACTAACAGGGGCTGGGGGTCTGAAATGGAGCAGGAAGTAGCTTCTCTTTAACTCTGTAAGAAAATGCTGTGACATTGCTTTCTACACGGCTGACAGGAATTCTTTTCAGGAGCCCAGTATTACCAGCAAAGCCTCTGCCAGCAGCTAGGCATGGGTCAAAGTGGCAAGGATTTGCAGGACTGTGGCTGAGGAGCTCATAGGCTATTTAGCATTCAGGAACAGAAATTAAGAGAAAGGACACCCTAGGCACAGCAGCTAGAATGAGAAAGTGGGAAAATCTTGATTTTTATTTTTTTGAGGACAGAAGTGGTAAAATTTTCATTAGAACACTACAAAACAAATTATATTTTACCAGCAGGACAGTGCTTTAGTACTCTCAAGGTGGATGATAACAGGAGAATGAGCCCGAGAGACAAAAGAAAAGCTTCCTACAGGAAATTAAATCCAAGCTTTGCAAATAAGAACAATAGCCTACAATCCAGGTAAAACTACAGACACAAATGAATGAATACCAAATGAACATTAGCAGAGCCTGAAGCGACACCTCAAAATATAAAAGAGAGGAGAGTGGCTTCACAGCGCCTACTGAAACAAATTTATAATAATATGCATACTAATGAACCTGAAACACCACTTAGTTTTTGCATCCATTATTCATTGTTCAGCTTTATAGGAAATGCAGCTGTACAATGGAACGATTACAGGGAGCATCACTGGGAGTGGGATGATAACAGCGAGGAGACAGGAGCGGCATCAGTTCTTTTACCCCGGTCCCCTTGCATGAAAATTACCATAGTATTGGGAAAGGAAAATGTTGCAGGAAGAGAAACCAGATGAGAGGATCAAGATGTCTTAAAGATTTTTTATTTTGGGATCTATGGAATTGTGTCCCTGAAGGAGCAGGAGGGGCCAGGACATGAAAAGAAACACCCTACAAGGGCCTGTGCTCTCCTTCGGCTGTTTGGGCATGTTTTCAGAGGCTGATATATCCTCCTGAGAGCAGGAGCTGCCTGTTTATGATTAAAAGACCTTATGAGAGAGAAACAATATAGATAATGAGTGGAGCTGGTTCAGACTGCCAAATCTAGGAAAGCTCCTGGGCACAGGGGAGCTGAAGGAAGGTGTTCAGAGAGAAACGGAGGCAGCAGCAATAGCCTGGGTATTCCAAGTTCTTCCATGGTTCCTTTCCCTTTATGTCTGTGCAGGCAAAGCTTTGCTGAATCAGATTTCTCAGCCACCCGCAGCACGGCAGGAGGTGGTGAATCTGTCCTGCTAGTGAGTTTACACGAGCAGCCAAGGCAGACCGACAGTGCACCCTTTCTAATGAACTGGGTCTTTTTTAGTCCTAGGCAAATTTGATGAAGAATTATTTACATATATGATACATATTTCATGGTTTCTAATGTTTCTCCTGAACTACGTGTCCTCCACTTTATTTTCTGAGTATCCAGGGCCACAACAAAAGCCCAGGGGCTAACACAGACCTGCTGGGATAACACCTTTTCTGCACTCCACTGGCTCTCTCTGCACCCCTGTGAGCAGACTGCAGCAGGCTGCTTTTACTTCAACCTGAAATATCACCAATGGGACTAAGTTTAATACATGGAGATCTTATTTTGCNGCCCCTTTGAGCAGACTGGTTTTAATTCAACCTGAAATAATACATGGAGATCTTATTTTGCAGAAATAAACTGGGAAGAGAATGGCTGAGGTTGGGAGGGGTCTCTGGAGGTCCACCCTTCCACCAAAGCTGGGGCATAGGCTTCTTCAGCTCTGAGGACCACAAGTTTCCAGACACTGTGTTCATGCTTCCAAGTAAATATACAGAATATGCTGCACATTTACAACTTTTTCTTGTAGAACCTGTGGCTAAATTACAAAATTTAACAGAGAATACATGATTTTTTGCTATCAAATTATGGAGAAAGGGGATAGAACAAACAGATTTATTGAAGTCACAGCAGCTTTGCTCACTTTTGCATTTAGTGTATCTCACAGTCTGAGAAACAAAACTTTTGAGAGGTACACCTGCAGGCACCCTCAGTTCATGGAAATGATAGCATGCACTGCTATAGGCATCAGAGTTAGTAACCTTCACAACTTTGTAGCTGAAAGTGTTGGACAACCAGATGGTATATTCACTGGAGTTCAAAGCTGTGCTGAAATCTCTGGAAAAGTTTTAAATTTTCATGAGATGGAAAAAAATGTTCACACACCTGGATAATACTAGAGTGGCTTGTGTATATTTCTCCAGGAGAACTGTTTCTACACCTGGATTTGATATTGTAAGTTCTTACTGAAAAGAAATTAAGGTAACTGGTTTTTACAATTTCACATTTTAGCAAACCAGTACTTTGCGTGGAAGGGTTTTTTGGCTTTGTTGTTTGTTTTTTTTTTTTCCCAAAACCCAACAAGCTTTCCAGTTTTGATTGTTGGAAAATACATAGTATTTTATTTGCAGTACAAAAGGTTTAAAAACAATTACACCTAAAATTGATGTGAAAATTATCAAGTCCAACTGCCATATATCATAATTACTTTCTGTGGCGTTTGAGCAGCTGTACTGTTGAATTTTATTCCACTACACCAAGCCATTCTCATGCAGAGCCATTTGCAAAACTATAGCTTCAGTCATTATTAATGAGTGAATACCTGTGTTGTCTGATTTTCTTGGTAACAGGAAAAAACAACCCAGGTGTACAATTCATGTAAAAATTGTGTTGTCTTAACTGGAAGATATAGTCTGTCTCTCTGTGTGATAGTGTGATTGTTCTCATGATGTCTGTGTATTTATTTTAAATACGAGACTAATCTAAAAAAAACCTCCTGACATCCCAAATACAGTATAATAGGAAGAGAGCAGAAGGTTCATCCTCAGGGGTTTTCTCTCTACTTTGTCAATAAAAACCCTCAATGAAACCTGAATTCATAGAATGCAGATGTGTTGCTCATTATCTCTTTATGTATATAATGAATAAATCATAAAGTCCGAATATTTATATTCATGTATGCATGCAGATGGGGTTGCAGTAAATCAGTATTATCTGCCCTGTCTTATGCTATCTTTTTATTATTATTAAATGTGTAGGAGCTGAGGAACTATTATTTTTCCTTCCCATCCCATTGCTATTTTACGTTCAGAATTCCTGACACCTTCAACTTAAAGAGTTTTCATTTGTGTTGGGGGAAAAAAAAACACAACAAAAAAACCCCTCAAAAAACCCAAAAGAAAACTCACCTCCTTTGTTGATGGAATCACATTAGACCTAGATAGATGAGGCGATAAAACATTTTTCAAAAAATCCCATCAGTTTGAATTATAGTTAGACTCAGAAAATGCCTGGGGACGTGCTGCACCAGGGAGCTCTGTCTTCTCTCCATGGTCTGCGGCTGCTCTCTGGGGGGACAGGCAGCCCCACGCCTGTGCTCAGGCCCTGCGGCGTGAGCCCCAGCTCTGCTACAGGCTGGCCTGGGGCCACTCCGTCTCCCTGCCCTGCCACCACAGTGGTGGTATTAGCTGGAGGAAGTTGAATTTCAAGCAAGTTTATGCATTCAGTTCCTAAAACTTGAGGCTTTGATTTTAGCTGGATCCCCTGGATCGTATGGTCGTAATAAACAGTAATAACAACTGGGTGCAAATTTACAGGCTGGAGCAGTCTCTTGCCAGCCCTTATCAGCAGGACATACACTTCTGCATCAGGTGAGGCAGTCAGAGGTGGCTGAGGTTAAGTCTCTGATATCAATTCCCTTTTTGATAAAGGTATAGGTTTTCAGAAATCTTGGGGAAACTCTGGTTCTACTGAGGGCAGTGACAAAACTCCTGTGAATGGTGGGTTACAGATCCCTGGTTTAGTTTGCAGGACTACCAGTGATGTACAAAATTGGTTTTTGGTTTCCCATGGAGTTTCGTCTGAAAGTTAGGGGGAGAGAGAGTGCAGCAGTATGGAGCACCTTAGTGTCATTTTTTCTACAGTCGGTTTTTATCTCTCTCTGCCTTTTGATATAATTAATGTTACACTCAGCAAATCAAACTGAGTGTGATTCACCACCCCAACAGTGCCTCTCAAGACCAGGAATTATTAGCCTGTAGCCTCTCTGGTTATTGTCTTTGTGGGACACTGTCACTTGTCTAGACATGTATGAAGCTGGAAACAAAAACTATAAGTGTTTCATCCTCACACGGCTGTTCGTGCCTGTAAATCTTATCGATTAGGAATAAAAGTAAGCTGCTACCAATGACAAATACTTCTTACAGGAGACAGTTGATTACTCTCTGTGATGCTTATAAAAGGGTTCCTTTTAGAAGGTAACTCTGTCACGCACAGTTATGGATAGCAGAACAGACTTGCCCCTAAAATGAAATTCACATTACACAGCAGGTCAGGGTATGACTGAGAACAAACATTAAGAAGGTCATTCTGGTCTGATTTGTCAAGTTCATGCTGTTATTCTGGTTTCTTGAAGAAGTCCAAATATTCTGATGGATAGCTGTTTAAGAACCTCCTTGAGCACAAACTTGTAAGAAAATATTTTGGACAAATTGTCGCTCTCGGTTAAAATATCACATGCGGTCCATGATTTAATTCCTCCTCCATATTCATCTGCAGAACTTGAAAGATGATTGAAGCAGATGAACAGACATCATAACATCATCTTCAGCTCTTTCTTGTTTGCAGCATTGTGAATACGCAGGTGAAAAAAGACATGCTGTTCCATTTATAACCAGCAATTCCTTTGCTTCCATTCTAAATAGTTTGCAGGAAATGTTTTCTCCAGATTCATGACGGAGCCTGGAGCAAGAATAAAGGTGGAGGATGTAGCTATGGAGAATGACGGGCTTTCTTGAGGTTCTGGTGGTCTTCTCTTAGTGCGATCACACAGGCTGCTGTTTACCTCTAATGAAGACCCCATTCCAGGGTCTCCAAGACAGCTGGGCAACCCTACTATGAAATTATAAACTCCTGATGCAAGGGAGACTGTTATAAATATTATTCTGACACAAATTCCACAGTACACACAACTTTCCTTCTTCCACCTTACCTCCTTTACACATTTTTTTGTGTTTTTGATTGAATTACGCATTTCCAATTGTCTCCCCAAATATCTTCCACTTTCATGTTATCCTTTGGAATACTGCACCCCAATTCTTTCCTACCCTCTCTTCCTACCCACCCTACCACCCTCCCTCAGCACTGCCAAACCCTGCTCTAGCTGCTGTAACACACCATTTTGCACAGCTGTTTTCTGCCCCTCCACCAACACCTGGTCTCCCTCAGGTGCCTTTCTCCCCAGACACCTTCTCTCCCTCCTCACCACCCAGTTTGCCTATTTAATTCCAGTTCATTCTGTGCTGGTTATACCACACTAGGCAGTGTAATGCTTCATGGCAGTGCTGTTTCACATTAGCTATGCTTCTGATGGTCGTACACAAAATGTCTCACTGTATAAGGATATTAAACACATTGTTATAATCAGGAATAAAATGGATCCATTTTAGTGAGTTTGTATTAAACATCTTGACTGTTCTCTCTTCCATACCTTTTACTGCATACTGGATGATGACGTGCTTATCTCTTAAAAATACTGTAAGCTTGGACAAGACATATGAAATTTTCCAAAGTCGAAATAGGATAGGAAAAAAAGGATTATCTCAAAAGTACATTTTTGCACACAGGTCTGCTGTTACACAGTATCAAATGAAGATAATCCTTCATTTCATGTATATTCACTTGGCTTCATTTCTTAGGGCTATGTTCTTCCATCAGACCTACAGGGTGGATCTTATATAAGTTAGAGAAATGAAGGATGATCTCAGGCTGCAAAGTTCATCTGCTGCATGCTCCTAGACTCCAAGTAATACTTTCCTCTAGGTGCTTTACTATTGCTGTTATGGGATATATGGATCTCGGGGGGATGGCTACACTTTCACAGAAACAGGGTATTTTTATTTCAACACCAGCTGAAATTTTGGCTGTTTCAAGCAAAAAATGCCCGAAGTGAAATAACTACCGTGCAGCAGTCTCCTCAGATGTTGTGCCAGGATCCACATCAAGGCTACACTGGACTGAGCTGCATTGCTGCAGCCTCCTTGAAGTCACAGCTGCAGCCGTGCTACCCACCATCATTGGCCCCGCGTGGAGGGCATCCTTCCAGATGTGGCAGCCCTGCCCCCTGGCAGCTGCTGCGCTGGGCACCCCAGGAAGATGTTGGCTGGGTCAGCTATGTTTCCTTGTCCCCCCTCCAGCAATGTCTCCTTGAAGCCACAGACTGATGCTGTCTGATGAGACCTGCATGGGAAGGTGAGTTTGGACCCTGATACCATTAGGGAAGGCCCATGAGCACCCTCTGGCTCTTTCCACTTTCCAGGCAAACAGAGTTTAATCAAAGAAACTATTTTAGGAGGGGCCTTTTCCTTGTAAATGTAATTCTGTTTAGAGTCTTAGCCAAACCAGCCCAGGCTGCCCTTGAGCCCTGCCAGTCTGGAACGGAGGAGGAAGCACTCCTCCCTCATACAGGTTCAAACCGAAAACTGTGGGCACGTGAATTGGCAATGGCTGGGGCCAGGTGTTTCAAGCTTGATTATATTTGGTTTTGCTTGTAGATTTCATAGAGAGTGAAAGCTAGTTTTGAAGAGTGTGTCGTCTAGCATTTTTAAAGCCAGGATCATTTAAATCCAGCATTAGATAGAAACACATCTGAGCATCTCTGTGCCTTTGTTTATAAATCTTAAGAGATGCATGTTTAAAAAAAAGTTCTGTAGGTGAACACGTCCCTTTCCATTGGCAAAACCCAGAGGGTCCACATCTTAAGTAACTTTGGATCAAGACATATGCATGCCTTTGATGATGACTCAGTATAAAAAGCATGCAAAGTTAGTAAAACATGAGGTGACTTAAGAATTGCTGCTACAACTGGGAACACTTACTGGGGAAAATTGCAAGTTTTGTTCCAGCAAAGCAGCAAACTTCTGCTGCCTCCAGGGACCTGGTGGAGATGAGCCTTCTTTATTGCAGGATGTGTGGGCTAGAAGCCTTCTTCCCTCCCAAAACTCATGACAGGCTGTGCCCTGGATCCTGACTGGAGGTGGCGTGATGGGGACCTCCAGAGGCACCCCTGCCTTCTTGAGCCCCTTCTAGGGGCTTCTGAGTGGCTGGGGGCGATTTGACACAGGGCTCAAACACTATTACAGAAATTAATTTATTTAGCAGCAGGTAAATATCTCTGTCCTCCCTGTACAGCAATTTGATGGGACTCCCAGACAGGCTCCTGCAGCATCAGGACCATAGCAATCCACTTCATCCGCTTGCTCTTACAAACATTGGTAGAAAGATGGTCTTTGGCTATTTTCTTTTACAAACAGTTTTCTTGTCCCCAAAGGCACTATAGCCGTGAGGCAGCTTTGCAGATTTCATCAGTGGGACAGCTAGTCTGCATTAGTTAGCTGCGTCCTTACTACTAGGCATAAAAGTCAGACCAAGGGAACAAAGAGCAAGCCTTTGCACACTTTTCAAGAACAGTTTGTGGCTCTAAAACTTGAGACGGTTGACAGCAGACCTTTAAGAGTGTGCACATATGTATGTGTGGTTTCTAGCCATGCAGCACTTATTCCTGCATCTGTCTCTGTAAGACATGCAAGACAAAAATATTTTATGGAATAGCTGCTTTTGAACCCTTCACAAAAAGCAGCAGCTTTAATGTGCTGCTTCTCCTCCCAGGGTCATTAATCCAGCAAGTGCCCTCTGCTTTGTTTTTCAGCCAGTACAACAAAACAGATTAACAATTACAAACAAACTCCCTGCTCAGAATGAACAAACAGTGCACTGATAACCAGCTTTGGATTGTATCTGTGGTCAGTGTTACTCAGAGTCAGAGGATATAAGGAACACAGAACATGCACCTCAGCTTCTCCTTGCTCACCTTTTCCACCTCAAACTTTCAAAGGAGATTCTCCAGTCTAACATTTTAGCAATTCCTGATAAGAGGTCCATGGGAAGAGAGGAGCCATTGTAGTGACAGGTTTCTACTCAGCATCATACATCACTGTCTCGAGCTGTTCTTAGTGATGCTTGGAAAGCAGTCAGAGCAATCTGTGAAACTAGCCAGTGATGCTGACAGCATCTTACCACAATTATGGTGATGTATACAGTGCTAGCTAATAAGGCTGGGGAAAAAATACCAAAACAAAAGAGCATACACTGTTTTCCATTTTTTTCACAGACATCAGCATGAAGGATTTCAGGGAAGGGCGGGAAAGAAGGAGGGAGGGAGGGAGTTAGGACTGAGGAAGGACACTGAGAAAGACACACAAAAAAATCTGAAATAGAAAACCTCTCTTCAAGCTCCCTTCTTGTTCATTATAGATTAATTTGATTGTCAATAATTCTGACTCAAAGAAATGAGAATTACTGGGCTGGATTTAAGAAAGCTTAAAATTCAGCATGGTTTCAGAAACACAACGAGAAAAAAATTAACCTTGTTATACAGGGGACTGAAGTTTTCAGGGAGGTATCTTTTGCTGATGTTCATGAGTGCAAACTTCATGTTTGGCAATGAAACCATGCTGATTTATGCCAATTGAGGCTTTGGCCTGGGTAGAGGAATCTGCTATTGCATTCCTGCCACAACAAAGGTTTTCAGAGCTCCACATCTCTTGTGATGTCCATTATAAACAGTTACTGTCAAATGATTATGCTAAAATGGAGACATAGAAAAAAAATTAAGCCACTGGCATGAAAAGAATGCAGGGGAGACATCAGTGAAAATCTAGTAATGGTGAGATCTATTGAAGTGTTGAGTGCTTGCTCAGGGAGCTGCGAAAGCAACATTACTTGAATCTTTAGTCTTTGAGGGGCCAAATGCATATATTACAGGGAGACATAATCCTGCCCCTG
This sequence comes from Syrrhaptes paradoxus, assembly GCA_013400615.1. Lineage (NCBI taxonomy): Eukaryota > Metazoa > Chordata > Aves > Pterocliformes > Pteroclidae > Syrrhaptes > Syrrhaptes paradoxus. The sequence goes on from VZTO01014242.1 coordinate 115,222, forward strand.
TGTCATGAGGAGGAGGACATCCAATTTTTTGCACTGTTGAATTCTGCTGTGTGTGGAACAAGGCAGCTGGGAGAAGGATCAGTCACGACGAGTGCTTTGTGAGCCTGATGCCCTTGCACTGTCAGAGGTGGTAACAATATGAGCAAGGCTGTCCTGGTTTTGGCTGAGATAGAGTTAACTTTCTTCACAGTAGCTGGTGTGAGGCTGTGTTTTGGATTTGTGCTGAGGAGAAGGCTGATAACACGCTGATGTTTATAGTTGCTGCCAGGACAGCCAAGGACTTTTCAGCCTGTATGCTGTGCCAGTGTCTGCAGGTGCAGGAGAAGCTGGGAGGGAGCACAGCCCCTATTAGTAGCCTTGCTCCAGGTTGTCTCCCTCTGGGTTGCTCATCTTTCAGGATCATCTCAGTCTCTTCTCTCTTTTCCGGGATTGTGGTTTCAGGACTCTCCCTGCTTCCTTGGGCATGAGTAAGAGAAGCAGAGGAATAGCATAACCTGCCAGCTCGGTGTGAGATCTTCCACCCTGGGAAAAGGTGGCAGCAACCTTCCTGAAGATGTGACAGTTGCACGGGAATGCCCAGTTGCTTAGCAAATAGCACATGCCTCAATACGAAAAATGTGAAAATTCATTCCATTTTACTGAGGAGGCGGCTCCGAATCAGCTGCTCTGTTGGAAGACAAATGGGGATGTGTCTCCCATTTGCGTGATGACTATTTAAAAATGTGCCAAGACCCCCTTGTGCCAGCTACTGCAAAAACAGAACAAAAGGCAGCCCCAACAGGCAAACAAACTGCCAGGCAATAAGCTGCAGCTACAACAGTCCCACAAGGAAAGGCTGTGGGGTGGGCTGCCGGGCTCACCTCCAGCCCGACTGCTCTTGCACTGAGGAGGGGTGTGAAGGCAGACTGGAAAGAGGCAAAACCAAGTAAATCTGCAGGTGCTTACAGGGAGCTTCTCCATCAGGAGGGGAAACATGGGAGACAACCTGAACCCTGAAGCCGCTCACCAAACAGGATCTAAAGATCATGTTTGCACCGCTGGTTCGTTCCCACAGGCATGCTGCGGCTCCTCGGTGCACTGCGCAGCCCCGAGGCAGGATGATGTGGGTTAAACACAGGGTGCTATGCCTTAACATGCAGTTTCTCCGCCTTTGTGGTGGGTTTAAACTTTTGCTACTAGCTTTTATGTTCAGTATGTTAGGAGGTTTTTTTCAGTCTAATGAGTTTGCAGCTTGTCTTTGTTCCTTGCCAGCTCTACACACACACACCCCACACACACGTACATATACTGCAGCTCATCCTCAAACAAAAAAACCTATTCAAACATTTCTCAGAAGGTCTGGGAATAGAAGCAGGAGACAAAGCACTCAAAGTAGAAAGCAGCTGGCTCACTACAGGTCACTACTGTGGTAGTGTGGAGAGTGCAGCCTTGAGCAGATAAACCAGCACGTGCCATGAACAGTTAAACCAGCACGTGCCGTTGGACTAATGGCCAGTCCTGGTAGGCTTCCCTCTCCAGGCTCTACGTGCTGCTTCTCCTGGTGGCTCCTAGTACAGGTGCGGCCAACAAAAAGTCATTCCCTAAAATATGCAGGGTCTATTGTGACCAGTAGGCAACATTGGGAAGAGGAGGGTTTGATTTCTAGAGAAGCTCTTACAAATCGCTACTGGTAGGGGGCATGAAAACCAAGGAAGTCTCAGGCACCACTCTATGGAGATAAGCCAGTGATGTTCCTCATTAATGCTGTGTCTTGTTTTAAAGTTCAAGAGATACTGCAGCTTGACTTGTTTCCCTTGACTGGAATTCATCACTGCTAATAGAGCAGAGCCACAGGGTGAGCTGTTAGACATGCACTGGCAAGAGCAAACTGTTACTGCATGAAAATCAGCCCACATCAATGTCCTTGGAGAACCAAAGTCTGGGTGGAGGATGTGCTTCCCTGTTATGCCCAGGAGGGTTTCTATTTACTAACTGGCTAGAGGGTCAATAGTTCCGTTTTTCTTGACTTTCCAGTGTCAGGGTTTGCCTCTACTGCCCTCGGTTCAGCTGCACCCACAGAGTAAAGTGAAGGAGAAATCACAGCACTGAAGCTTCAAAATCCCCAGGCAGGGCATTTTGTATGTGTTTGCATGTACATCTTTAGAAGGACTGTAATATATTTGCAAGAATAATTTCTTCCCCTCAAAGAACAGAACAGTTGTGAAATGATTTTTGCAAACTTTACTTTTTTGACACATCTAATTAGATGCAGCATTATACCTGCAATCAGACATACACCAGGTGAGAAGCCTTTCCTGTGATTCGGAGATGAGTTGTAGCTTTAAACTGTGACACCTCTTGTTTCTGGTGTCCTTGCATTGCTGCATTGCTCAGATTGCCCCTGTGCCACACACAGATCACCTTGGACCTGCTGAAGCCTTTGCACAGTGGAGATGTGCTGTGGTCTCTCATCGAGAGTTAACTTCTCTTCTTTCCACTTATTTTCTTTCTTTCAGGCTAAGTCATAAATCAGTAAACAAGGCTGCTTGCCTGTTTATAGGAACTTTCCCTCCATAAATCACCATGTCCCATGGAAGTCAGCCATCAGTGCTACAGGCAGTGGGGTTGTGCATTACGGTGCCACTGGAGCCCAGGAACTTAGTGCTCGTGCTTGTTTATGTACAGTAACTCCCTTCCTCCCCTGCACAAAGTCCTCTTGGGCTTTCAAAGCAAGATCCAGTGTTCTGCCAGGACTCCCCCTCTCCAGGACTGGAACACCCTCAGAATATCCGATTATGTGTTGTTTTATCCCAATTGCATGGCCTCTTGATGCATTTATAAAATGTATGAAAAACATCGACACAAATACAAAGCATGCAAGCAATTCTGGAAAACTGACCTCAATTTGTAAACTCATTTCCCACAGCTTGCTGCTGCAATATAGGCTCTTTGAATGAGGATATGTTTAAAGTGAAGAAAAGTAAACTGTAAAACCAAACACGCATAGAAACCTTATTTGCACATTTGTGATAGACTATAAACTCCTTTAGTGTCTTGAAAGCATAATAACACGTTCACCTTCAAAGAGCACCTACACAGTGTATCTAAAACAGTTTAGATGCCATGATTGATTATAAGACGTTTCCTCATGCAAACACAGCATGCTGTATGTGAATCTTTTTTTTAATTTTAAATAAATTAAGTAATTATTTTATCTTAACATGATTTATTATTTCAGGCCTGTCTGTTAAACTGTGGGCTAAATCTGGAGCTGCCAACACTGTATCTGATGATGTGTTTGTCCAGAACACAGCTTCAAGTAAAGGAAAAGCAGCATGCAACTACAGTAAGAAAAATCATGAATCGCCCCAGAATCTGGCACAGAAGCGACATTACGGGAGATAATTAAGCCAAAGGCTCAAAGATCTTAATCCTTACTTTTTCAAATCGTGAGACATCTGTGGATACATTTGCAACTCCTCCTAGTAAGACCAGGAGGCGAAGTGCAGTGTTTTCAAGCTCTACCATATGAATTGTCCAGTGCTGGTAGGACTATGCATGACCGACCAAGAGTTTTCTGAACTGCCTCGGGAAGGAAAAAAAAATCACAAATCAGTGACATTTCTGTGGGTCCACGTGCCTCAGTCTCTTGGACGTTATCACAAATCACAGTCCTTCTTTCCATCTCTATTAAATTCAACCTCCAGCTCAGGGGAGGATGAGACTGACGGACAAGCAGAAGATTCTAAATAGCACAAGAGACAGTTTTTGCCTGCCTGGGTGGAAAACATCAAAAAAAAAGAAAGGACCTGAAGACAGAAAGCAAAAGCAAGCAATAATGGGTGTCGCTAAGGAATTCAACCTCGGGTCATTTCTTCCACCAAGGGAAATGAGATTGTTTTATTTTTGTCATGCTAAAATATGCAAATCACTCTAACTGGCTGTAAAACATACTTCTATTGAATGAAAAAGATTTCCTTTCCTAAAATTAAAAAGCAGTATTTAGAGAAAGTCACACAAAGACAGCAGAATTTTTTCTGCCTCATTGAAGTTGTGATTTGCCATTCATTTACGGATACAAATGATGGCTTTTTTTTTAGTAATATTTTGGTAAGAAATAATAATATGCACTGAAACAAGAAAATACATTAAAATACACATAATTTTTCAATACCCGGGAGATTTAGAACATTTTTTGCAATGGAAAGCCTAACTATTTTTTGTAATGATTTTTTTTGTGTGCTAATCTCTTCAAATGCGTCTGCATTTGTTAAAAACTCTTCACTGATGATTATAAGTGGAACTTTGTTATTTCATTTAACCTACTTTAAAACCTTTTTCAAGAGAAACCTCACTGCAATCTTTTTTCAGCTGACCACGTGGAAATTGGTGAAATGATCTCCAAGTCAGGGCATGCCAGTATATATGCCAGCGAGACGCCACAGACTTTCTGCAGTGTCACATACACAGTGATTTCTGGAGTGATGCAGTGATGATCTAGGGATGCTGTTCATGTTTGCACCAAATTGAGAAAGCAGGATTGTGACCTAGTGCTACTTTTCAGCCACATAAATCATAATCAGCTCTGCTGAAATTGTCAGACTGCATTCAAATGAAGGATGAAAAACTGAGATAGGAGTTTATGTTTATAATTAAATTTGACAAACACATTTTAATGATGCCAAGTGCAATATGTCCAGTTCTGTCAGCTTCACTGTGCACGTATCATCTATTCAGAGGCTCCAGATGTACTTTGAGGTTTACACTCTCTATGTACATACTCCTGTCAGCTACAGCACACATCACTCTTCAGTGAGATTTATTATCTTATTGTATCACTGGGGCTTGGAAAGTGAAGAATTATGATCTTACAAGCTATTATGAAATGACTTCCACTCGTTGAGGCAAGTTGTTTGCAGGAAGAGCAATTATTTTTTGTGGGTTTTCGGTGGTGTTCAAACCTTAGCCAGAGGTTGACCTCATGCTTGTGTGAGTACAGATCAGATCTAGAATCAGAGGGAGTTATGCAGGACGGGTGTTCAACTGCAGCGTTAAGATCTCGTCTGTGTTGAGAACTGTTCTGGAACAGCTATTCTTATCTGGGTCCTCTCTACATTGTCAGAAGAGCAGCAGAATAAAAAGAGCCTCTATATTCAAAGAGGCTTTTAAGCTTTTGAGTCTTTAGAGGAAAACTCACAAGCTTAGTGGTTTGTAGATATCTTTTTGGACAAATGCATATTGCATATTGTCAGAATACAGCTGCTCAGGAAAGAGGAAAAAAAATTAACAAAACGTTTTTATTGCTGGTATTGCCAGCTGACAAGGTCAAAATGTTCCATAAATGACTACTTTTAGAAAGAGCTCTGGCAGAGCCCAGCCCTGGCTCAACCCTGCCCCATTTTCCACCAGCTCCTCCGCCCATGGGGGCTCTCCTCCCTCCCAGGACGAACGGCAGCCTCCGGGGTTTCACTCCAAATCCAGACAAAACCTGCTTTGGAAATACTGAAATCTCCTGACAATGGAATTAACCTGTCAGCTCAGCTTCCAGCGTTTGATTTTTGCTGTCAAAGAATGCGTAGGTAAAAATCTTTAAACCACAGTTCACACCAGAGCCCCACTTAGCTCAAGTCCCTGGGCTTAGGGGGGTGCGTTCTGCTCCCCATCATCGACAGAGAGAGGAAACAAACATGCCTCGAATCACATGTCCAGGGTGGGCATCGTAGAGGCAGCCAGGGATGTTCCTCAGCCTTGTGTCCCTGCTGGGTGGCTCTAGGCAGGACCCTGCCAGGGCAGGGGGCTTTTGTGTTGTCCTTCTGGGACATCTCATTCTCCCAGCCAGCTACCCTGGGAGCCCCCTGACAGGGACAGGGGCTTACAATTTAGGTATTCCTGTGTCTAAGGACAGGAATGTTCCAGGAATGTCACAGGAATGTTCCTAAGCAGGAGCCCCGCACCTCAAGACACCTTTGGCAAAGGAGGCTGGAGCACCTACACGGGCTTCACTCTGTCCTCTCGCCCATCGTCCCAGGGAGCAGTGATTCACAGCCAGCCCTTTTCACACCTTTTCATCCGTAATGTTCGTATGGGGTTCATATGGGTATTTGGCATTATTGGCCTCATTTTACAGTTGAGGGTAGCCAAGGTTTGAGAACTGAAGCTATTTTTTCCCCAAGGTCACCCACGAGCCAGTGGCAGAGACGGAAGAGCTCCCAGTCCCCTGAATCTCAGTGTGGTGCTTTGGGCAGGAGAACGTATCTCCCCCCGTAACCAGTTTGGGGCAGACATCCAAGCCCTGCTTAGTCTGTCGGGATTGCAAAGAGAAGAGGACAAACAGAGTATCTGCAAAGTCTTGCTTTTCATCATGTCTCTCTGAGGTGTGACTTCTGCCTGTGTCAGCTTTCTTAAAGGGATCATAATCTAATAGAAAGGAGCAAAAAAGCTGATCTGACTGCTGTTGAAAGATGATAATCCAGAAACAATTAGGTGTCTATCCACCCTTCTTTGTTAAAAGCATGAATAGCACATGTGGGGAACATGCCCTCAGATGGCTGGAAAAATGGATTGTCTATTTTTACACATTTTTTATTTAAATCTTGCAAGCAGTAAGAAAGCAATTTTAATAAAATTGCTATGCATAGGAGAATTGCTGTTTTTCATCTGAGAAGTGGCAAAGTGAAGAGTTTTCTTTATTTTTACTAATTTTCAATTTGATGCAGATGCAATTCCAATGCTAATTATGCCCCCCACTGTCTCTCTGCTCCAGTGAAATGTGACTCCCTGATGTTTCTCATTGTCTTTTGTTTACAATTATAAGAAGTTGATGGAAATCATCTGGGTTTTGCTTCTGTACTGCTGTGGGATTTGTACAGCAGGAACCTGTCAAACTCATGACCTCTAGCACGAGAAACTGTGGCCAATTCAGGCTGCAGTCACAGCTGAAATCTCAGTTTGGACTGTTTCTCTCTCACCCCCTACATATTTGTGATGAAACTGTTCCTGAATCATGGAAGGATGATCTCAGAGTTAAGGGCAAACAGTAGGATCTTCACAAGTGATTTTTTTATGCCCAATTTTTGCTAAATGTTGTCTTGTTCAAGGCTCCTTTTCTTGTGCCTCAGTTTTCTCCTGAAAAAAAAAAAAACATAATATGGCAGATGTGCTGCGAGCGTGTTTTCATTAAAGTTTCCAAAGCTTTGTGGCATGCAGACTGGAGACTGAAGGGCTCTCTCAGCACCTACACACTGCCTCCAGAACCAAGATCCGTTCACTGAACATGCTTGTTGCACGATTTGCTGATGACCTGCTTGTGACATTGTCCAGACTGGACCATCTGTGAATGTATTTGCGTTTGCGGGAACTGTATGGATATATGAGGCGTCTGAGGATCCACCATGTATCTCAGGGACAAGCAAAGATTACATTTTAGGAAGAGAAATGAGTTCACATTTAATTATATATAGTGTACCTGAGCACCTTGTACACACACATGCAACTGCAATCTTTGTCCTGGCAAGGAAAGCACCACCAGGAAAAGCCATCTGGATTTCGGTGCTCTATAGAAACCATTATACAAATACAAGTCACTATCTAACTGACTAATTCAATTCCTTCTATTCCTTTGAAGTGAAAAATGTGGTAAAATTATCAACTGTCAGATTGCCTTCTTTTCCCTAGTTCCTAGAGATTCTTGTCCTACTTTTCCTTACATCCCACCCCTTTCTTGTATTCCCTAGTTCTTCCACTGTTCCCAGTGTTTCCCTCTTCCCAGCTAAGGCTCTTGGCTGGGTGAAGGCCAGCACACAGTGATGGCATTGGTGTCGATGCCATCACTGCAGGGCCAACGTGTGCTGCTGGGCCAGGTGACAGCTGCTCATTTGCAGGGGTGGCAGCTCCCGTTACAGCTGCATGATGCCGGTGGGCCTTTGTTCACTTTGCTTTTGCACAGTCCACTGATTTTCACAACACAGTTGGGGATTTAATTTCCCAGAGCTATCTGTAATGCTTCGTCAAATGTAGCTGGAAAAAAAATCTAAGGGCGTTAAATGTTTTTTGGGAGGGTAAATAACAGACAGGTGTGCAGATGGACAGGGGGATGGACACAGACAGGTGGATGGATGCTGCAAACTCATTTATCTGTTTTCTTAGGAAACAAAGCTAATATTCCTAAACACGACCCAAATATGCACATCAGGGAATGAATATGTACTTCTGAGTGGGAGCTTTAAGCACCTTCCCTGTGAAGCTGACCTCTGCACAGAGACCTGTGATGGATAGGGTGACAATGAACTCGTGACTTGTCACAGGAGGCGGAGGGCAGTGTTGTACCGAAATATGCTGCAGTAGTATCTGCATGCAGATGCAGGGACATATTAGGTGAGCCACAAATTCTTGTGGTTTTCCCTGAGTTAGCTCCCTCGGATTCCCCGTTATCATATCAGCAGTTGCCACAGGTAATTGTCACAGATATGTGCCTGTATTGCCAGCTCAGCCTGTGGATGCAGGGGGAACAGAAGGAAGTTTAGATAATCCTCTCATTGGTCTGCAGTGTGGAAAAGCTGCTTCCTGCCCTCGGAGCACCTGGAGCCCATGTCACACAAGGTACACGTCCAGGGTGCAGGTCCTGTGTCTAGGAGGGCACAGACTGACATGGACACCAAGGCAAGAGCTGTATCATCGGCCACAGAACTCAACCCAAAAGCAAGGCTGAGGCATAGGCATGTTGCTCGGTGGACTGTGTATCCTGCTGTTTGGTCTGCTGGTTGTACACTTCGTGATACAAACCTATTCGTATCGAGTCCAACAAAGGGGAAAATCTGGGGGTTGGGCACTGGGATTCCCTACTGGAAATTTGTCTCAGCTCAGCACCTTCGGCCATCCCCAACTAGTCACAGCTACATTATGTAAAATATGAATATTAATAACATCTAATAATAACAACGATGATGTTACCAGCTGCATTTCATAGGTTGAGTATCGAAGTCAGAACTGGATAAAGCTTGCTTGGGTTCCAACTTACTGGAAAAATGTGGCAGTCAGAGTTTGAAAGTAGACAGATGTTCACATGACCCTCTCTTTTGGCATGTTTTTCCTTCAGAAGAAACCAGGGACTGAGCCAACATGATGAATGAATCACTTCAAATCACTAGAGGGTAAATCTGAAAAGATTGCAACTTCATGTTGCAACTTGCAATCATCCACACTGTTCCCCTGCTAACCCCCCGGGACTGGAGACATAAATTCACTGCAGTTTCTCTCTGGTGGTATGAGTTTAACTTTAATGGATATTTGAGATTTAAGCTACTGTAAATAACAGGAGAAAGTCAGATAGATGCCATCTTAAACATACTAATGTGCAAACATGTCATCTTCGTTTTTCCATGAACCATTTCACAAGTGACGGGCTTTTTTTCATAACCTGAAGTTTCTGGCTGGGCATTTCTGCCGAATTAATTCCTGTACTGCTCTCCTTCCTTTAAAACCAGTTAGTAGCCATGAATGACCAGTTTGCTGCAACCACTAACCAGGTAGCATCATTCTTGTAAACACCAAGGATGTCAATGATCCTTATACCCCAGCTGGTTCTTCTTCTCACTTTAAAGCTGCCAGAAATGGCAGCATGTGGAAGAGCCTTTGCACATACCACACCCCAGTCAGGGGTTTGAATTTCCTGTCCTGCTTGCCTCTATAGCCTGCCTCACCAGGAACCATAGTTAGCAGAGCTAAATGTTTTGTGCCCCACAAATGTGGATTTGAAGCATCTTCCATCTCGGAAAGAGCACAGCAAACGTGGGGCTCTGCGGTGTACCCCCCGCAGTCTGCAGGGAGGGAGGTGAAATAGAGGCAACTAGAAAAATCAGTTCTGTTAAAACAGGCACCCTGCTGCTGGTCACAATACCAAATACGTGACATTTGAGAGAAAAGTGAGTTCCAGTAGCCCAAGCGTTACCAACCCCTGCTGTTGTATCCACCTGCTGCTGCCCTCCTTCAGGCCTTTTCACCTGCTGGTGGGTTGATGCTTTCCCCTGCAGCTCCCAGCACCTGTGGACAGCCCGATGGGACCCTCTCCCGCCCTGTTTGCCTTTCCTTTTAGAGCACACACCCCTTTTCTGTTGGGAAGCAACCACTTAGGAGCTGCTCACATCAGGAAGGTGGCTTCAATTCCAGCTGTGAAGTCCTAGCAACACCTTCAGGTAAAACCTCTCTGGTTTCCAGGGTCTGTCGTGTTGCCTGACACAAGCGTCCATCCAGAGCCATCTGCTGTAGTCCAGGCAAAGTCAGTTAAATTGCAAGAGGAGACAAAGCTCAGCCTAGTCCCTTTTACAAACCCATGTGAAGTGTCAGGGCAGAGGCACTCTCTTCCACCGGTGAGCTGGTGTGTGTGCCCAGGCTGTGCCTCCGCATCGACACCCGAGCACCAGCAGTGCTCCAGGGGTCTGGGCAGGGTGTGCAGCCTGCTACCACCCAGCACCCAGAAAGAAAGATGGCATAGAATGGATGTTCTTTTAATTCACGGAAAATTATTTTTTTGCTGATGTTACTGAGCATCTGGGGGGCCCCTCTAGCAGGAACTGAAAATGTCTCATGTTGTGATTTTGGGCAGCACTTCTGTGGTTCTATTAGTTCATTTGCAAACACATAGACCTCAAAGAGGACATTTGTAATCCATGTAGTGCAGAGTGTTTTGCAAAGGACACTAAACACCATGGTTCTCACTTGGCCAGTGAACAAAAAGAGACCCAGAGACTTTAAACGAATGTCCCAAGGTCAAACAGTGGCCCAGTGGCACCTCTGGTATGCCAGATCCCCAAAACCATGGAATAATCCTTTATTCACTAGATAGTATTGTCTCCCTAAAACCAATATAATGATATTCACTAATGAGGTTGTTAGGTTTAATTAAAGCTGGTAGAGTGCATTACGTAGCAGGAATAAAATTATTGTTTCATTATTGTGTGTTTCAATAATTACCGAATAGCTAGACTTCTGCATTAACAGAAAGAGACTACCCAAATTCTGTATCCTATAAAAGTTTAGTCATATCACATAGGAATTGCAATGGACAAAAGAGCTGATGTTCTCAACAACATGCTTAAGTACTTGTTTGAAATCTTGTGGTTTATTAATCACTGTATTTTTTAATAATGGTTTAAAATAGGTTCATGAAATACTATTCAAGAAATCAGACTTTTCAGTGAATAGTGTGGTACTGGAATATGAGATACAGCACTGTTTCATTTTGAATAGAAGATTCTGCATTGTTTCCAATTCAAACTGACTCCTACCTGAAAAACATGTAAACAGAATTTAAGGGAAAGCTGCAGATAAAATGGCTAAAATTGGAATAGAAGTTTTCTAAATTACTCTATTCGAGTCTGTTTATGCCTCCATTATAACTTTTCAACTGCATTGCTGCAGAGTGACATGTGTTCTTTTACCAGATGGATTTCCCCAAGGACCAGATCTTGATCCTCTGTGTCTACCCTTTAAGAAAATAAATGTAATTTGCACAGGAAGATCTGCAGTCTCATACTGAGAAGCACCTTATTGCACAGAAATCCTCCCTGAGACAACTTGTGCTGCTGTATGCCGGGAAGGGTGTCAGAATCAAATCTATAACTTACTAACTCAATAATTCCCTCATATTTCATCCCTGAAACGCTATCCATAAGACAGCAACAGCATACAATGCATTTATTCACATATTTTCTCCCTCTCCAAGGCAATCAGGGCAATGACCACGACCCGCAGGATCAGAACCCATCCCAGGGGTCTTGCTTGGTGTAGCCGCAGTGGTGAAACAGACTAATGCTGGTTGAATCACCTTCAAATTCAGTGGAAATAGCATGGAAGGAAACAGCCAAACTAGTCTGCAGCCAGAGGAGCATATAAATAGCACCAGGTTTCTTGGTTTCCTGCCCCTTGCATATAGTAGAAAACCAGGAACAAGCACGACAGTCATAAGGAGCATGCCGAGTAGCATTGCACAAGTGTCGTTTTTCTTACAGTAGCCAACAGCACAGGCAATTAGAAACTGCAAAGAAGACTTCCGCTCTGTGCAGAGTCGATGTTCACATACTTTGACCCTCTGCAATAAGACAACATCCTTAAAGCCTAAAAATACTTCCCATGTTCATCTCCTTTCCTCCTGTCTACGTTGCAAATGGAGCAAGACTTTCTATTTCTGCAGGACGACTAAGACTGCTCCTGGTTCACAGCTGAGCACCAGACATTTGGGGTTTGTCCTAAGCTCTCTCTTTTTATCAGATCCTTTTGTTCTCTGAACACATTGGATCATTTCAGTCTTACACTGACTATGGTCAAACACCGTGCAGGCAGAAGCATTCCCAGGCATGCAAATAAAGAAGTTCATATTCCTGGGTATGCAGAATAACTGCCTGCTCCTGACAGATAAGAGTGTGTGCACGTGTGTGTCAGACTGCTGGGTTTGTTCCTGCAGGCTCGTCTTCAGGTGCACAACTTCCTACCAGCTCTCTTGAAAGGGCAGATCAAAAATTCAAGAAGTGCAGTAGCAAACTCTCCACTGATTCTCAACAGCTTTGAGTCAGGCACAGAATTTCCAAAGATACTTCTTTTAACAAACCTTTTCAGAAACACCTAACTTTTCAGCTTGAGAGTATTCCATAGTCTCCGTTTTCTACAGAGAGTGTAAGTTCAGTGTAGATCAACATGTGGGACAGAAAGACTCCATAAATACCCAACATCTCAAAACATTTCACAGAAACTGTGGAAATCCAGGAAATGTTCTTCCAGCCCTTGAAAGGAGGCAGAAAGCAAGGCAGGGGCTCTGTCTCCAATGAAAGGATTATGTGATGGTGCAATATTCAGGTGTGATCTTGCATTGTTTGAGCCTAGGCTCCCAAGCCTGAGATTCAGGTGTCCTGGTGATGTTTCCAGCATCTGCATCTCAAAGCCACAGTCTCAAAACCTGTCTGATGTCTCAGTCCTGGCTGGTTTTGCAACCCAATATCCCCTCCCAATTGTTTTGGCACAGACAAGGCTAGGAAACACACGCTCGGCCAGCCGAAGTATTTGTCGAGTGATGAGAAATCCCTTTTACATGGTCACCTTTTTTGGCCATGTGAGATCCAAGCTTTGGAGATGTGCCTCCTCACTTCGAGAGCAGTGCATGGCCACAGCTCTGCAGGGCTCCCTGAGTTACACGGCGCTGAAGTCCCCATGGTAGCACCACCGATTTCCCCCATGCTCCTCATCAGGGCATACACCAGACACATGGGGGGTCAGTGCCTGGTCCCACAGGTGTATGAATCCCAGCATAGACCAGTGTAGCTTCAAGGAGGGATCCTGAAAACATCCCACACTTGTGAGCGGTGAGGTCAGATGAGGATTTCCTGGGAAACGCGAGACCCAGGGTGCTGCAGGGTTGGGAAGCACATATTCGTTCCTGGAGGGAGTGCTTCACAGAGAGACAAACATCACTGCTCTCTGAAAGAAAGGGCAGATCTAGCTCAAGGACTGAGCTCACGAATAAGTTCCATGACTGATGCACCTCCTTTCCTTAGCGTTTTGTTTCCCACCATCCACTTTAGGCAATGCCTGGTCAGTGTGCCGGCTTTCCCAAACCCCACTCACAGGTGCCCGCCTTAACCCACGAGCTCAGACCTCTCACTGAGCTGCTTCTGTGCGAGAGGCTGTGCCATGGGCTCAGGGCAGGAGCCAGGTCACAGCACCGTGATGCAGACGGGGCGAGATGTGACCCCAGATAGAGCTCTGAGGGTGGATGAGGCGGGATGAGCAGGGCTCGTGCTGGGCACCCAGCCTTTGCCAGATCCGTGCATGCCAGCGGTAAATTCCAGAAGGGCACCTGAGGTCACAGCAGAGCCCAAGCACCCACTTGAGCTAAACCTTCCTTTCTGCTGAGATCGCTATCAGCCCATCTGATGGATCCCTGTGTCACGCTGAGCCAGGAAACAGGGAGCTTTAGCAATTTGTGTTCATGCAGGAAATGTTTCTGTGCCAGTGGCAAAGCCACATCAACCCACAACCAAAGACAAGCTTCCAAGAATGATGAAGATAACATCTTGTTAGCAGCAAATACAGAGACTTAATTTAATTAATTATAATGTAACAGCTTTTCAAAATGTCTGAGAAACCTTGCTGGAAATGAAATACAATACAAAGGGTGGGAAAAGTAAATCTGTAGGTATAAAGAATGGGAAATTTCATGTATCTACTCTTTTCTTATTCTAACTCTGTTCATGCTTTCCTTTACTTGTGCTCCTCTTACTTTCATCTTCTTCTGAAACTGATTGCACCATGACCAAGATGAAAGGGAGAGAGAGGGAAAGTGTTGAGGAAGAGACACATCACTCACAGCTCTATACTGTCGGGGCAAGGTCTGTTTAACTTCATACCAAGATTGGTCCTGGTGAAAATGTTGATCTGTGACCTGGAGGAAAGCCTGGAAGGAAAACAGGCTAATGCAGGCAAAGAACCAGTACAAGAGTTTAATTGAGAGTGTGTGAGGAATGGATGGATCTCAGATTGCTCAGAGATTTATCTCGATTTTTAATGATTCATCTAGCCAGGTTATGGCTAGAAAGCAGATACAAACAGATGCTTTTCTATGTTTTTCAAGGCTTCCTGGCTTGAGTCAGATAGGGGATTTGCAGAAAATAATCTTCTTACAGTATTTCCAGATCGTTTTCATAGATGGGGCCACAAGCAAGCAGCCATATATCTATGTGGCCATTTCCTAAGCTCAGAAATATCTTGAGCTTCATTCCAACTGTAAATAAACCTCCATACCTGTTATTACACTATCTGAGGGGTTCACCTTTCTGCATTTGTTTCTGGTTCCATCCTAAGACTGAGAAGAAAACTCATCTGTCAGATTTACACTGCAAATGTTCAATATCTTGTTCTTCAGGGCTTGATACTTGGGAAAGGAGCAAAATATTGCAGCGAAGATATGCTGTGTGGTAAGGATCCAAGAGGGAATTTAAATTCATGACAGCTGTGATACAATAAATGCATTTTGCTTTTCTAGCTGGATTTCTTTTTCTCCTGAAAGAAGAAAAAAAAAACCAACAGAATAAAATGAAGACAAAAATGTTTTCCTAGAGCTGGGCCACTAGTAGTTATTTCTTCCAAACTAAGCTTTCACCTACAGAGACTATTCAACAGAAGCACTGAAAAACCTTTTCATATATTGAACCTCTTCGTACCTCCAACAGACCAATTTCTTGCAAGTGGATGACCTTGCACATAAGACAAAATTCTCAAGTCCACAGGGAAAATTCTGATTCAGATATTCTGCTCTTCTTTTCTATGCTGTGGAGCTAAATGATGGCAATAACGAAGCAGAACACAAAACTGTGAAGTCTACAACTGTACATGGCACTTGTTTGTGCAACATTAACCACATGTGCTGTTTTCAGACCAACTTCAGCTAGATGGCTACATACATATGAAATGTCACCAGATTAATACTATGGGTACTAACAGGCCAAATAATCAATGAGTCTGTTTTCTCAGTGTGCCTGGAGGACAGCTCTTCCAAAGCATAGTTAAGACACTTTGCCAGGGCACCAGCTGCATAAGAAAAAAACCTGCAAGGCTCTGCTGACTCAGTATCTAAAGGGGAGAGTACAAACACCCACGGCGATTCAGCACAGTCTCTCTTGGAAGATCTACATTTATCTGAATAAATTTCTTTGAGGGGTCTCTCACAGAGCTGCCACCTCTAGGTATAATTCAGCAAGGTTTAGAATCAGATCCAAGTTTCTCTCCCTCCTTATTATTTTACATATTCACACAAGGCTTCATGATTATTGGTTTGGAACATTAAAATGCAAATGATAGAGGAATACATATTTAAATGTACAGTGTCAGCTTGGTATAAAAGCTCTTGTGGAACAGAATGACACTGTTTTCTTCAGTAACTTCTAAAAGTGGCAAAATAAGAATGAAAGGGAAAAAAAAAACCCTTCAGGTCTATTTGCATTCATGCTTTATTGGTCATGCTGAATGAAAAAGCTTAGTAAGCTTGAGGGTGGGGGGGAAAGGAAGAAAAACAGTAATTAGTGTAAACGAAACCCACAGCCTAACTTCCCAGGCAGCACTAAGAGGAGGAGAGCACACCAGGAGTGTAAGGTTTGAAAATAATGTAGCCTCCTCCCTACAGGAAAAGAAAGAGGAGCTTTGACTTATCTCATATTTGTCACTTCTGGAATCAATATCCTCTTCATGTAAACACAAAGGAGAAAGAGTGAAGAAAGAATAAAACCAGGGCAGAATGGAGAAAGCCTCTCTGTCTCCTATCCCGTCCTCGTGGGATGCCCTGTTATTTTCCAGATTTAACTTTTGGCTAAGGAGTGACAAAAGGTCACTTATTCTCATGATTGCTTTTTTCAATGCTTGTGGGGTTACCAGGACACTACAGAACGTTTCCTGTTTCACTTTTTTAATACCACTGTCCCACTTCTATATTCAGTCTTTCCTGAAGAGAAAAACCAAGATTTATAAAGCGTGGAAGACATTTTTCATAACCTGAAGCTGTAGCTCACAGCTGTGTGCCTGTGCATTCACCATTCTCGCTCCAGACTCAACATTTAACGTCAGGTGTTAATGGGTAAAGGAGGCAGGTGGCTGAGCTGTCACTACAAACTACATTTCTGCCGCCCTGACTCACACTGCCATAAAATACCTGTGCTAGCTCCTCTTGCCTCTTCGGACACAGCTCTGCTTCCCACGGAGGGGCGGAAGAATTGGGTTCTGTTTTAGCAATAGCAGGTATGACTGTGGGTTACAGACAGTCCCCAAAGGTAAGTCTGTATTTAGTCTCTAAACTCTGTGAAGCTGAAGAGCATCTGGACACAGTCCTGGACCAGCTCTCTGTTATGGAACAACCCATCCTGCTGAACTGACAGTCAGCAGAAAACCTAATTCAGGCTCCCCTCCTGCATACAGACACACAGGTACAAACAGCTCTTTTCAGGTAGAGCTGAAATCCATTCCCAGAACTTAGTCTTAACATGTTGTCAAAAATGTTTTTGCTGAAAGAGTTGTGTCTGCGTTGGCTTTTGGCAGGTTAGTGAGGAGAGATGGGCGAGCAACACGCCTGGCTGACGGAGCTAATGACTTGGCAAAACCGTTGTTGTGGGTACCAGCAGAATAAGGAGCTTTGAAACTTGTAGCCTTTGCAAGTATTTACACTTCAGCTACCACAGTGTTGGAATACAGAAGATTACAGCAAAACAAAAATGAAAAAAATAGGAACGCCCCTCTTTTTTAGAAAGCTTGAAATTGCTACTGGATAAGTTACAATTTTGGCAAATTCCTGAAGGGAACATACGCTACTCATGCAGTTCAGGTCATCTTGAAATGGGACTGTATTACATTCACTGTTTCTAAGTCACACTTGTATTTGTGGATAATCAAGCTGCAAAGTGAATTAGCTTCTTTGAGTCCACCGCTTACGTTTCCTTTTATTACAACTTAACCCATCTTGTGCCTGCTCCAAGGATGCGGTCACTGCCAGGGCTGCAGCCAGCAGCCACGGGTGGGTGCCTGGAAGGGGAGCTTTGCTCTTTTCTCTGATGTTCTTACCCTTCAGCACACAGAAAGCTTCAGAGCCATGAGTACACTTTATGTCTCTTACCCTTCAAAAAGTTATCTTCCATAATGCCAAATTTCACTTCATTCCGAATAGCATCACCCACTCTTCTGCCCCATCCTCACGCTGGCACTACGCAAGTGAACGGCCACCGGCTCCCCCTTCTCTGAGCTCCCCTCTTTTCACCAGGGTCGCCTCCAGCTCCAGCCAGGCAAAACTTACTGCTCTGGGATTCCAGCTTCCTGCACCAATAAATGAATCACACTGGAAATTATTATGAGTGTGAATGAAAATAGCCCATGAAAACATATTAAAAAGCTCTTCTTCATTGGCCAAATGCCAACAATAGGGTAACGGTCACCAAAGGGAATCTGATGCTACATGCCAGAGGATCCGGTCAGTTGGGTAACGCCTTTCTGGAGGACATGTTGTCCCAAAAGCAAGACAGCTACTCCTCTGTGTTCTGCTCAATAAGGGTCAAACTGGGTAGACACCATAACTGTTTCCTTGTAAACTAATAACCCCTTTCCAAAACAGGATTTTGTTTGGCCTGTTCTGGATGTCTTTACAGCTTCTTATTAATTGTTGGCAATAAATTTCCTTCTGAGACTTACATTACAAATAGCATTGCCTAGAGTGAGGTTTGACACCAGTAGAGAAGGTTCTTCCATTTTTCATCCTAGAGCATTCTCACAGAGCAGTGAGCATGCTGGCATTACCCTTTGTTTCTGCTTACACCTTTTTTCTTCATAAGCTAAGCTTCTTATATACCTGCGTATAAAGTCCATATGTCACTTCGGATTTTCCCTGGAAGTTCCTTTGCAGGTTTTTCAGGAATCCATTCATCTGGGTGTCTTCCGCAGCATTTCCCTTCCAGTAATCTAACCCCAGCTTTACATCTCCTGGCCTCTGGAACCACCTTCTTTGACTGATTGCCACTACATCTTTTGAAGATCTATTTTACTTTCTGTTTCCTACCTGTTATTCTCTTCACTCAGTAACTTGCTTCTAGTCCAAAGAGTGATGGGAATGGAAAAAAGTCTACCTTGCATTTGCCTAAGAAGTCTCCAGAGGAGCAGTTAGCAGCTGCATTAGTAACATGGAGCAAACTACCGTTAATTCAAACCGCTCTGTAATCCCATGTCACCCCGCGTTAAGAGGAATGGAGAAGACAATGAGGTTCAATGCCAGCCAAAATGTACAACCAGGGTACAGATTCCCACACAGAGAAGCACAGAGAGTTTGGTACCAATTATGTTACATGTTCTTGCTCTAGAAAAAGTATCTGTCTTCATAAATATCCCATTGCAGTTTCTCAGAGAGTGGTAAAATGTGAGTAAACTGGGTTAAATCTCATCCTCAGGTTATAGATTTGGTAGAAATACAATCTAGGTAACAATTAAGGAGAACCAGAAAGCAAACTGGGTGTTTCTCTTTAGTTTTCCTGGATATGGGATGAACAGGACATCTGAAGCTGCTGAACAAAGCATTGCTTGTGCAGTATGCATAATAAGCTGAGAGAGGTCTAGTCACAGAATTCCACTGAGACCTTGATTTTTAGCATAAAGAAAAAGGGTTTAGATGTGTATAGGAACAATAAAGCTACTCCCAGTTACATCAGATAAATTTGGAGTTTTTTAAGCATGGATGCACAACTTCATGCTTCTATGGGTAAGGCAATGATCAGCACAGGTAGGTCGAAATTTCTGTTATGAATAGCCACAGTTCAATCACAGAGCACAAGTAACGACCCCATTGTGCCTGGAACCAAGACAGAAAGTATGACAGCGTCCTTCACCACTGAGGGCCCCCGGGCTTTGGTGGTTTGGGAACTACTTGCCTGCACTAACAAGCAGTGCTGTACTTCTCTGTCTGCAGTCTGATGTGGCTTCTGCTCCCAGGTAGCTTTTGCTCCTCTGGGAATAGGCTCCTAAGCCTATTTTGCTTTTAATTTCTGGATCCAGCTCTGTTTCCCAGCCATGTAAGGAATAGGTCTGGTGTGTCACAGGAAGACACGTCACCCTACTCATTAGGTGGCCAAATGGGCTGGCCCAGCTCCCTCTACCCCTTCTTTAGCCAGAGGTGACACCCAGGCTCAAGGACCCCAGGGAGGTTCCCGTGAACCGGGGGGGAGTCTGGCCCCTCAGCCAGCACACAAAGGGCTTCACCTTGCCCAAATGTACCTGGTCAGAAGTGAGGTCTCTCATCCAAGATAGTGTCTGCACTGCCTCTGCAGTCAGCAGCAATGGGAGGAGTCAGCTCTGGCTGATTCATCCCCTTTTAAGCCCCGGGTATGTGGGTAGGTGGGATGAGTCAGAAGCTGGCACTGCCTCCATTGACTGCAGAAGGAATTAGGCAACTAACTTAGGGGAGATGCTTCATGTCTAAATGAGGAAAATTAGGTTAAATTAATCTGTCCCTACATTGCGCTGTAATGGGGAAGTCTAACAATGGCACGTTATTTGAAGAGAGAGACTGTTCCTCACTTCAGTAAAATCAAATCAGTTTGTTAATCATTTTCCAGCTGCGCCATTTGTTCTGATGGGTGGTTCACTGTTCACAGCAGGTAAAACGAGAGGAGATATCTAAATCAGTAATGTAATATTGCCAATTGTTTGTATATGATTACTGGTCTCTCACAACATGTTATGTTTCTTGAAGCCTTGAGCATTGAAAACATGAGAATACCATCTTCCTTTTTTTTAATATAAACCAGAAGTCTATGCTTCTGGTCATCTGGGAAACAAGTGTGAAAAAGCATGATCTGAATGTGCAGCACAAGAAAAAGAATTCAAACGCAAATAAAAAGTACCCAGGATATACTAAAAAAGAACAATGTTCCTTCATTTTAAACTGGTTTTCAAGTCTGACCCAAGATTTTCTCCTTTTTATTTTCAGTAGTTTTACTGGTGACCCATACGTCTATAAAAGAACAGAATAAACCCTAAGATTTCTTGCAAACTTATGATTAAATAAAAAGTCTCAAGCTGTAGTATCCATTACAGCATAGTCAGTAAATGGCACCAAAACCATTCGCTTTGCCACCTGTTCCTTCATAGGCCTGACCCTCCAGGATTTTCCTCCTATTTTCTTTTGCGCACAGGGGCCACGTACAAAGCTCAGAGACCATCTTTGGCTGTTGCTTGTTAATCGAGCTGCTGCATGAAAATCGAAGTTCAAAAAGGTTCCTTAACCTGTTGTGTTTCCCTGTGCTGCAA
>VZTO01014243.1:0-20277 GCA_013400615.1 Syrrhaptes paradoxus
CCTAAGGTTGAATCCTAGGCTACCAGGAATAGCATTCATTTAATAGCCAGTAAAAATGGCAAGCTTTTCAAGAGCTCATCACGGTAGATACTGAATTCATCTAAAAATATGGTTTTATCCTTTTGAAAACCTTGCTGTGGACACTTTAAAGCATTTTTTGTTTAAGATGTGCAAGTTCTCAAAAACTTAGGCTTTGGTACAGTACTACTTCAGCTAACCCAGACTTCTCTGGATATAAAATGAGGATAATACTAGCAAAACAGTGAAAAATCACCAAACACTCAGGCAAGACATAAAAGCTGTTCTTTCTACATGCTTGTTGCTACCCACAACGATGCTACAACATTATTACAGAATAATTAAGGGTTCAAGCACAAGACACAGTAAAAGAGAGGAACAAGTCCAGTCCAAGCAGAGATCAAATCCAGTCCTTTGCTGCAACGCAGTGTAAACCTGTGGTGAAATCACTATCAGTGCAGACCTGCTCTGGGTTACAACGCAAAGGAAAAAATGTATGAGTATTAGCCTCTTTCTCAGTGGAAGGACCTAGTATCAAAGTCCACACTCACCATTTCACACCAGCAGAGAGTTTTAATTATCATATTGCACTTTTTTTTTCAAAATAACTTTCATAAAAAAAGAAGCAAAAGTGTGGTGAAAAGACGACAGGGAGTATTCTAGATAAAATGGTNAATTATCTGGTGGAAGCCACAGTTGCATAATTACTTGCATCGGGCACAGGTGCTGGCAGCTCAGCGCTACCAACATCCCTCTGGATGCAGGTGAGCCTTTGTCTGACAATGTAACTGTGTGTGTTACTCTCAAGTTATTTTCCATCTGCAACAGAGGGGAAGCTTTTGCCTTTTATTAATTGTAAAGTGGTAAGAATCCTTAATGAGATAAATGCGGTGTTTCTCAGAGGGCAGAGCAGTTTAATCTTCCTGAGATGACTCTATTTGCATGGCAGGACTTTATTAGGGCTGAGTTTTGTCACTGTGCATCAGGAAATGGATTGCTGGAATGCCTAGCATAAGACTTTGGATTCTGTGGCTTTCTTATTTGGATACTTCTAAAAAAATTAAACTTATTGTGTTTTTACTTTAATTTCCATTAAAGATGCAAGGAGGAGGGGATACAAGACCTTCTGAATAGCAAAGCTGCACAATAAAAAGGACGTACCAAGCTGCACGTGAGCCAGAACTCAGATGTTTCTGCATCTAACTAGGGAGAGGAAAATAAAGCAAGTGAATGAGGTCTAAAGTTAGAGAGGCTGCTACCTTGACCTGCAATAGAGCGCTCTTTTCTATTTTTTCTTTGTCCTCCACTTAAAACTGGCACAAGAAGCCAGCAGTAAAATTATTAAGGGATTACTTCCGAGTTTCAGACCTCAGAGGATTTTTTTCTTAATAAATACCAAGAGTGATGGGAGAGAGTAATAGGAAGAGATTTTAACAATTAATATAAATGTTAGCAAACACATGCTATTTCAGATCTCTGCTGGCATCACTCTGGATGCTTGTGCACAAATGAGATGTTTTGTCAAATAAGGTGCTGTGTACTGCAGACTCAAGTTATCAAATAAAAATAGCAATGGTAATTGCTGGGAGTTGGGGTGGGGAGGAAAGTGGAGGTGGAAAGGAATATTTGTGAAGTGGGAAAATTCAGAATTATTTGGGGGGTGAGAAAAAGAGGAGGAAAGATTTATATAAAAGCTCTGCAGAAACTGCTGAAAAGAACAGAAGACAGTGAATTCAGGCCTGGTCTGTGTGCAGCTTTTGTGAGAACAGAATTATATCTTGTCAGAATTCTCTATAATAGACATAGGCAACCCAGACAGATAAGAGTAGAGGTAGCCAAAAAACTCACACAAGAAGAGAAATTCTTTCTCAAATAGATATCCATATATACGGGTCCTCCATGCTAACAGTTTAAGAGCAATTTCCTCTTCTCAAATGAAAGCCTGTGACAAAATACCATATGCTGAATTATTACAAATTCTGAGCAAAGCAGATTTTCCTACACTTGATATTCACAAATTCGATGAGGCAAATCTTTGTATCACACAATCTGTGTTTTCAGCAGAGTCATCTTCAAGGCAGCCAAATATGTCAATTTGTCGGGTTTTAAAAAGTCTTGGTTATAAATAACATATGCACATTGCAGGGGATTTTAGCCATTAACAAAATATTTCTCCCCTGTCTTGAGCCACTAGTGCCCAAAACCAATTTCAAGGCACAAGAGATTTAAACAAAGCATCACCCTACAACTCCTTTTTGTAATTCCATTTCAGGCTCTAGGTTGTCTGGTTACTCAACCAAATCAACTGGCTGCAGTAACAAGTCTGAACAAGCCCTCTCTAACTGATGCTTCCACTTGTGAAACCAAGCCCTCCAAGACGGCTCCTCATTCACTCAATGGAGGCTTTCCGTGATGCTTGTTACAATGAGCTTTGTTCAAGGACTGTGTAACTTTACTCTGTCTGCTTTCAGGCTACATGAACACAGCTGTCACCAGCTGAATTAAAAGAAACTGTGACTCATACCACATCCTTGATATTGAAGAAGGTGTGGGTAGTATTTCATAGCTCTCAAAAAGCTATGATTTCACATTAGGTTTAAATAAAGAACAGCAATGACTTCAGAACATACAAACCCTAGGTGATAGATGATGTACCATGTATTAAAAATTTTTGGCAATATTTTTACACGATTCTGTCATCCTCCGTCAGCATGAGGATCACAAGCAGAAGAGAAGTTCAGGTAAGTTTTCAGAAGAAAAAGTATATGTTACAGGAAAAGGAAGTAAGGAACCAGAAGCACAGAGCACTGCTCTATTCACTCCCCAGGTCAGATTTTCTTTGGTAGGGGAGGAAGGAAAAACCCTGTGCATGCAGAGGCTTTTTGAAGCTACATCCTTCAAGACACACGATTCTTTCCTGCAAGTATTAGATGCAACAGAGTGTGATGTAGAGGTTTTGAAACCAGGATCTAGGCAAAAGAAAAATTCTGCTGATGCCAGAAACTTTTTCCTCCTTAACTCCTGCAGGAAATAAAAGAAAGACAAATGACACTTTCCAGGAATACCATAAGATGTACATACTCAGGGTACATAGTGACCACTTTTTGTGTTGAGAATGAAGGCGGAAGACACAGTAGTCAGGTTAGTAGTAAAGGCAGCCATTAGAAAGCTTGGTGAACACTTTTCAGATGCTTCAAACTGCAATCTGGCTCAGAATCATCTTAATTTTTAACACTGCTCCTTTGTTGTTGCTGTTGGTTCCAAATCAGCATTACTCATTTCAGACAAGATGCCAATGTAGAGGCAGGCTGAGGTAATCTGGGAAGTGTTAGCCAGCTGATACCCTGGAGGTGTTTGGAGGACTGGATTCAAATACTTCTCAGCATGATTTTGAACACCCGTAAACTCCCACTTCTTCCTAGTAGCCAATAAAGGAGTGAGTCAACCAAGGCAGTTTTATTTTATTACATGTACTTTGCACTCGCCTTTCTAACTTGCATAATATTATCTTCCTGATTCGCTGGCATTCTGCTTCGGTCCCCACCTCTTTGCTTTGTTGTTTCTTCAAGTACCAATATTAAGCTTTAAGTTCCCTAGGATGCTATAATGCACTGAATAAATAACAACCTTTCCCCAATATTTTCCCCATATTTCCTTTATCTTCATTATAGCCCATTAAATCTAATTATATCCCCTGGAACATCCCCCCAGCCACCCTCCATCTGTCAGAACAACTAATAGTACATTTGAGAGAAATGTATTCACAAGTCTGCTCATAATTCAGGTCCCACACACTCAAAGATACAGCTACAGATTTACTTCTTCCTCTGACACTCGTATCAGCTCACAAAAAGGGTCGGGGAGAAAATGACATAGCAGAGTTGCAATCCAAGTTGCCCATTTGCTTGCCTGACACTTCGCACAGTGTAGGAATTGCACGAGGAGGTAGAATCAATGGCTGTCACACATTTCAGACAACAATCTGCCTTCCCTAGAATCTTGTCCTTGACAAGATATAACACAACAATTCCAGACTTCAGGAGACCCTAAGCTCTGGACTTAGATGGCTTTGTAGATTCACATCTTGGGCCCCTTGGTCCCTGGAAGAAATCTAGGCATTCAAAATTATAAGCTAAGCATTAATTTGTTTGTTTTTAGAATAACAAAATAACTCTTACAACAAAAGGAATTTCTACATAGTGCATGGGGAGGGGAAAACCTTGACTACATGTCCCATCTTCCCTCTCAAAGCTTGAAGACCAATAAAAAAGCAGTACCCTTCATTTTATTTATTTTTAAATTAACGTCTTAGGATAATTTGTCTACATTCAATCTGAAATCACAAGAATGTTAAATGACAGATGACTGAAAGAACAGAACATATATATTAATTTTCCTCTATAGAACAGGTCTGTTTTCATCTTTTCTGTTTAACTCAGTCTACCTTTAAAGAAAGGAAAAGAGCATTTCCTGGGCTACTTTTGAACTAAAAGAAAGGGGCAGACTTGTTTGATAGTGGCTTTGAAGTGGTAAAAAGTACTCTCAGTTTTATAAAGTATATTATTTTTTATTGTCACAACAGTAGAGTGCTGCTTTGTTCTTCACAGTCCGCGGGGATGAGTTCACAGGGTGAGAAGCTCTATAAATATTCACGGAGTGGCAGTGTGCCTTGTGTTTCTAAATTAAATGTTTATGGCATTCAGAGCTCCAAACACTTCAGCTTATAAAGAGCTGGAAAGCATGATACATAACCTAATGATTTGTGCTATACAATGAGCAGCATCAGAGAAGCCCATTTCCTCCCACTATTTTCAAAAGCTATTAGAAGAAAAAACCAAATCTGTCTTGAATTAGACCTATGGAAGACTCAAAGATTACTTTGTTAAGAATTTTAAAGTGAGTTTCCCAAGAGGATGAAAACTTGCCCTCTCCAGGACCAGTGTTTTCAATCCCAGGAGGACACAAGAAGAATTAACGTGTTCTCATCATCATCCTCTTGGGTCCCCCTACATGAATTTATCTGTGCCTGATACCTTGCAATAAGAGCATAAAATAAACACCATGACAAATCATTATTTCTAAAGGAAAGAAGGGGAAGGCACCGTTGCTGTGTGCGCAGTCAATATGTCACATTCAGCTATAATGAGAAACAGTGAAGCTACTGACCTTGGGATGTATGAATTGATAGAGTCAAGTAAACATAGAAAATTCAAGTAACATAGAAACAACATACTTTGGTATGACAAAGTGAGTGATGTCTTGTTCTCCACAGCTACAGACAGACCAGGTGGGTATTACATTAGACTGGAGCTCTTCCTTGAAAGTTCACTACCATTACAATGCATTACTAGCTATAATGGACAAAAGCTGTGTGGCTACCTGACATTTAGCAAAGTAGTTTCACACTGGTCTGATATATACCAATCCACACCGAATCGTAGCCAAGCCCACTGACAAGTTGTAGAGCTTAGAAAGCTTTAGAGTGCTCCAGTTCCTCATGAAGAGTTAAATGAAAGCTAAAGAGGAAAGCACACTCTGTGCAAAGACCACAGGTTTCCCAGCTATGGCTTTGGTTTAAATCATATAGTTCCGCAGTGTGCCATGATGAACGCTGTGATATGTAATCGCACATCTGCATCATGCATGCTCGGTTCTAATGCACCTAGCAAAAGGTAGGAATACATTTTTGTACCTCTGTGGAGGTATAGACAACTCTTCAGTTGCACAATCCTTTAGGCATCAAGGCTCAACCCAGCAGGCCCCAACAATTAGCCCATTTAAAGCCCAGGAAAAGCAAAACACAGGGAAATGTGTGCAGAGCAGCCACACGTTCCCCACCCCACCTTCTTAAAGAATAATTGGTGTTTGCAAAAGCTGAATTCTGTTCTAGAGAAACAGGAATTTCTTCCTACCAATGCTGGACTAAACATACTAGAAAACATTAGACCTTACTGAAAAGAAAATATTATCTAAAGCTGAAACATGACCAAGGACTGCTGCAGAGAACAAATTAGAATTGCATTGTAAAATATAAGCCATTTTATCTTCTTACTACCAACTGGGATGTGATTTTTTTTCAATACTTTCAATTTTTTTCCAGTTTCAGAAAGGTTGAAGTTTTAGAGTTTTTTTTGTGATTAACTTCACATTTGATATATTCAGTTATGGGAATATATTAGGAGGAAAGAACAAGAGAAACAGCAGATTGTAGAAGATTTTTGCATGATTTTGGAAGATGGAAGTGCTTAATTTTGATTCCTGCAAAATAACTGAGTAAAAATGCATTTTAAATGTCATTACAAAACAGACACACTTTTCTTAATCATCTCTATAGTAGGAACTCTGAAAGCACTCAGATTGGAGCTTTTGTTCATAATGTTTCACACCAAGATCACAGTTAATGAAATCATCCAGACTAATTGTAAGATGCTGGATTTTCTAATTGTGAGCAAATGGAATAGTAAGAAGTTGTTACAACTATTTTCCATCGATAGGTCTCAGAGCACCATACATTCATTAATTATGAATCACAATCTAATCTGCTTGAGAACCCACCCCTGAACACCACCAGAATAGCTTGCATAAACTTAAACTCCAAGTGAATAACTTAATGCTTTATTTCAAAGACATTAGCATAGCTTACAGACAGAATCTTTTTGTGGTGTTTCTAATTTTAGCAACTGCTTTAAGGAAAGAAGGCTTTAAACTGTTAATCAATTGAAATCCATGATTTACACAGCAGCATTCACAGAACATGACTCAGAGTGCTTTCTCAAAAACACAATGCAAGCACCTAAGTGGTTGAATGCCAAAACCACAGAAAATTCTGGAAAAAAACCCCCACAAAGATAAATAAACACGGAAGAGTTCATTACTTTATTTCCTGTTTAAGTTGGCCTGTGCATCGGGACAGTTTCAGTCTCAACAGAGGTCCTAATCCCTTGGATATCTCCACATCACCAAGTTTGTGAGCTTCACCAAAGCTCCTACAGGCACTTGGACCCACCTGGCATGTACAACAGAAAGCATGCTGTGAGATACAAAGCAAGATGTTGAGCTTCCTTGTTCATTGAAAAACAAAATAAAAAATAAATAAAACAAAAATTGTTGTCACCCAAAAATTCCTACTTCTCTTTACTAGTATTTAGAAGTAAAAAAAAGTACAAGCCTTTCCTATACACCACATGGCTCTAAAGACACTTATCACTAGAATATCCCTAGCATTAGAAGAAGATTAGGATATAAGATTACAAAACTTTTATATGTATACAGCTACAGGTGTGCTTGGGACTGTGCCATCAATCAGCAAAGAAAAAAAAAGGCAAAAAAAGCAAGCAGCTAAACAACCCCCAGCTGTAATAAAAACAGGCATACTGATAAAAGCCCACATTTGTATAATACATTGGAGTAACTTGTGCTGTTAAGAATTTACTGAAACACTGCTGAGATCTAACAGTGAATTGTACATATGTGCTCAGGCCACTGAAATGCAGAGAAAGATGTGTTTGCATAACCAGCTCCTGAGGACAGCCTTTTGCAAACCCTACTACTGAGAGGAGAGCAAGGGTTTATTGGATCACACCCCAAGGGTGCTAAACTGCTGAATGATTCCTAGGAAAACCTGATTTGAGATCTACAGCACGGTCTGTAGCAGAGCCCAAATGGGAATTAAAGTAGAAGCACTGTGAAGAGTAAAATGAAAAATGATTCTATCAACCTGAATACAGATTTCTAAGTGTCTCACAGCTAATTATGAATTGCAAGTTTATATTTCTCCCGGCCCTGACAGAATACAAATTAACTGCTAGCTTGTACCTGCTGCTGAAACCCCAGGTACCTCGGGTTTCTAAGCAAAAAAATGGAACTAAGGACTGATGGAAGGACAAACAGAAGGACAGATGGAAAGAACAATGGAAAGCAAACCCACAACAATTCATAGAATCATTAAGGTTGGAAAAGACCTTGAGGATCATCAAGTCCAACCATCAACCCACACCACCTAACTCCCTAAACCATGTCCCTAAGCACCACATCTACACATTTCTTGAACCCTTCCAGGGATGGTGACTCCACTACTTCCCTGGGCAGCCTGTTCCCATGCCTGATCACTCGTTCAGTGAAGAATTTTTTTCTAATATCCAGCCTAAACCTTCCCTGGTGTAACTTGAGGTCATTTCCTCTTGTCCTATCTATCACTTGTTACTTTAGAGAAGAGGCCAGCACCCACCTCACTACACCCTCCTTTCAGGCAGTTGTAGAGAGTGATAAGGTCTCCTCTCAGCCTCCTCTTCTCCAGACTAAACAACCCCAGCTCCCTCAGCCGCTCCTTGTCAGACCTGTGCTCCAGACCCTTCACCAGCTTCATTGCCCTTTGCTGGACCTGCTCCAGCACCTCAATGTCCTCCTTGTGGTGAGGAGCCCAAAACTGAACACAGGATTCAAGGTGCAGCCTCACCAGTGCTGAGTACAGGGGACAATCACTGCCCTAGTCCTGCTGGCCACACTATTGCTGATGCAGGCCAGGATGCCATTGGCCTTCTTGGCCACCTGGGCACACTGCTGGCTCATGTTCAGGTGACTGTCAACCAACACCCCCAGGTCCCTCTACTGATGGGCAGCTTTCCAGCCACTCTCCGCCGAGCCTGTAGCGTTGCAGGGGGTTGTTGTGACCAAAGTGCAGGAACCAGCACTTGGCTTTATTGAACCTCATACAATGGCCTCAGCCCATCGGTCCAGCCTGTCCAGATCCCTCTGCAAAGCCTCAAGGAGATCAACACACCTGCTCAGTTTGGTGTCATCAGCAAACTTACTGAGGGAGAACTCAATCCCCTCATCCAGGTCATTGATAAATATGTTAAACAGGACAGGCCCCAAAACCCACCCCTAGGGAACACCACTGGTGACCAGCCGCCACCTGGACTTAACTCCATTCACCATGACTCTTTGGGCTCGGCCATCCAGCCAGTTTTTTATCCAGCAAAGGGTGTTCCTGTCTAAGCCATGAGCCACTAGCTTTTCTAGGAGAATGCTGTGGGACACGGTGTCGAAGGCCTTGCTAAATCCAAGTAGATGACATCCACGGCCTTTCCCTCATCCACTAGGTGGGTCACCTGGTCACAGAAGGAGATCACATATTCATGCACCTAAAATTTTATATATATAATGGTAAAAAGTAGAAAAAGGCAGAGGTCATTCCATGATGCAGAAAATTCAGCTGAACTCCTCCCAGTTTACTACCGAACTATATTGTCTGTATGTGCATTGCTACACACACACATTTTATTCTTTCAGGCTTTACAGGGGATCACTGGAATGCAATTCCAACATTTTGAAGCACATCACTTCAGATGAAGTTCACTGCAGCATGAAATGAGAAGGTGGAAAACCATGTGTAGGTTCAGAGTAACTTTATCTCACTTGGTCCCATCAGACCTGCAACATCGTTTGGCAAGAAATCGAAAGTGCCACCTTTGCCTTGGGAAGTTCTTTGCTTATATTCAGGGGAAGACACGATATGAGGTTCAAGATGATGGCTAAGGGACAACTCAACTTAATGCACTGATTGATTACCAAATCAGTATTGCAAATCCTGTGCTACTGAAGCTAAGGCAGCAGGAGCGCAACACTCATTAGCAGAGCCCAGAAGAACTTGAGAGATAATAAATTGTGTATGCAAACTAAGGATGTTGCATGTGTAGCGCCTCAAATACCAATTCATTTTAGTCTTAGAGTAGCAATGATCTGAGAAGGCTACTGGTTTCTCCCAACAACTGAGAGAGCCCCACTTCAATTTGGGGCTGGCATGTTTCAGACAACCGTGTTCATCTCATTTGTAAGCATTACTGAACTAGTACAAGAACTGGGCAATAGGTAACTAATTCCCCTCTGGACATGGCTGAATTTGATCGTTGGTGTCAAGCCCAACTCCTTCCATCATCTGTTTTACTGTCATGACACATGATCAGCATCATGGAATAGTTTCTTGTTTGGGCAGCCTTATTTCTTCAGATTAGAAAACCCATACAGGTTACTGTGGCTCATGTTTCTGACAATCTGTAAACTCAGAGACATCAAACTGACTGCCTGCTTATACCCATCTCATTGGGTATAAGCAATAGTGAAAAGAAAAATTAAATTCTGCTGTTATGGACTCAGAAATTTCAAGGCATAAAATCATTTTAATGGACAATAAAACTGAGAAATTGTTGCTATGAGGCAAACTCTCCTCTCCAAGGTCTCATTATAACAATTGTATTAAGATTCAAAGTACTTCCATGAATCAGAAGCATTAAAGATTGTTAATGCTTATTTTCCTATCAGGATAAGAAAAAGATACACTACAAAGAAAATTCCAGTGAGCGAGCATATCTGCACCCAAGCCCTAAGAAAACGCGATATTACACACTCTCAAGGCAGAAATTATTATCTGTGGAATGGGAAGGTGTGGAAGAGCTATTTTCTTCAGGTGTCAGTTGTTAAACAATCAGTCTACTCTTCTCAAAACTCTTTTAAGGTGAACTGTTGTTCCTTTCAGGAAGCAGTTTTCTCCCAGGAGAATTTCCGACTTCAACACTTATGCTGGTGAGCCCATACACTTTTGCCATAACTTTTCCAAGCAATGACCAAACTTTATGAGAGATTTTAAGCATGTTAAAAATTATAATCTAATCAAAAGAAAGTACAAGGCATTGAGCCAAAATAATGTTATTTGAGACAGTTAACCCCGAATAACTCTGTCCTGATGACCCAGTGGGGAAAATTCTTCATTTTAAATGAGTCTTTTGAAAGGAGTGGCGAGGGGGGAAAAAAGACACAGAAGGTATAACAGCTTTCCATTTACTTTCATGTGCATTGGATCAAGGTAGATATAAACAAGCAAACCATTAAAAATAACCCCAACTCCAAATGTACACAAAAGCACAGATTATTATATTGCATCACACGTGGACAAATACTTCATAAGCTTGAAAAAATATGGTAATGTTTAGGAAGGTAAAATATTCATCATTTTACCACAATCCAGTAAGGTCTACTTTTTCTGCTAATAAATCATGTTTCTTCACATGCAGATGGAGTCCAGGGCAAGGTTTTCTAGGAGGTTTCATAAACAGAAAAGTGAGGCCAAGAGACATATGAGAGCTTGATTTCACTAGGTGTGGTGAAGAGCCAAACAAGGACCCCCCACCCGTTCACCCCGCTTTTTTTTTTTAATGTTGCACCTAATAACCACATACAAGTTATCTAATAGAGTAATAAGGTGTTTAGTTACTTCTTGATCAATCCAGAAGTTTGTTTGCCTACATTGACCCAGAATCATCATGCCAGCTATCTACCAACCTTCATAAACAGCCCTCCTACTACCATCAAGTCTGGTTGTGTGTACTCCTTCATGTGTTGTTTGAAATTCCCCACAACCTTTTTCCAAACGGAAATTTCTGAAAATTTCTTTCTTTACTGTTCCTATCTTAATAGATCATCCAATAAAGCTGCAGCCCAGCCTCTTACCTGGGAAGTGTTGGTAGGGTTAAGCACAGTGCTACTTAGAGGGCAAGCAGGTCTTGAAACATACAACCATTGTAAGCAATTAAACAAACAAACAAGCACTAATTAAAGCAGTGTCAAGAGTCTTTTCAGCAGCAACATTAAAAGTACAAGAACTGTTTTAATCATTATTCACTTTGAAGGTAGAGTTCAGATCAGGGAACTATTCTCATGGAAAGTTTAGACCGGCCATCTAAAATTGATTTAAAATAAGAAAAGTAGATTTGAAACTTAAGGATTTTTAGGATGGATTTGTAAAATACAGACAGGAATTGTCTTCAGTTTACACTCTAATTACCTTTTAAATTCCTCTTAAAAAAATTCTACTGCAGATCTGAACTGATTTGATGGTGAAGTATCTACAGCTAAAGGAAACCAAAGTAATTAATATTGCATAGAGTTCATAAAGCAAATATGCACTAGATTGATGTTGACAAAAGTGATGAGCTAACACAGAGATCTCAGTCAGTCAGAGTGTGAAAAGATGCTGGAAAATCTTCCCTGGATTGAACCTGAACACAGTGTACCAGGAAAATTATGTTCCTAGTCTTCAGTAAGCAATGCCCTTACCGCATATCCAATTGAAATTAAAGAATAAAAGCGCGACAGATTAGCAAGGTTACATTATACACATATAGAAAAAATTCTATATAAACATATATATATAATGTACAAATAAGTAAATATATATGTAATAGCACTTCATCAACCTATTCAAGTACAGCTATTTCACCCCTAGAAAGAATGTTTACAGGTATTTTACCATGATAATCAAGGACAGTTAAAGCTGGACACTAGGAGTTCAGGGCCCAGTGCTATAATGTTGTGTATTGTGAAGAGTTCTTTGTGAGGGGTAGCATGGTGAGAAAACATTGGAGGAGGGCAGAATCTTGTGCCTGTGATCTCAGCTTTATTGGGCTGGCTGGCTGCCCATCCACCCACCTGGTGTCTATGACTAGTCCTTAGCTTTTCTGTCTTCTTGACACTACCTGTAAACACGCCTCAGAATAAAAGAAATGGTGGTGAGGGTACTATTCTTCTGAACAGTGTAAATATTAAAGGAGAAAGGTGACACTGTGACAGATTTATTGATCAGAGTATTAAAACCTGAGCTATGGAAAGCAAGCAAACAACATTCAAATAAAAATTATTGAAAAATGTGCAGCTGGGGTTTTGACATACACATCAATGCAGTGTATCACCCAGCCTGAATGTATAATGGAATGGTCTATGGGACTGAAGGGACTTAAAAGAGATCACAGTAAAGGTCATTCGTATCTCTCTACACCACCACAGTTTAATTTGCTGGTCTCTTGATGGAATAGTGTGTGTGTGTCTGTGTGTGTGAGCTTAGCTGGGGAAAAATAAGTATTTGCACAGGTAGATCAAATTTCAGAACCCAGATTAAGCTTCAGTCGAAATGTATTGAAGTTAAATCAGATAGCCAATAAATTAGGTTGCAAAGAGCAAATATTGAAACACCAATGCTTAGCAACAGATAGGAGAGACCAATGCAAGAATTTATTGGAAAGGTGGCATCTGGCTGAAGGCATCGTCTACAGGTCTATGTGCCACTTGGCAATTTCCCCCACTACAGGTGGGAGCTTTGGAGTTAGAATGACACCTCTTGGCTAACAAGGTTTCCTAGTTAGGAAGCAGTTTAACCTTTCAGAGAGAAGTTTCTTGGTGATGTCACCATCTGTCTCGATCATATTTGCATCAAAATAACATTATTCTCATTATGAAAAACGGGCAAATAATTTGCAACAAAAAGTATTTAGTGCTAGTAAACCTAAGCAGTCAAAGAAGTGCCCTGTAATCTTATCTCCATCTTTAAAAGCTTGGTTCTAAGCCCTGCACCTTTGTTTTTAGAGGCAAGCAGCCTTTCAGCAAAAACAAAAACATACCAACTCCTACCCACAAGAGTGATTCAGGCAACAACAGTCACAGGTTGAGTAACTATTAACAGGCATCATTGTAAAGTCCAGAAAATATTAAGAAAAAAAACCAAAAAACAAAAACAACACAAACAAATTAATCAATAAAAATCTGGCCTGGGTTTCTTTCTGCTCAAGTAACAGGCAGGGCCAAGTGCAAATCTAAAGATATCAATTAATTACTGGATTATCCTTTTTCTTCCCAAAGTTTTCATTCTTCCTGATTTCCAAAATTCTTCTGTAGTGGCTATTTGCTTGGTTCCAGTTTTTC
Source organism: Syrrhaptes paradoxus (assembly GCA_013400615.1). NCBI lineage: Eukaryota > Metazoa > Chordata > Aves > Pterocliformes > Pteroclidae > Syrrhaptes > Syrrhaptes paradoxus. The sequence goes on from VZTO01014243.1 coordinate 13,768, forward strand.
AGATTATATGTATAATTTGTTTATTACTAGCCTAATTTTTCATGCCCTTCTACAGCCAGAACTCATTTACAAGTTCCAGGTCTGGTCTTGTGCACTTTCATTCACATATATAAAGTATATATATATTTGTATATATTTTCTTGCTATGTTTCACAGCTTTCACACACACAGCCCTTGTACTTACAGAGAGCTCTATTCCTACATTTGTCAGGTTAATTTATATTTTTTTTATGACAGAACAATTAGTTGTTAATGTGCATGTTTCTTGTTTTCTAATAGACAGGAGAGCCTTAGTTGAAAATATGCTGATTTTGAAATGAAATGTTATTTTTTAGAGGTGCAAATGCATTTAGACCTCTCAACTTATAACAATAAATTACATGAGATCTCAGAGGTAAGGTCTGCTGGCGAGCAAGCTAGGCTGAGTACTGGGTTTAATCAGGCTTTTCACTGCTGCCTGGGGGTCAGCTTTCCTTTATTCTGCACAGTTGGTGAAGTAGTGAGTGTCACGGGAGAATCACAGAACAGCTGAGGTTAAACAGGACCTCTGGAGCTTTACAGTCAACCCCTCTGCTCAAAGTAGCATCTGCTAGAGCAGGTTGCCCAGGGCCTCTTGGGTTTTTGAAACCTCCATGAATGGAGTCTCCATAGCCTCACTGGGACACATCACCACCTAACCCCCCTTTGCCACTTTTTTTTTTTTTTAAAAAAAACCAAACAAGAATAAAAGCCTAATGTTTTAAAAAAGTTCCTAGTTTTCATTAAACTAAGATCTTTAATAAAAAGAGATTGTTCAGGGTTTACAGTGGGAGGATGTTCTAGTTCTACAATAGCTGCGTTAATAGCTTGCGAGACAGATGAATTTATGTATTTGAAGAAAGATTTATTTCCCACCAGAGACTTTGATTCCACATTTTTCTCAAGTCAGGAATTTGCAAAAGATCCAAACATTTGTGATGTGTCATTGGTAGAACCCACAGCACAGAGCTGCTTGAGATGAAGGTGGTAGGAGTGAAGCTCTTCCTCCCTGGGCAAGCAGGGACAGACCTGCTGTGCTCTCTTTCCTCCTCTCCTCTGATACAAGAAACTTCCTCCCTGTCAGTAAGGAAATAAGAGTTGCACACTGACAACATTATTTCTAACCACTGTTCATCAACAGCAAAACACCTATCTTTAAAATTTAGAAGCAAGCAAGCAACTAACTCTCATCCTTTTCACACCAACAGCAAGTGTTACAAGTGCCTGCTAGAGAAGCCCAGGGCATCCTCAACATGGCAGTTCTCTGTTGCTGTTTTCTGGACTGCATGATACCCTTCAGCTAAATCCTGCTAGATATCTCTGTCTCCTCTCAAATAACGGCAAACAGCTATTGGCTAGGAAACAGAGAATTTAAACAATTCATCTATGGCTTTTCCACACTCCTTGCATTTTTAAAATTCTGTGGAGCCTGAAGTTGAGCCAGGGATTTTTTTTTAACCATCTTTTCCTTTGCCTTGTTGTCCAGAAAGAGTCCTAAGGGTCCTGAGAAGGCTTGAAGAGGAGGAAACTCTTTAAATTTGTCATAGCACATAAAAAGTCTACTCCTAAATTAAAACATCTAATCACCACAATTGTGTACATATGTTCATCTAGCTCTTCACTTTATTCTGAAACAGTTTCTCTGATGACTGCCTCCAGGTTTCTTCTTCTCCTCAACACAGCATCTGTCTGTGCTTTCTCTGAGCTTCTCAGTGTTTATGGTTGTCCTTTTTTTCAGTCCTTCTGCTCATGAGCTGTGTAGACCCAGCCCACCAGTGACATCAGGGAGAATTTGGGCTGGATTAGTTGTCCTGTCTACACCATGTTCCTGTGAGCTCAATTCAGGATTCAATGTTACGTGATGTAGCAAATAGGTTTTATGTCCGTTCAGATATAACAAATGTAAATGTGGCTTCATGGTTTTCATGGTACTGTAATGAACTCACCATTTCCAGCATGCAACATTTTTCTTTTTCATGATAACAAATCCTAAGCAGGTGAAAGTTTAAAGTAATTAGTCTGCTAGTTCTACCCACAGATTGATCACTCGATTTAGCCTAATGAATGTCAAAAGAAAAAGCAGAAATGTCAAGACATTTTCAATAATTCTTGACTGATGTAGGTAAAAGAACTAGTAATGTCATTTTAAGGTTGTATACCAGAAAAAGGAGGGATCAAAACATGCACCTCAGTTTATTATTTTCTGCAAACAATTTGATCTCAAATTCTAAATCCTGACATCAGCAATCTACTCACAAGAAGCAGTTTCAGGTCAAAGTGGAAAATAGGAACAATATGAGAGAAACGTAGACATTAAAAACAAAACCAGAAATGTAAATACTTCCAGAGAAAGTAAATTTGAAGGAAAAAAAAAAAAAGTATCCACAATGTAAACTTAAAGATATTCTCCATAACAAAAAATATTTTTACTACCCAACCGTACTGAAACTTTCAGAGAGTCCAGTGCTGAGCTGAATCTGCTGTGGTTGCACAGTAGTTTCTGTCTGAGAGAAGTAAGGCAACCATGGAATTCCTTGGTAATATTTTAGTGACAGAACTATTCTTGTGGCCATTGCTCTCTTGCAGTGATTTCACACAACACAACCCGGTGCAGAACAAGTCCCAGTTCCAATGTTGAATTCAAGTTCCGTACAGCCTACGTTGGCTTAATTTTCCTTTGGTTTACGACCAACAAATCTGTCTCTGGCTATTTGACTACCCTTGTCCTCAATAAAGAAGCTTCTGACTTACATCTGGTGGTCAACAGAGTTCAGCCATGATTCATAACTGATGTTTCTTCCTAATGGCTGAGGGATGGATGAACTTTTCCACAATAGCTGAGATTTCAGCAGAAGATGGCTGATATGGAAATCTGTTTCACTAAACCTGTACTTTAACTAATATCAAACAGGGAGGGAGGAAGGAAAGAAGCGAAGCATTCCTAGAACTAATAGGAGATTACCGTGATGACCAAGAAACCCAAGAGGCACCAAGTTGATTAGACACACCGTTACTACCAAATGGATGTGTTTTCCTGATCCCCATTCTAATTTATCATGAGAAAAAAGCAGCTGCGCCATTAAGTGTAGAGAAAAAGCCAATGAGATGTAAATATGCAAGAAACTAATTACCAGGCAGGCAAAAGAGCTTCTATTTTGGGTCTGTTGAGCAGGGGATTAATTTATTTTAATGGAAGTCAAATCTGCCAGAACAGGCTCATGTAGAACCTGTCGCCTGCAGATTCTCACAGAACCATCCTGTATGTTTGCATGGAGTGCTCTGTGTCAGAGGCTCTTCTCCACACAAGGCACAGTCCCCAGCACAGTGTCCTGTGAGGTCTGATTTAGCAAAAGGCACATTTCTCAATGGCTGGCACTGGGCAGTCCCTCGACAGTTTGTTTGAACTAGAGTCTAAAAAGAAGGAAACAAAGCAAACACCTCTGAAGTGTGTGTTTTCCTTGGATCAAAGACAATCAATGCTCATCTAACTCATGTTATTAATCTATTCAGTAGTAATCACTTAATGTTAAAGTGATGTGCATTTATAGATCTGAGAAGGAGAAAAAAATTTTCATATTCTCCTTTTTCAAAGACTTGGATCTTTATCAAATAAATAGCTTTATTTCAGAGCAGTTTTATTGTCATTTTTTCTGTCACACTAAATCACTGTTGGAGTAATTCGCTCTAATACACTGGATTTATGAAGTTTCTTAACTGTACTTAGTTCTTAACTGAACTTAGTACTGGATGTATAAACTGTATGAGTTTTAATCCTCTCTCAAGTACTCTGGCTATTTAAAGGTACAGGTAACCTTGTTATTGTTTCATTTTCTCTGAAGCCCATTAATTTGTAGAAATTAGCTTAAGTAAAACAGGCAACATCACAAAAACTTCATTATAAGGAAAGTGAAAAATAGCATCATGGCGAATTTGAACCATTTCACCTGGAACAACTGCAATTAAGGTCTTGGCCAGTGTGTGTAAAATCTTTTGAGTTTGTGGATTTCTTTGTTCTTTCCTCTCACCGAGACCACTGCTTACCCTCTAAGCAATTAGGGAGCTGCATATTCTCACATCGATTACATTATATGAAATTATATAATTTCCCTACCTTTCTGGCTGGATGCACACCTGCAGCATCTCTGAAGTTTATGTTAATATCAACATGAGATAAGAAATAACCATTAGGGCTTTTATGTACTGCAGAAATCATTCTGCATTTTAATGGTAGAGATTTGAAGCACAGAGGATTCACCATGACATTGCAAATATATCCCAGAAAAAAGATAAAAGTCACAGTACCACGTGTTCATTCGGTGGTGCGAACTGCCAGAATTTCTAGCAAGACTTTAAAAAAACAACACAGTGGCCAAGTCCCACTCTGAAATACTGTCCTGTAGCCTTAACTGGATTCCCCGCCTTTCTGTTAGTTTTCAACATTACATACTGTACAGAGGCACCTCTGACCCAGGTGTTGCAGCAATCAGAACATACAGTCTCACTTCTACCAGGAAAAGTGGATTTCAGTTCCACTGCAATGCAGTCTCTGCATATGTAAGAAGGGGGCTCAAGAGAGCACAGAGCAGTTCGTGTAACAGCATAGCATCATGACACTATGTTCAGAGTAATAGAAGACCAGCTGTAGAAATGCCAACTAAAGTTTTTACTTTAATTCAGAAGCACACCTAACCACATGCTTGCCTCACACACTCTGATGAAGCTTAAACCCATTTTTATACTATGCCAAATTAGTATCTCTATGTAGAGTACTACAGCTCAAAAATTTTAACGAGACAATTACAAACCATCTCTTAGGCTATCAGTCTTAAACATGAAAACCCCTAGTAAGTTATGAGAGACAGCGACTAAAGCACAGTCTTAGTTTATGAAGCCATCTGGTTGTCATAATATCTTGGTGTGGGTTATTTTCTTGAATATTTTGAAGTATCTCTATTTACAGTACAGTTCTAGATGAAATGCGTATGTGAAGCATTTGAAAGTATTCTGCTTAAAATCATCAGAAATAGCATCAGATGCTTGAAAAATTATAAATTAAATCTTTCACCCTTTGCATATATGCATTCCCCCTTGAGAAGCAGGATGCTGTAGTACGGAATCTCTGTAATTTGCCATTATTTTTCATACATTTTATTTGCCTGATGTATATCTGGTTTTCTCTGATATTTAATCTTCTTTTGCATTACCTCCTTTTCTTTCCCATAAGAGTTATCTGCAGATAAATTACTATCCTCATGATCTCAACATCTGAGAAATTTTCTTCCCTTCACTACTTAAATAAAAATCTTGATTTAGAATATTAACCCACAACTTGGAAAATTAAACTAAGCTGAGCCCAGATGTTTGCTTAGTTTATTTATCTTATTTTTGTTTCAAGTTTTGGCCTAATTCTTCACCAAAGGAACAGATGGGACAAGGTAGTATAAACCCAACATTTTTCAGGGCACTAGTGCAGAATAACGGGCTGGACTGTATCAGAGTTTTAAACCATCTGGTGGTAAAGCTTGTGATCTGCACAGAAATATTCAACTGCATGTAGGATGATGGGGAAGACTCTTCCACAGAACAGAAAGCACCTGGAGCAAGACAGAAGAGCAATTTCTGCTTTAACAACTCTGAAAACACAGGGGGAAACCAATTTGTATTGCTCACATGTGATTCATCTGTCATCTGTAACCATTCAAGGAGAAGAGCTGAGTATCACAGTGGGCAGTTATACAAGTCCGTGTTGTCAACACAGAGTGGCAGCAAGAACAAAGCAAGATGTTTGCCTACAAAAATGCAATTTGAACTAACTCTGGGTACAAGCGATGATACCAGTCTTTGTTGCTTGTAAGAAGCCAGCACTTTGCCCCTGCCCTGATTACTGCATGCAACTTGCCAAGCCTATTTCAAAAAGGATATCAGCGTAATATGTAAAGATAAACGAAAGCAAGATGGGAAGATTTCCAGCAAAGGGAAAAAGCCAATGAACAGGCTTATTTAAGCTGAAAGCAGGGGGTAGGGAGAGGAGGCTTTCCAAGCTATTTGTTGCTTCAAATGCCAAGTCAACCAGACACCATTACTTACTGCTGTCAGAATACAGAAATGGAACACTGCATACAATTAAAAAAATATTAATAACTCATATTTAGACAAAGTATTTCATATGACAAGGCATTTTTGAGAGGGAAAAAGTAGGCAGGCTTACAAATACAAAGATTAAAACATTCTGAATTATGTAAAACTCCACATTCTCCTGCCAAGAAAATTCATAGAATCATAGAATGGTTTGGGTTGGAAAGGACCTTAAAGATCATCAAGTTCCAACCCCCCTGCCATGGGCAGGGACACCCTCCACTAGACCAGGTTGCTCAAAGCCTCATCCAGCCTGGCCTTGAACCCCTCCAGGGATGGGGCATCCACAGCTTCTCTGGGCAACCTGTTCCAGTGTCTCACCAGCCTCATAGTGAAAAATTTCTTCCTAATGTCTAG
>VZTO01014243.1:20534-40631 GCA_013400615.1 Syrrhaptes paradoxus
GACCTTGCACTTGGCCTTGTTAAATTTCATGAGGTTTGCATGGGCCCACCTCTCGAGCCTGTCAAGGTCCCTCTGGATGGCATCCCTTCCCTCCAGCATGTCCACCACACCACACAGCTTGGTGTCATCAGCAAACTTGCTGAGGGTGCACTCCATCCCACTGTCCATGTCTCCAACAAAGATGTTAAACAACACTGGTCCCAGTACCGACCCCTGTGGAACACCACTTGTCACTGGTCTCCACTTGGACATTGAGCCATTGACCACAACTCTCAGAGTGCGGCCGTCTAGCCAGTTCCTTATCCAGTGAGTGGTCCTTCTGTCAAGTCCATGTCCCTCCAACTTAGAGACAAGGATGTCATGTGGGACCGTGTCAAAAGCTTTGCACAAGTCCAGCTAGATAATGTCTGTTGCCCTTCCTCTATCCACCAGCGCCGTGGCTCTGTCGTAGAAGGCCACCAAATTAGTCAGGCATGATTTTCCTTTGGTAAAGCCCTCACTATTTTACGTAGTAGAATTTAAACTTTTAAACACCTTCCTTGGAACCACATTTTACTGACTACTGTCCTGAGATACCATCAGAACCAGATATTTCTACTAGTTTACAATATGCACATTTCCAGTTTTCTGTGCTGAATACAGAGTCTATCTCTTCTGAGCATGGATTTGATGGCAACGCTGACCACTGTTAAAGGCGTATCTCTCTGTAAAACTCAGAAAAGTGCAACTTCTAGAAAGATAAGTCCCAAGACGAAAAACAACTTTGAGAAGTCTCTGCCGTGAACCTTTTCCTAATGAGCAGTGAGTCAGGTTTTGCCAATAGCTTGATGACTTACTTTCTGCATCCAAAGAGATCAAACACATTCAAGTAAATATTGCAAACATCAGGTATGCTCATAACAACAGTGATAAGTCATCATTAAAAATCTTGGGAGAAAAAAAAGTTTGAGGTTTTTTTTATTCATGAAACAGAGAGAGCATTTTATTCTGTGATGCTAAAAGCTATGGCTGGACAAAAGACAAGAGTGAAAATTACCAGATGCCTCACAAATGAGACTGAACAAACATTCTTGGTAGAAAATATATAATCAAGCAGCAATGCTACACTCTGGAGGAGTGAATGGTTTGCAAGGAATCTGACTGGCCTTTTCCTATGAGCTATCCCCCATCCCCCAGCTACCCGCTTGTTAACTTTTCTTTATCATCAGTGGTCCAAGTATCCGAGGACTTCCTTGTAAAACAGGGAATGCCAGAGCATCTAGCTTCTGGGAATCTCTTTTTAGAGATAGTTGGTGGCTGGGAAAAGAGGATTGCACATATTTGACACATAAACCACTGCTTGTTTTGGAGATTTGTGCCAGGAAGGACAAATGGGTCACAGAATGCAGCCCCCCCTGCTGGTGCAGCCAAACCACATAAGCAGCATTGACTCCCAAAGGGTTGAGTGCCCCCTCATACCATTGGCCCCAAAATACACTCATATTCTACCTTTCTGGTAGAAAGACAAAGTTTAAAAAAAGTTGATTAATAAAATGCCACGCGTAGAAAGTCATCAAAGTCAGCATCTCATGGCCTTATGTCTCTATTGACCCCAGAAAGTGAATCATGTTCCTCTATTTCCTCCCTTCCATCAAAAGCAAGGCAAAAAAAAAAATCATTAACTTGGTCTAAGACAGATTTGCTTCCTGACACTAGATCTTGCATTTGTAGTGGGTAGGGAGTTGTAGAATAACAACAACAGCAACCTGCACATCACCTTCCTTCTTCATCAAGCCAAAAACTGGACTGAGAAACTCTGAGAGCTTTATCATTGTGTTGTGCTGCATTTTACTGTATCGAGGATGTGGAAAGTGAACACTCTAGAGATCCTTTGGCATTTACTGGAAAGTGTTGTTCTGCAATTACTGCTTATCAGTAGCAGATGATCTTTTGCACTAGTTACCATAGCCAAGGCCCTTTTCTTATTGCAGTAGTAAATAACATCTATTTTTTAGTTTGATTTTTTTTTCCTGGATGTGAGTTGTCAAGACTGACTTATTTGGAAGTTAAAGATGTCAAGGGTAAGTACTGAAACACATACTCAAACCTTCAAGACTAAAAAAGACACAGCAAGCTACTATGTCTGCATAATAGAGAAGGCACGAAGTGCTGGCAATACAAGCATGCGGAAAGCTAAAGTAACGCTTAAAACACAGGCACTTAACCAAGAACATCTTTATTTAAGCAGACCAAATAGAATAACACACCAAAAAGGGAAAAAAATCTGAAGAACAGAAATTTCTCTGCAGGGGTCCTTATTCTCCCAAGATCTGTTCTCATGTCTCTATTGCTAATTGTCTTATCTGTCTTTCTTACATTCCTGAACTGAGGAATACAAATAGATTTCCTACCAGCAAGGCTGACTGACCTTATTTCCACAAAGGCACAGAGAATCTCTGGTCCTCTGTGTTTTGACAGCAGAAATATTAAGCTAAAATATATCCTCTTCAGAAAAGGAGTCACAGATATGGGCAAATAAGAGCCTGCAGGTTGAAAACTGCTGCTAGCTGGACACTGTGCCATGCAGTGGTTCACACCACATAGTACTGGATAGTCAGGCACCCAATGAACCCAACCTCTTCCAGGCAGCTTGGCTCCAAGTGATTATTGAAGAATGTTGGAGACCTGGAGTCAAACAAGCTGGAATATCCTTAGAGGAAGGACAGAGCAGATCAGTGCCCCACCAGATACATGAAAGTGCTCTGAGATACAAGGGCAGAGTAAAAAAAACAAAAAACAAACAAAAAAGCCACCCCAAAAATCAAAAAAGCACCCATCATAACAAAGGGATTCTATTTGTAGTTACAAATCTGTAAAAGGAAAACCCAAACCAGGGGAATTTCAGTGATTTCACTCACACACTCTCTGGAGCATTCAATAAATATGATCAATGCACCTTCTTTTGCACTAAAAGTAACCAACAGAAGAATGTCTGATCTCAAAAAGGATGTGAATTATGGTTGCCAGAGCAGCAGGGCCTGAGGAATCTAATTCCTTCTGTGAGCATAGAGTGGTCAGGGAAGCAAATGCCTCAGCAGCTTTATCAATTTAAAAAGCAGTTCTAGAGACTAGAGAGGATTTTGTTTAATGACAAAGGAATGTTGACTTCTTAGATGTTGCAGAGGAACATGATGTAAAGGATACAGAGGTTATTTGCAGCCCTAGGAAAAGGGCCAAATGTATTTTATGAGTCCTCAGATGAACAGAAGTATTGACAAAACTGCTAAGGCTGTCATGTATAACTCAAAACTCAGGCCAAGTCCAGCAGGAGGCTATTTCAGTACCACAGCAAAAACTGGCTTCAGAGGAAGAAAAAAAAAAAAAAAAGCACATGACCTTTCTGCAGAGCATGCAAGCAAATCTATTCCCTGTGTTCAGCTATCATTACCAATAGACAGTATAATTTTAAGAGGTCACTTGATTTGTTATTTACTCGTTCTCACTAGACATCATCTACCTAGTGGGATTCAGTTTGTCCAGCATGCATTTAAGCAGTTGTCAGCCCTGTATAGATTTATATTAATTTAGTATGATTACACAGTGAAGCAAAGACAGTTACCTCCTGACAATCTCATTCAACAGAAAACAGAGAACAAAACATTATCAGTAACGGAGGTCACAGTACCCCAGACCTCATAGTTTTATGAAGAGACAGGAAAAACATAAAACCTTTATGGTTTTGGGGCCTAGAGTCTACTAACTGTTTCCTGACAATGGATTTTCAGAATCAGAAGCAGCAGCATCATGGGAGACTGTACCAGTCAAATGGACACTTCTGAGGGAAAAGGAAACACCTTTTAGAACTCCTTAAGAGAAGGGAGGGAAAAAACAGGAACCTGGCTGCTGGGCTCAGGGACCACATCAAGTCTACAAGGCAAAATACAACCAGAATACAAAGACTTTTATTTAACAGCCAAACTGCAGAAAACTATGCATAATAACTATGTAGAAAGCCTCAGAAAAATGCTAAGTAGCAGGTCATTCATATACTTCTAAAATGCTCTATCACAACTGTTGCTTTAGCCATTATTATTTATGCATCTTAATTATACATTATTATTTTTATTACTAATACTTCTGATAATGGGAGGGGGAACAGTACCTTTTGGGTGGCCTCACCACAACCATTTGTAAACGGCTGTTGTGCTGTGCAGAGGCTGCATCTGCACAAACCCAAAGAGCTTCATGTAGATATTGAACAAAGCTGACCTCTGCCAGAGGATTTGGCTCAGAACAGCTACCAAACACCACAAAAATATATATGTTAGGTTGTTCACCTGTGAAACTTTCAGGAATAAAAAGGAAACACTTACTGACAACATAAGAGAAGTTAAAAATATCCACATCAGAACGAAGAACAGGAGATGCAATAATGACCAAGCAGTCAAAAAAAAAAAAAAAAAAAANAAAAAAAAGGTCACTTTGAACCAGCAGCTCCTTCTGCTTTGTCTAAACTTAAAGAGCCACTCACAAGAAGGCCAAGTGAGAAAGAGGACCTGCAAAACCAGAAAAAAACTCAGTAAACCCTGTCCAGCCCCTCTAAATGTAGGAGCATTAAGAGAAATCAAAGCAAGCACAACAGAATTGTCTCCTGGGACTGCTCCTGTGTCCTGGATAGGAGAGTTTTGCATCAGCACACTTATGGTTAAGGAGCTGGAGCACATCCACAGTAAACTTCAGACTGATTTTGCAAATTAATAAGTAAAGGTCAAGGCTGAAGTTTCAGCCACTGACTCTGGCCGCACATGGATCACCGTCCCTAGAGACAACAGATGAAGAAGGCACAGTTCTGTGACACCACCTCATCAACTGGCACAAGTCATCAGCGTTTCCAAAATAAAGATGCAGGCAGGAGTTCCATTACCAGAAGGAACAGTTTCAGAAGGTAATTCTGTGTCATGTGGACTCCAAAATCACTTGGAAAATGTTACTTCACATCTCTTTGTTCCTGTAGGGGGGGCTGACAGCATCTCTTCCCAGTGCCAGCACTATCTCTGCTTAGTTGTTGAGGCATCTTACCTAAACATGTATGAATCTAAAACACGAATAAAGGACAGGGTGTTTACCTGAGGTAAGTCAAAACAGGGCAAGAATATGCACTCTCTTCTTCTATTCCAGGACAGTCCCATTTCTACGATTGTATTATTGTCATCATTTTTTTGTTGCTATAATTGCTGAATTATTGCAGTTTCTTGTCATTGAAATAACCAAGATTGTGAAAGAAAAGGGAAGTGGCAAAGTAATTCTTTAGTACAGAACTCATGTAAAAGATTGCCAACTAATTAACAACAGGAAGGACAGAAAGAAATAATTGCCCAGACACTCAACTGGCATGTGCAATAACCCACTATATATGCTATAATTCCACAGATACCATGAAGACACTTTACATTGCAAATAATTGAATCAATTTACTTTCTTGTCCTTCTATTTTACAAATATATTTGTAAAGGAGATTTTTTTTTTTAATTACACAATATTGCTTTCCAATAACTTTTGGTTACTCATTAGTAAGTATATTATACCACAACACAGCAGCTGTAGAAAAAGCTTTCAATTCTTTCTTCAGAAACACAGCATGTATTATTTCCGTATTGTGCATAGCAGGTAGGTAATGTTCCTGGCCCAAGCAGTAAGAAGCAATCTGTGGTTTGCATATCACAAAGAAATAAAGAGGAAAACTAGGAGATTCCTCTCCCTTCTGCTTAAGGGCTCACAGATTGAAGGACTACATCACTTGGGCACAGCTAATACATCATGAGGTTTCGTAGCTGGAGCAGTGCACTGAGCAGCAACATGCCACAGGGTTTGCAACTAGTCATGCCAAGTGGGAAATCTGAAAGCATATTTCTGAGATTTTTAAAAATTATGATGCATTTCACATAGCTTGCTGAGATTTTACAGGAGCGACCAGGGTATTGCTTCAATGACTACGCATACTACTACAGACACTGTCCTCAAAGATCTCTCAGGATGGGTGGCGGCATTAAAAAGAAGTGGTCTCCAGCAGGCAAAAAACCCACCACTGAGTATCACAATCTTGTCTTGGGCAATTCCAACGGCATTTCAAAGCACCATCACTGTCAGGAAGTGAATAGGGTATCAAACACAAACTGCTAAAGCTATTACGGGTGCCTCCCCAGAGGAAGACAGAAACAAAGTTTTAAGCCTTCTTCATTATACATTGCAATCAGAGCTTCCTCAGCTGGAGAAAAGATTAAAGCATCAACAAGAGCCTGACTTCTTATTTAGTGATTTCCAAAGCACGTGCCAGCCATATGTTAATAGCCAAAAGACAAGAGCCTTGAACACTGCTGTCGTAGATCTTACAAATTGATGAGACATTCTAGAACTATAAGATAAATACTGAGAAGATGTTTCCCCGCTTACTGCCAGTATACTCTGATTCCCAGTATGAACAGTACAGCTGCTGAAGTAATTTTGTGATTTAAATGTTAACTAATAGAATTGCAGAGTTTTTCTTTTATTCATATGATTTTTTTGATCTACATAATTCTTAATGGTATAGGAGGAGCTGGTGGGTCTGTGTGCAGAGGGAAAACTGAACAATTAAGAAATTAATGGTCTATTTAATTAATAAAATTTTAAAAAAGCAGATAAGTTCTGATTAAATGTTTCCGGGTAATTTTTGTAAGAAATATCCTCTGATCTTGCCAGACATTGTAAGCCTCAGTTTGTCCGTATAGTTCCCATTGAAGCTAATAAGATCCAGGAACAGTGCACAGGACTCGGTCAAGAAATTAGTTTTGCATTGCATGTAGGATCTGTACCTAATTTGTGCTCTCATATTCCTCCCTTTGTTCAGGCTAGACAAAAACAGACAAGCCAACAAGTTAATGTCAAATAGCAGCTAAAGCGAGGAGATGAGTCTCTGTTAAACAAGTGTGGCATTTACATGGCTGTTTGTTTATGGCAGCACCTATGGCCTGATACAGGTTACCCAGACCTTCAAGGTCTAGGTTGCCTTTGAGACAAAGGATGTCAAGGTACTTCTGAATTTCTCCATTAAATTACAGAGCAGGAAACTTGAAAAAGAATGACCAAGTTTAATGCCACACAGCTTCAAATCACTTACTCCCTTAACAGACAAGTACTAATTTTCATCTCTTGCTGTATGGTGCAAAGTACAAAACAAAAAGAGTACAGTTTTTATAGGCACAAGAAACCGTGTTTAGCAGAGGCTGTTCTAGTTTTCAGAGATGAAACTTCACAAATGTACATTCCCACCTTTCTTCCTCCTGTGACCTGCATGTATCTTTCAAGGAATATGTGCTTGGGTCAAACAAAAACACTCAAAATGGAACACTACCACAGTTATTTTATGGGATGTTCTACATCCAGGCTGTATAATCACAATGACAATATGGCTGTAGTTTAAGGACAGAAGAAGAGAGATCATACATTCCTTTCCTTTTTTTTTTATTCTGAGGAAAAGTAATGACTATATTTGGCATTTGTAACTTCTTGTTTGTACTAAGTTAAGTGTCATAATGCAAATGTTTTATTTTTATTGCGCTCCCAAAATGTTCTTAAATTTTCAAGTGCATTAAACATAGTATTTATCACAACTCTAGCCCTGCTCAGCACATCTGCACTCACATACATGTTTTGGCACTGCCTGTTGTACATCATAAAGTTGAAGATAAAAGATATGTTAAAACCCTGCTTAAGAGCCATTTGCTGCTAGACATCAAAACTCACAAGTACAGACTACCAAAACTTTCCAATAGTCTTACTAATACTTCCACTTGTTGTCATACTCCAGATTTTTTACTACTTAAAAAAACCCCACCATCTTAATTTGCTTGAAAACTACAACAGATGTGACAAGCAATTAGCAAATGTTCTTTTAATCAAGTGAGTCATTTTTGACACCTTTTATTAAAAAACTATAAAAAGCAACACACCGCATGATAGTTATGGTGGGAGTGCTGTTTCCAGAAACCTGCCACTCATTTTGTTTGCGTGCGTGAGCCATACCTGGGGCTCATGCGGAGCAATTTACAATTAATGCACATTGATCAATTTCCATTGCGCTTGCTCACAGTGGGTTTACACATAAAAAAAAAAAATGATGGTATCAGTAAATGACTTGAATTGAAGACAGAACACAGAGCAGCAAATAAGAAAGTGAACACATAAAACAGGAAGGTAAATATGTGTTAAATACAGATACAATTGTTAATTCAACCAGAAGTTGTCCATTTGCAGTGCACTAAATCAGAGCTCCATCAGAAGGAACACACTCCCCTAGTCATTCTTCATCCCTAAACTCTCTTAATTTTACTTTCAATTCTCCATTCATGCTCCAGAAGTGTAGGAGGAAAGCACAGATTGTAACTTAACTGCCAGAGATATAGCCTCCTAGTAATGTAACTTTATCTTATTTTGGAAAGGTGTGAGTTTTAGTATTTCCAGATTGAACTTGAAACTAAGAGGGCCTCCTCAGGATTTATTTTGAAGATTTAGCTGGTATTTGTGGAAGCACAAACCAAAGTACCTGATAATGGTTGCAAGATTTTCAGTCCTTCTGCATCACAGGAAGAACTAGATCTGGAACTGGTCTTTCAGGGAATTTAACGCAGATATGCAGTTAGTCTTTAAAAAGTTTGATATCAGATTAGTAATGTTTGAGCATCCTTCCTGCATTTGGCAGAAACAGTCCTCAAAAAGAAAGAGTCAACAGGACATTTCAATTTCTTAAGAAAAAGCATCAGGTGAAAGATCTAACAAAATCAAGTACCTTGTCTCTCCTCTCCGTTTTAACCGAGTGGAGATGTGCAGCTTCAGGTGATCTAGATCTTATGGTGAGAGACTTTGTCAGAATGGCAAGGCTTTTTTTAATTGCCATTATTGAGAAAAAGCTTAGAGAATACATCAGCCTCAATTTCTAAAGACGGATTAGGAGATTTACGCTCATCCAAAATACTTTTTCCACTGTGTCGTGGTTTAAGCACCACGCAGCCACTCGCTCACTCCCCCACCCCCAGTGAGATGGGTACACATTGCCACAGATTGCATCATACATTTCTCAAGGCTAATGTCATTTTGCAGTACTGTTTTGCCTATTTGTATTTGCTAGAACAACAGCAATAACATGACAATTAGTGTCTGAAAGAAATGTATGGCATGCTTATTTTCTGAATAACAGAGTCGAGGTCACTTGCTAGTCATTACTGTAAAGGATATTCAGTATATTTCTGATCCCCTTTAAAAAAAAAAAAAAAACCCAAAGCAAAACCCAAACCAAACAAAACATTGAGGGAGCTATGTACCTGATCTAAGCACCTCTAAGCACAGACCTTTGCAATCTTTACTAGAAGCTTCACATACAGACTAAAGTTAGATCTGAATTCATAATCAATTATTTGTAAGGCAATCCCTCTTCTATCCCTATCTTGGCTTTATCAAGGGTCACAACTGTATCTTCTGAAACAGTGTCCAAACACACCCTATTTTCTTGATATTTTCTATTAAGCTTCAGTTTTTAAAAAATTATTTTGTCAATATCTTGGTTCTCAGAAGAGACTAAGAGGCTAGCCTTGCCTCCCTGAAAAAACACAGACAGGGAACATCCTCACACCTGGAAAAGAGTCTCTCTCTACCAGCCTTCCTTCTGTAATCTACTAGCATAACCCACTGAGCATGCAAAAAAAAAAATATTTTTTTTTTCACACCTCACACTTTCTCTTTTTAATACATTTTGAAATTAATCTGAAGGGGATAAAGTTACCTTCACCTGGTACCACTGTCTGACACTCAAGCCTTTCTCTTCAAGAACTGCATTTGCAGCCCTGTACCACTCCTTCTGCCATATGGCTTCATACAATTTTTCCACCTGTAAATGACAGCCAGGGATGATTTTCAACAATGCTGTACCTTCACAGTTAATAAAGCAGGGCCAGAGGGTGCTCCAGGGTCTTACAGGTTGCAGAAGTGATGAGGATATTGGGCTTTTATCTCTTAGAAAGCATTGATTTCTCTATATTTTAAAGAGAAGCAAATGGAGGAAAGTGGAGGAATAATTAAGGGAAGGCAAATAGGAAGGAGAAAAACAAACAATGCCTGAAAAATCTTATTAGCACATAATAAAATTGGACAGAGTTTACCAATAACTTTAAAGAAAACATCCCTATATGTCTTCTAAAATCTTTCAAGATGAATGTTTTTTTCTTCACAACTGCGGTTGGTTAACCTTGGCTGGATGCCGGGTACCCACTAAGCCCCTCTATCACTCGCCCTTCAGCAAAATAAAGGGGGAGAATAAGATGGAAAACTCGTGAGTCAACATAAAAGCAGTTTAATTAAAGCAAAGGCCAAGACCATGCACAGAAACAAAAGGTAAACAAAGATGCTATTCTCTACTTCCCCTCAGTAAGCGATGTCCGGCCACTTCCCGGGAAAGCAGAGCTTCAGTGTGTGCAGCAGCTGCTCCTGGAGACAAACACAGCAACAAACACCCCCCTCCTCCCGCCTGCCCTTGGCTGTTATGGCTGAGCTAAGGTCACATGGTATGGAACAGCCAATCCGGGTCAGCTGTCCCGGCTCCGCCCCTCCCAAGCTGTGTTATAAACACCCTGCTGGCTGCCAGGGGGACACTCAGCCCTGGGAGGGCTGCTGTGGGGAGACTGGCTCAATCTCAGACAGACCGGATACAACAAGAAACCTTATAGTTAGGTTGAAAATATTAGTGACAATTTAAGTGAAATTTCTGGCTTTGTCTTTTTTTTTTTTTCTTTTTAACTGAAAATTGTATTGTTTCTAAATGAAAACTTTTGACACCTGTTCTGGAAAACCAGAAACTGAGTGGTGGGGTATTCCAGACTCCTCAGGACACTGCATTTCAGAATATTTTTGTGAAATAATTCAGGGCTCACTTTAAGAGTTCCATCTGAAAATGGGTTCAGATCTAGAATCTGGACAAAAAAAATATCTGGGGTCCTTCTTAGGCTGTGTGCCAAACTCTTACAGAGGCTGTCTAATAGTGGGTCAGGGTGAGACAAGGGCAAGCTCCTGAACCCTGAAACTCAGTATAGTTTTCAGATTCACTAGTTCAGATATATTGTGTAATCGTAATCTCAGAGATAACTGGCTTGGTAGTTCATTAGATAAATAGAATAAGGGGTTCAGGTAACAACTAGATCCACGTTCATAACTACATACAACGTCTTTCTTTAATTACAAGTCTTGAGGTAGAAGACATATCCTATGTATTTCTATACTATCAGGCATATTAGGTCTGAGTCCTCATATTTTTGGACTTCCATTAATAATAATATAAGAGGAAATAAATAAATATTGCATGTTTTGTGCAGAATCACAGCTGAAGATTGTACATATATGGCATCATAGCCCAGCTAGGAAAACAGATAGTGGCTTAAGGTTCTGTTTTTATGACTATGGAAAGAATATATCTTTCACATTAAAAATGGCAAACAGATAGACTTTGTTGCTATGGGACACTCTCGCATAATTTTTCCTTGCTATGTTCATTCAGTCTTCAGCTTATAGATCTAACAGTGGTTTGGCAAATTGCTTTTGAGCTTATATTATCGAGAATCAATTTTCCTTCAGCAGCTAAGCAATTACAGTAACTGAAAATTCTCACTTCAATATCTGCTTAGACGTAACAGTTGCCCTCAAAATTTGTTATCAGGGCAAATTTTAAACTGGGACTCTGAAAAATATTTTTCTGAGAGGTAGCAGCTTTTCTTTATCCTTCTTCAGCCCCCTTTCTATTTATTTTCAACAAGCATTTGTACAAAATGACTTTACTGATTTCTGCAGCATTACACTTACGTGTGGGAATTTTTGTGAAAGAAACAGTGTATTTTCTACATTTAGTTGCAGAAACAACCCAGGACTCCCCAAATCTTTCACAGTAGCAAGAACAAATAAAACTAAATACATCTTTTGTATGAAGGACAACAAAAGCAATATGCAACACTTGTGTGTCAAGAGAAAGTTTAAACTGAAACTAGGTGCTGATTTGGTCCGTTTTGCTTTAGTCTTTCAGGTAATTAGTATTTTTTTGGGTTGAAGGAATGCTTCTGGCAAGGTCTGTGTGCCCCAGAAAATTAAAATGTGAACAAGTTCTGAGGTTTTCTAACCTCTTTTTCCCACTGGCTCTCCCAGAGGGGTTACATGCTCCAGAATCTTTTTTCCATCTACTATTTTCAAAATATACACTCATTTGAAAACTGAATAGAAGCACCTCACGAGTTCCTTGGCTTACTGCTCCAAGTCTCTGTGATGAAGGCTTTCAGACTTTTTTGCAGATGACACAGAGAATTAATTTAAGTGACTGATAATTAGGCTCTTCAAAAAAAAAAGTAAAGGGAAATAAGGGGGAGCAGGCAACGCGTCCATGAAAATCTCAAGGGACTTTCCATTACAAGATTTGTTGCCTTTGCATTAATTATTCTGATCCCTGTAAATAGGGTAGAAGCATCAGTTGTCTACAGCAAACGGTATGAAATAGTTTTGGCTGGGTTCACATACTGCGGACTTCCAACATGGCTATGGTTGCTTCCCTAACGTCTATCTCTCAAAATGAAAAAGTCCCCCAGTAAGCTGGGCAGCCAAACCCTTTGCCTAAACTGGTCTCTTCCCCTGGTGTCCTCCTGTATTTGCTAAAATGCAGACTTTTACAGAGCTAGCAAAGTGGAAGAGACTGGCTGACCGAGAAGATTACTATATTCGGAGACTGCAGGTGAATATTTGAGCCTTCCCTAATTTTCCTGTGTGATCTTGTTTGAAAGATTTTACTCTCTTCAGTTTTCCATCAGTTAAAAAAAAAAAAAAAAGACAGTAAAATATTTCCCTACCCACTCTCTGTCACTCTCTGTATACCTTGCTTGTAAGATGTTGTAGTTTTAGGTGCATGCACAAAGACAGTTTTGGTTATGACTAAGTTTTCTATGGGATACTGTAACACTCCCCCTTCACCCCAGTCTAGAATAAAATTGTATCATATTAAAGTTCAACTGTACATTGAGGACAAATGATGTACACACTGATTTCTGCCTTAGATTTCACAGTTCCACAAAGCTTGAGTCCCTACTTGCAGGGAAAAAAAAAAAACCTCCTAACAACTTTGCTGAAGCTTTATCTTTTAAAGACAAGATGATTACCAAAAACTTGGGCTTCTCTAAATGGCAGTATTTTTTTTTTCCAGTGGAGTGGTCAATTTCTAACTGCAGACACCCAAAAATTGAGGGGCCAGTTTTTAAGGAGACATCCCAGGGATTTAGCAATGCCATTTTGTCAAGGCTAAATCTCACAGAACCTCCTGCTTAGTGAGGGCACCAGCTAAAGTATGCCATAATTTTGTACAGACAGTCCCGGAGTCTCTTGCTGCTGAATTATTTATTAGTGAGACTCGTTGTTTGTCAAAGCAGATAATAGGGAAAATGTTCCCTGGGAAAAGAAAGATAATAGTCATGCTTTTATGCTGAAGAAGAATCTCATTTTATATATTCAATGATATTTTTACTCATTGAATTTGAAAAAACATTTAATAGCTGGTCTTAATAGGTTAAAGAACACTTAAGATTCCAAAAGATCTCAAAAGATGTATCTAAACTGAGGAATATTCTGTTTTTGTAAAGAATTCTGAAATTATGTGCTTTTGCAAACCTACCTAAGCACACCATTTTACTAACAAATTATTTTTGATAAAAAAATATAACACCTTCATGCCAAAATTTTCAGCTTTTGCTACTGATTGCAATAAAAAGGAAGAAATAAAAAAAAGACACAGGGCAGTTTCGTGAACTCAGCAGCCTCAAAATAGAAGGAAAAGAATCTCTAGTAAGAAGTGCTGCTGTTCATGACCAAGCACCTCTGAAGCAATACGCTTTCTCCAGCAATTCCCTCGACAAGGTCTCAACACTTGCCGCAAATAAAGCCCCAGAGGGACAGGGAAACCCACTGTCACGTTAGATATGCACCTTTCATTGTACCATGGAGGGCATCCTGATATTGCTGAGGGAAGGATGCCAAACTGCAAACCCTGCCTAGGCAGAAATTTGTGTATGAATTCATCAACGTCGGTGGTAACTTCCAGCTTATGAATGTAATTTATCATTTGTTCTCTAGTGGCCTGATCTGGTTTTGGATGAAGTCCGTGGAAAAACTACTGCCAGCTTCCCTGACAGCTAAATCAGGTCATAGATGGAAAGATACAGAAGGGATACAAAAGCACAGGGAAACAAGTAGACAAAGACAAGATTACTTCTGTGATTCTGAAAGAGTCAGAAATCTCTTTAAAACTTACCTGTTTGATCAAAACATGTTTAGTCAAAACTAAACTTCAAGCATGAGTAGCATATATGACATAGGTAGCACATCAGGGATAAGTGTTAACTCCATTATGGCAAATGTACATATAGGCTAGAGCTGGATCTTCACTGAGCAGCAGAATTGGCAAGTGTGGTTTTGGTTTGCTTCTGTCTAAATCACTAAACATTAGTTACAACAAGGCTGGAAGTAGAAATCATCAATAACTTTTGACTGGGCTCAGACACAACACACAAATGGAACCCTAATGTTATAATACAGATGTAGAAGGAAACAATGTCTCCGAGGAAAAAATGGGGCGGGTGGCAGGGAGTGAATGTCATCATCCTATATCTACTCGCTGGCTATCTCTCAGGCAAGTTTATCTGCTGCCTGAGGCAGAAGACTGCCAGAAGCCAACGAGAAATAATGGGAGATATTAGGTGGTGGCTCCTGCTATGGGAGACAGGAGACCTTGGTAGGGATTAAGGATCTCTGGCTTTCCTATGGGGCAGGAAGAGCAACCCTGGTTCCCTCTAGATATCCCTTCTACTGCCCCACGCTGATGAGAGGCTGCAGCTGCTTCAGATGTACCCTTTACCCAGTGGCTAATAAGTGCCTTTTTTGACTGGGAAAAAGCCTGAATACATGCTGATCTTTAGACAGAGCAGCAGCCTTTGAAAATACACTCGTACAATACCTAGAGTGCAATAACTGGAGACAAAGCGTAGCTGTTTAAAATGGCTATAACAGAACAACCAATTTAGTTATTAATCTATTCTTGGAACTAGAAAAGTACCATCCTAAGTTATGCTTTCCAGATGACTGCTCTAATCAGTCTCTGTAAGTCAGAAAGAGCTCAATTTTTCCTGTGATCTTTATATTCTTCATTAAACTGACAATCAGCATTAATTAATCAACTCTTAATCTGCTCATTGTAGGAGAAAAAATATTTCATATAGAAGATATTCTGTTTTCTCTTGAGTCTGTAATTCATCCTTATTAGGCTCTGAGAGACGGGGGAGCTGCACAGAAAGCTCTCTTCTCCCATTCATGCAAATCCTTCCTTAACTTGACAGCGCTGGATATGCCACATACAGTCAAGTTCAGCAAGGTCCTTGGTATATGCTTCACTTCCCGCATATGAGCTGTCTCATTAAAGTCACTGCTTCACCGTAATCTCAGGGATTGACAGAATCCCTGCTTGGTTTCTTTTTCTCATCACCCAGAAATCATACCATCCCCATTTAAGCAAGGAAGTCCCTGACCATGCCTGGGAGAGAAGACACTCCGGGAAGAGGGAAAGAATAAGGCCAATGTAGAGCACTTCTCTCCCTCATGTGATCTCCAAGTGACTGGCAATTTAGGGGCTTCCTAGACCAGAGGATGCATCTAGACCACCGTGTTTAATAGCAACTGAAAAAGATGTGATGGGAACAGGCTATCATGGAGGAAATAAACTCTGTCTCAGATGAACACAGGACAGATGTGAACAACTCTGCAAGTTCCATCTTGTACAGATCACCACCAGTTATAAGAAACACTACTTATAAGAAACTTCTCTAATTCAGCATGCCACTCTCAGTATTAACTACATATCTTGGTATTTTTGAGCTGGTTTTGCTCCCTGTCAGTTGCACTAGCAAAACCAGCAACCATTTGGATCTGGAAGCATCTACACATTGTTCCTAATGTCTGAAACTGAGACTCCAACAATCATCAAAAGTATTATGACCACAGATATTCCTTCAACTCTTATTTCCCCAAAACCACAAAGTCAAAGGTATTGCAATTCACAAGACAAGACTTTCAAACAGAGAAACCTTAAAAACTTTGTGTAGCCTGCTAGGGTGCGCTCAATGGAGTTGCAAAATTCAGGGCATTCTTTTTTAAGCTTTTAGGGAATTGCACTGTAGAATAAACACGCGGACCATTTGCAGAAGAGCACTGGGAATACCAGTGCATTTATCAAGCTCCTCCCTTCCTACAGCTCTACACCGTTTGTGTTCAGGTAATGGAATTAGCGCACTCTTTGCTCAAAATAAACTCAAGGAATTTAATAAGTAAAGAGTGGATTAAAAGATAAATTGTTTCCAGTTATGCTTTCTGTTTGGCCAGTAGACCCAGTTTTTCTTCCCAGGCAAAAATCTAAGGCGTAGCTAAGGAGCAGGTGGATTGTGTGCATTTCCCTCAGACATATAGCCTACTGTGCATATGCTGGGTGAATACTCTGAAACACTCAGTTTGTGCAGGCTGCTTTCATTAAGCCAGCATTCCCCTTTATTATCTGCCTAAAAATAGCAGCATGATGTAACAGTCAAATTTGTCGAAAGACAAGCACAGAGCAATTCTCCTAATTGAGCCAGGTGCTTTTCCTGCACTTACCTTTCAGAGAGGTTGGCTACCTCTGAGCCCGGTCTGTATGAACATTTTTATGGATCAGTTTTATATGGAAACAACCTGAGCATTAGAAGTGGCTCTTCTTTAGGTTTGAGGGGAGTCGATGTTTCAGTCACTAGCAACCCTGCATGCAAAACATCTTTGAATCACTGAATGTGTGATTACATCTTTCTACGGGCCTTCCTCTAATGGGAAATCAGTGTTCCATTTAGAGCAGAAGGGCGGAAATGGTTTAAAATTTAAAGAGCTATCATGATTCACCTCACAATAACACATACAATGCAAGATCTATTTTCCAGCACCTTCCCGATCTCCAGTGCTAATGCACCCAAAAATTACCCATCAGGGAAATTACACAGGAAGGTGCTTTCCTAAGATCTTCTGAAAAATAAACATTTTTCAGCAAGAACCAGATTGGAACAGGCTTGTGGGCAAGCAAACAAGCATGTGCACAGGTGGGTGGTGTGCAGGGAAGGAGGAGGCGGTGAGCAAGCATTGAAACCCTGCCACTTGTCCTTGGCCTTGTACAGCCCGCTTAAGGACCTTTTTTAACTCTTCTTCCAGCACACGTATGGAGGAAGAAAAAGGAAGAAGAAAGGAAAGAATGAGGCTTATAGCTGTGTGTCATTCTTAAATATTATGGTATTTAAGAGCTTTCATATGAAGGGTCAAGTTCCATCTGTACCCCACTCTTTAGAACTTGAAGTAAAACCTGTGTAGAAAGACCTTTTTTTTTTTTCAGAACAAAAGCACTTAAATTTTCAAGAGCAGCCACTGAGAATTTTAATTTATTTAGCAAAGAGACCTTATGTTAGATCTATTTCTCATGCAGCAATGGACTAAACTTGGGTAAAACCTATCAGGTTTATTCTCCACTATTTTACACCAGCTCTATGCTAGCACAGCACATAAATTTCACACCCAGAACAGAAACTGGGAGTTAGGTTCTCTCCATTAAACTCAGACGAAGCTTCTGATTTTCACTGTTACACAGGCCTGTAATTCTGATGATCCCATTTAGGTGAAAAGCTTTTCTCTCCAAACCAATTTAACCTCATACACAGAAACGTACACAACAGTTGTTACCTAGTGCAGATTCTCACACATTTTTCCGTGGCTAAATAGTTCCCACTGTAATTATAAGAACATATTATTCTTCTGTTTCCCTCAATCACCCAGGGCACTTTTGTTTTTCCAGCTTTATGTGTAGCTTAAAAGCTGTAACACCACTAGAAACCGGAGGAAAATGCTTAAATGCACGAGATTCCCCCAAATCAACTTTGATGGAATTAAATATTAAAGCAGCTCAGGAAACATATGGCTAAGAACCACCTACACTTTTGGGTAGACCAGCACTACGGCCACAGAATACATTTTTCATCTGTCTTTCACCATGGGAGATACCATTGTGTTACAAATGCGGCATCTCAAATCTCAAAAGCAAAAAGCCTACAGGAGAAATAAATATGTGAAATAAAAAAAAAGTTATTTAACATGCAGTTGTCAAAAGTCACTTCAGAAAAATAGTAGAGAGAAAACATTTGGAAAGCCAAAAATTAATGTTATTTCATAAAAACATCCTTATTGGGTTCATGAAAAGACTAGACCTAATTTTGATCTAAAGTAATCTATCTCTTACATAGCATTTTATTCTTGCAAATATTTTTTCAAGCTTAGCGAAAAGGAGAAATTATATTTGGATGGCACCGATTCCCCTCTACCCCCATAACTACTGAAAGTTCTTATATCATGGAGATGTTTCACAGAGCATAGTGCAGCCCATTAAAGTGATGATCAACATGAGAAAACTACTTGAATGGGGTCATAAAAAATAGTAATCTTGGCTTATATTGGAGAACTAAATGCTTTGGAATAGCCTAATTACTACTTTTTGGTTTCCTCTTGCTGTTACAGGTCACTAGGCTATGACAAATACGAAGAACAGCTGTGACGTTTGCCAAATCATGGGATTGTTTGGAACATCAAATTATGCAGATGATGAAAACTTTAAACAAAGTAAGTTATTTCTGTTGACTCTGTTTCCAGGAAATTCAAATAAAGAAACTTGCTTCCAGGAAATGGAAAGAAAGAAAGACAATGGCCCAGCTTTGACTGAAGCTATGTGCATCTCTCCTCCCAGCCTCCAGAGAGTATTGCACAAGTTTCATTGGTCTCCGAACTAACCCACAACCCACACACCATAAAGAAATAAAATGCCAAGTTAATTATGTCACCCAGAGACATTTCTTTTTCACAGACCCCTGGCTTCTCAATAAGCTATCAATCTTTTTCTCCAGATGGTGTTGCCTCCCTTCAGTTGCTCCATTGTTTCCTTTGTTACACAAGTAGCTTCTTGATTAAAATTTGTCAACTGCCCTTCCTCTAAGCATTCTCCAAATTCATATAATATTTGCAGTTGTTAAATGCAAAAAAGCCCCAAAAAACACAAAAAACCCTTCCCAAAGTCACTCACTAAAAATATTAAATGGAGAATGGAAACATGCATCTTGTCTCTGTGTTCTCCCAGAAGATGGATGCAAAAGAGTTTACCAGTAATATGCCAGATGTTACCTGGAGCAATACAGTTTCGCTGTCCCCTGGCTCACTGTCCCCTCCCCATGCTTGCCTGTTCTCTGTTTCTAGCGTAGTAGATAAATGAGTTAATCTTTATTTCCAGCTTCAAATATATATATATATCTGTATACATTTTTAATCCTGAAGTACCCCTGAAACAAGCTACTTTTCAAAGGAAACATTACAATGTTCTTTGTCCCTCTAGTAACAGGGGAAATATTTTCACTGTGTAACTCGGGGTAGTTCTCATAAAAGTGTATTGGTACGCCAGTAGAAAATGAACTTTAGAAGATATAGTTTTAAATATTAAAAAGAAAACCCTTGAAATGCAGAGGGTTCTCCAGCTTGTATTCAAACTTTTTTCATCTAAAAATGCTGGAATTAAATCCTCTCAATAGCAAGTTTCTTAAGAAATCTTTGAGAATGTTGTGGTTCTGCTTGGGGAAGAAATCTCAGGAGGGCAGCTCTTACAAGATCATGTCAGTACTGCCTCTAATCTTTGCCAGACCATACCAAGACCAATAACAGAAGAAAAAAAAGCACATTTTGAACATCTTTAAACTCAAGAAGATACATAGTTGGATACTGGGAGAGAGCACACAATTTTTTTCTTTATCCACTTCAAACCCATCCGTTCCTTTCTATCTGCCTGTTTTCACATTCCACTCTGAAGCAAAGATGCCATGTTGCTACAACTTGCCTCTAAAATTGAGAGCTCTAGGATAACTAAAGAAAAAACAATGCAAATATTTGCTTCAGGACACACACCTCACAGAATCACAG
>VZTO01014244.1:23026-54331 GCA_013400615.1 Syrrhaptes paradoxus
ATGAGAAAAAACTTCTTTACAGTGAGGGTGACAGAGCACTGGAACAGGCTGCCCAGAGAGGCTGTGGAGTCTCCCTCTCTGGAGACATTCAAAGCCCGCCTGGATGTGTTCCTGTGTGATCTGATCTAGGTGTTCCTGCTCTGGCAGGGGGATTGGACTAGATGATCTTTCAAGGTCCCTTCCAGTCTCTAGCATTCTGTGATTCTGTGATTCCCGGATGTTCTGCTGGGGACTTCATACTGTCAGGGGCAGTGCAGCAGAGAGAAAGATCATGTCACTTTGGCTCTGGGGAAGGTAGGGGAAACATTAGGATTTCTGCCTGTCCCAGCTCAGCAGCTTTTCTGCACCTTTGTGGCTATCAAATGATTTCACACCCTGTACATTATCTGCCTCTCCCAGCAGGGTTGCCCACCAGTGTGAGACCCACGGCCCTCATGTCTGTACAGGATCCTGTAGGGAGAGCATTACTAATTCCAACAGAAAAAGAGATCATATCTCACCTTTCCTTCTGAGAAAAGAATGAGATTGAAAGCTACGTTAGTAAAATGGCCCTGCGCTGGCTAGGGGAGCCACAGCTGTAGCACACCCTGGTTATCCCATGAAATATATTTTCACTACATCCTCTTCCCTCTGCTGTGTCCTCTGCCCTCTCTTATTTAGCACACAGGTAAGAGTCCTCAGCAGAGAGGAAAAGGACAGCACAAGGCACGATGTGGCCCATACCCATAGAGTTTAAAAGCATATGCCCCTCTAAGCAGAGAGCAGCTAAAATCTAGGTCCAGAGTCAACTCTCAGGGGTTTCAGCAAGGCCAGGATGTAACCTCATCAGTCAGACTGACAAAGGGGAAAGGACGAAATGTACCAAACCCTAGCAACATTAAAAATGCAAGAGTAAAATGTGATGTTCTACAATTGAGAATATTGACATTATCAAGCAAACACACCTAGCAACTCTTCCCTGGAATATATTTGCCTGAATGCAACACATTCAGTGTAATGTAAAGGACTGATTCAGGTTCTGAACGGTTTAAGCTTTTATTTTACAATTAATATTTCCATCTTTCCTGGCTGTGAAATACCCTTGAAACCTCACAACCACAGGAATTCCAAGAGTTATGAACTCCCCCAATTCTCGTTAATCCTACTGGCATATTACTTTCAGAGTCTTAATCATATTTTAAGGACTTATATTAGTTACTTTATGGAAAAAAAATCAGGAAATAAAACAAGAAAGGACTGGAAACTGCTGCAGAGAAAAGGAAGAGACAGAAAGACAAGGAAAAGAGAAATAAAAAACAAAGATACAAAAGGCAGAGATTACGGGCAGAAACAGAGCAATCCTTGGTGTGACCATATTGCCCCAAAACCACCCATTACTATAATGTGAGGGTCTGAGCCAATAATAAGATCTAGCCAAAAGCAAAAACCTGCAATGTAGGCATTTACCGTTCAGCTAGTATCTTCACTGCTCTTTACAGTCAATGCACAGAAATAGGCACTTCTAGGGAGGAAGGGGGAAACATTTAAACCTAAGATAGATGACAAAAAATAGGTCAAGTGGATCATTTCTTGAAAATGCCTACTTCTCTTGATCGATTCTGAAATTAACCTAGTGTGACTCATTTCACTGTAAATGCTTATACCATAGAAATCTATAATTAGATGATGATCCTACTCTCAACCACTACGTGAAGACAAAATCCTTCTCTTTGTCTTTATGTGCATCCCTCATGAAGACAGTAAGAGACAGATTCTTATTGCAGCGCACTGGACTTTGTCCCTTCTTCCATATAGATTGTGGTATGTTTATTAGGTAATTGTCCTGGGTTAAGCTGAGACAGAGTTAACTTTCTTCATAATAGCTAGCAAGAGGCTGTGTTTTGGATTTGTGCTCAGAAGAAAGCTGATAAAAAGTGATGTTTATGCGGCTGCCAAGGTCTTTCAGCTTCTCTGTCTGTCTGTAAACAGGAGAAGCTGGGAGGGAGCACAGCCCCAGTTACTAGCCCAGGATTTGATCTTAGGTTAGGATTGAGACTCAAAGTGGCCAATAACCTATTCCATAACATACATGGCATGCCCAATATATAGGTGAGGACCCTCTGGAAGATCGTCTCTTTTTGGTTTTGGATCTCTTTTGGTCCAGGTCATTTTGCTCTAGGTGGTTGCTCTCCCAAGGCCTTTCCCCCCCCACCCCGGTCAGCTCTTGGACTGGGACGCTCGGACTGTTATCTCTGTGCCGTGAGTGTAGTTTCAGGACTCTCTCTGCTTTGGGATCGTTAGCTGGGATCAGGCTGAGCCTTGGTCATCGGGTGGAGGGGGGGGGGCAGTATCACTGTGTATCACTCATTTGTGTGTTTGTATATAGTATTATTTTCAATATTATTGTAGTTTAGTTATTAAATTGTTCTTATCTCAACCCACGAGTCCTTTTTTCCCTTTACCCCTTTAATTCTCTCACCTATCCCTGGGGGGGAATTGCGTGTGTGGGTATGTGGTTTGGCCCCCAGCCAAGGGCAAACCCATCACAGTAATATGAAGTTATATTCACTGTAGTCGGATACTAAAGTAGAATCTGAAAAATTAATATAATGCCTGAGAAGATGTTATAGATCAATGCAAATACAACTAGCTGAGCCTCCATAATTCACCTGTAATGAACTTAAAATAAGCACTACAAATGCACAGAATTATTGTGGTCAATATTGAGAGAGGATAAGATCTGGAGCACAATCTTATTTAAAATCTCTATGTAGATGAAAACAGTGACTTTTTGTAAGAACACCAAATACTGAAAAATATTTCAACTGGTGGTAGATGTTGCATTTTAACAGCAACACTCAAATATAGAGACTGATGAACAGTATGAAAGGGAAACTGCTGTGGTGCTCCCATGCTTGGCTGTAGTTTGTGCTTGCTGAAGTGTCAGGTACTCAAGCAGCAGTGACCCCACTGTTTTCTAGTTCTAAAAACTATGGGGGAAAGAAGTTTTGTCCAAATATTACCACTCGGTAATGACAACACTGTCCATCATTTAAAACAGATCAGTAATGTACCAGAGGCTGCTTTGTCATTCAAATGATGGGAAGCAGCATTTCTGGAGCAAAAACTCACCATCAGCATTCAGGCTCACTAGCCTGGGGTCCACACAGCTTGTTTTGGAAAGGTCAGGGTGCCTCAGCCAGCTACTGGGAAAAGCTTTTCTGCTCTCTTCTGCTGATTCCATCTGCTTTGAAAAGAGAGAGCCCAAGCTCCTTCCTGTGGCAAAAAGGAGCTCTCTGGGAGCCTGAGAGCCCCACATCTTGTTGCTGCTGCTCCCCCTTGCAGGTACCCAGGGCAGGTGGGCAGCAGGATGGATAGTCACCAGGAGCTGCGCTTGCTCAGACTCCCACTGCAGCGTGTGTACTAGGGACACTGGGGACAGCCAGCCAAGGAATAGCTCCCACTCCTGTGACTTCCAGCACAGCCCGGCAAACCAGCCCATCCCTCAGTGTTCTGTCCTCTTCCTCTTCTCCACGTGGCTCCACAGAGGTCTCTGGGGTGGAGAGGTTCTTTGCTAGATTTTCCCCTAAGCTGAGAAGGAACTGCTTATTCTTTTATCCTAATGATGCAGGGTATATCACATAATATCAGGTAAGGATACAAGCAAAGGACCAGCAGACAAAGGAAGGGAAAAAATGGTGCTCCTTTTGCTTTCCTCAGTGCAGGTAGATGCCAGCAGCTGAGTCAAGCTGCTGTGTCACAGAACAGCCTTTATCCTTGTCTCACGTTAACCTTCCTACAAAGTATTTCCCTTCACACAGAGGAGCTCTCGTGGAGCCACAGAAAGAGAGAGAAACAGCTAAAGAAGCAAGCCTTGGTTCTGCAATAGCCTTCATGTCAGTGGGAACAAGAGAATAGTCACAGGCAAGTGAAGGCGGCATTTGTGAACAAGAGGACAACACTATGACTATTTGGCTGCATGACAAATTGTGTGAGATTAAATCAATGGAGATGTGTGGCAGGAAAAGGAGAAAAAGAGAGAAAGAATTCCTAGGAAAGAGAAATGCATTTCCTCAGGAGGAAATAAGAGTCTTACTTTCCAAACCAGTGGCAGGGAAGAATCAGAAATAAAAACCTCTGATTAATGGTAATGCTTTTATTTCCACAGAGCTTCAAGGTAACTGGAAGGGAGACATATGTTTTCCCATTTTTTTCCTATAATTTTATTTTATGTATCTATTGCTATTCTTGTCATTGTGCTAGGTAAGGTTCCAAATCAAACTTTGTTGCCCTGGTAATTTACTGTACCATTGCAGTTAAAATGACATGGCACAAAGTGTTTTCTGCTCTGAAGTTATTACACTTTGGGCCACCTCAGATATAAGCTTTATCAGAAATTTATCCAAAGCAAAAGATTCCCATGGATTTGAATGTTCTTCTGGGTCAGACTCTGTGTATAGAAACTGAGTTGAGGAAGACAAAGCAATGACAAAGATAAGCATTTTTGCAAAAGGAGTCTCATCACAGGAGTGTTGTGAGCATCAAGGCTGCGCAATGGAGTGATTTTGTGACATAACTGAAGAGCCCCAAAGAAGCAAGAGGTGGGGAGACAGGGAGGGAGCCACAGGTTTTATTTTCTCTTCCCACAATCCAGTAACAGGTTTAAAATATGGGATCTTGCAGTGTGTATGAAAAATGAATTAAAATAAATATTTTGCACCTGTGAATCATGTCTTTTCATATAAGGTTCCGAGACCAATCTCAGAGCTTCAGATAGAGCTGTGAGTATTGTAAGCTAATTAAAACCAAACCAAGAACCTTAAGCTTCAAACTTTATTAATGTAACTAAAAAATCATAATGACTGTTGTCCAAAGGGACTACTGCCATGAGACAGGTAGAAATATAGTCAAGGTTTGGTCAGACTGTCATTCCAGTGTGATTTAGTGTTGGAGCATACCAAAGGGATCTGTCTTTTGCAGGATTCAGATTCAGCCCGTTGACTGCAACCCCTTGGACACAGATGTCTCACCTTTCCACAAGTGTCATCTGGGGGCAATCTCTCTGTAACAGTGGGCTTGCTCTTGTACAATGACGGTGTGAAGAGCAAATCAACCCATTATATCTATATTCAAAGGAAGTCAGATTGACTTTTACACTCTAGGATTATGGTGTAAAAACAAAAACCATTTTGACAAAGTCTGTAGGTGTTTTAAAGAAGAAGGGTGATTTTTAACTTCATAAATTCCTACAACAAAAGCAGAAATTTAGTTTGTCCTAGTCAGCTGAGATTCTCCAGAGAAAACAGGAGGTACTATTCACAAGTGCCAAAATCCTGCTGGATTTTTCCACGTGCCTCAGTCAGGCAGATAACACATGTGCTGGCCTCCAAGAAGTGCTCAGGTGTAAAATGGTACCTCCTTGGGCAGAGAAGTGCTCCAAAATGTCAGTGATGTCATGCTTCTGGATATCTGTGGCTTTCAGAGATCTGTCAGACTGTAATTATGAGGAAAATGTGGATACGGTGTTGTTTGATGGCCTTTCTAGTTAGCAGTTCCACACAGCATTGAATCACACACCCCCATCTGGCACACCATAAATTGCCATCATCTGTTTGTCTCTGGGTGAGCGGCCCCTGCCTTTGCGACTGTCAGAGCGCCGAATACCAGTGACGAAACAAACGCCTCAAACAGATTGATCTGGCTTTTGCCTGCAGCAGTTAAAAAAACAGCAGAGGGTTATGAGCCCAGCAGCGGCACAGTGAATCACAGTGAAACTCCCTGCCACCAGGAAGAGATGCAATTTTTTCCCCCTTTGTGCTTCGCTGCTTTCTTCGCTGCACAGCAGCTTTCACCCGTATCTGTTTTTTGTCACAGAATTACTTAAAAAAAAAGCCAAACAGCCACCACCAGCAACCAGCAAACTATACTGGCAATGAGCTAAGAAGAACAAATGTGCTAATATTGAGGGAGACGTCCTGCAGCTCACAACCACGCGCCAGGGTGATGCCACGCTTTTGAGAAAGGGTATGCCAGGTGAAAGCAGAGCTCTTTCCTGTGCCGTATGTACAGCCGAGTGTGAAAAGCACCCAGGTAACCTTTAACGATTCACTGGTTTGCTATCAACATTTAAAAACCTATTTGACAGAATACGAGACCGCATGGGGGCCATCGGCAGGTGGTCTCTGCCCCGCCGCAGGCTGTGACAGCCCCGCTGGCCACCACGCACGAGCTGCTCCTCATTACACTTGTTCCAGTTTCACTCTGTGCTGGGGGAATTTTTCTTCCCAGGGCAAAAATCAATGAAACGTTCTCTCCACCACAGTTTTCCCTTCCAGTTGTTCACTTTCTGCTCCTCATGTGCAATTCCTCTTCACAGATCCCCTCAGGAGTCTCTGTGCTCATTTTCTGCCTGCCTCATCCCACCCTCTCTCTCCCCTCTTGTCCCACCTCAGACTGCCTGCTGGCTGACCAAATTCCTGCTGTTGCTCTCCTGCTCCCTGCCATCCCCCCAGGCTCTCCCCTGCTGCCTACTGGGGCAGAGAGGCTGGTGAGGGGGAGGAAGGAGAGCTCTGCCTGCCAAGGGCTGCAGGGAGGGGGGAAAGCCCCCCAGTCACACAAAACTACTGACAATCGAAGTGAAGCAGAGCAATGCCAGTGCCATTCTACTGCTAATGGCTTTGGCAAGGATCTCTCCAGGAGGCCTTCAGATGGAAAACATATTTTGTGAGTGTCAGCATGGCACCAGCGTTCACCTCTCAGTGTAATTTTTCTCTTATGGAGCTGACAGCCATGGATTAGCCTCCAGAATGGCACACTTCTCTGGTCTCTGGGCGTTTTAAGTGCCTGAACATCTGCCGTCTCACATGAGCAAAACATGGATGACAAGGAGGATGCATTTCCTCTGCGGGTGGAGAAGCCTTAAATGGTGCCACAGGGCTGTGGCTGCCACAAGCTGTGGTACCAGTGTAGAACTTGCCCTGGGGCTAACCCACCCTGCAATAACATTTTATAAAGTAAGTCTTGGGGCAGGAGGTGCTTGGAGAGAGCAGCAAAGACAGCATAGTCTGTAGTGGCAGTGCAACAGAAGGTTACCTGCCCCATGGACAGACAGGAACGGGATGTTCAAGTGGACTGAGAAATCAGACTAGAAGACAGATCCTGTGGATTTCAAAGTGGAGATATCTACCAACTGCTAGCCACATATGACTGCAAAATATCTTACACCCTGATTTGCTATTTACTACTGCTACAAAACCAGCAATGTTGTTTGCAAGCATGATACATGCCCAAAGGGAATTTGTTCTGGGTTTCCCAAGACCAAAAACCCAACACCTCAAGTGTTCATGCCTTGAGCAGTGTTTCGAACAGATAGATGAGTGAGCAGAGATGGTATAAGGGCAGGTCTCTCCTTCCAAGTAAATCTTAATAGCAGGCAGGTAGCAGTCCATAGCAAACACGTTTAGAACAACAAGACGCCCAGGCTTCTTTTACCTTAGGAAATAGACCATGCTGCCGCAATCATTCATTTGAGCACTAAGGAAGAAAAAGTCTTAAACTAGAATCTTCCCTCTGGAAACCTATCTGAGAGCTTTGCTTGTTTCAGCAATAGCATTTTTATCCCACTGATTTTCAAGGAAGGTATGGCATGTAGTATTGCACTGTCCACAGGAGGCCGTGAACCTCCCTGGGTCTCCCCAACGACCTCTGACGATTGGCCAATTTTAGACAAATAGGAAATGGGATGGGCACAAAGATTTCATGAAAAAGGCAGTTTGGCAGAGGAAGGAGACTTTGCTGGTACTCTGATCGAGGCGATGGGAGCAGTGGGGCTCGTTCATTAGTAGTGACCACAGATTTGTGAGAAGTCAGCCTTCCTCTGTCCTTCTGCTCGCACTGTTACTTGTTTTGAACCTGTGGCTCACTGTAATGCACAGTGTATGACAAAACGCTATCTGGTCTGATCATCCCACAAGGCCTTTGTCTTCTTCCTAGTCAAGTTGTAATGATATTTTTAATGTATTATGTCAGATCAGTAGTTGTAGATTATGTGCCTTGTGGACATAAGTTACTTGTGGTGCTGGTGTAAGGGTCAGGAGTGATACATGGAGACTTACAAAGGGCACACATAAAGGCAGCAGGGTAGAGCAAACTTTGCATATTATGTATGAGCACATAGTCCACAGAGAAATGAGCAATGTGCAGAAAAATTACTTTTGTGTTCATGGGAGCTCCGTAAAGTCCCTGGAACTCCTGCCCTGTGACAGGACAGCTAAATGCTCTGGGGGATAAGGGACAACTCTCATTCTTAGGCAGGCTGGCATGTCCTATGCCTATAATTACAGCAGGAGCAGGAGCAGACTTCCCCGACAACCAGACAAGACCTGCTCATTTGGAGCGAAAGTTACCCCTTCACTACCCATTGATACAAGGATATGATGAACCTGTCAGCCTTGTGTGGATTTCTCTGATACCTTAAGTAATCTGAATTGCCTGTTTAGGGAACTGAATCACACTCTAAATCACCCTAGGTCAATTAATTCATCCAAGCATAGGCACCCAGTACCAGCTGAGATGCATACAGATGCTTTTATCTGGAAACTAATCCGGTTTTGAGTGTCTGCAACCTTACAGCTGTGCTCTAGTCCACTCTCCCCATGCTCACCATGACCGGTGTATGGCCAAAAAGCCCTCCTAAAGGCAATTCTGATTCCCCAAGCTGGCAGACAACACCCAGGCAAATGCCTGTATGGCTACTACATCCCTGCAACTCCAACCTACCCAATCAGCTAGCTCAGCATCTTACAAGCACTTCTTCATCCCACCAAAATGTAAGTCCCAGAGTCCAGCAGGAAAGGGCCTAAGTATTGAGTACAGAAGAGTCACAGAAAGCCATAGGTAAGCAGGAGGTGAGATACTTTAAAATTTGTCTTTTTCCGTATTCCAGGAAAGGATTATTCACAAGCCAAAGTTGGAACTGCTGTTTTCGGGTCATTAGTGAAAAGCAGACTAGGCAAATGCTCTGCTGTAGGCACTGCTTCTCCCATTGCTTACTTAGATCTTCCTGAACTTTCTCCATTTTAGTTTCTTTTTTGTTTTTTTTTTGGTTGTGGGGTGTTTTTTTTTGTTTTTTTTTTGGGGGGGGGGCACAAAAGTAAGTGCAGGCTGTAACGGACAGCCCCCATTAGAAAGAAATGAAATATTACTGTCCATTAGCATAGTCTCACTTATTTTGTGCATTACTTATAGAGAACTAGCTGCCAAGATTTTATATTGTTAAAGCAACAGCAGTATTTAACACTGTGTTCCTTTAACTCTGATCAGCTCCTCACTTACAGGCCTTCCCTGCTCTCCTGATGTGCAGAAAGTCCAGCAGAGCTTGGCTGGCTTCTTCATCCAAGGTTGATAGAGCAGGTTTGCAAAGCAGGGGGTCCCCCTGCAATTTTGGTAAATTAAGCCTGAAACTGTGGAAATCTGTAAATCAAACCTGGCTTGCCCTGAATGCACAAACTCAATTAAATCCCATCAGGTTTACATACACCCTACAGGAGCCTCATTCTGAAAGCGTAATGCTGATATTGCAATATCATAAAGAGTTGTCTTCCCCAAGCCTCTGCTTTCCCTCTTGATTGCCCTATGTTTGTTCACACTTTGAATGCATAAAGGTGCCTGAAAATAGAATACATAAACAATTTCCAAATTAATCTCCAGGCTCCAGTTAGCCCTTAGCTTCAGTTCAAATAATTGATCAACACTATTCCACTAATGCTGTTACAGTATTCCTCATCTCTAATTCATGTCATTGCATCTTTGTAAATGCATGATGATATCCTCAGTAAGAACTTCAATATTGCCATCTAAATGTGAACAACAAAAAATGGCCTTTCTAGGAAAATCCAAGTGTATTTGTTAAGAATTACTGTTAACCCAGTCTGAAAAATGGTAACATGCCTTGCCTCAGAATCAAATTTATCCTCTTCAGTAAATTAAACATTTCTCCACTAACAAAAATCAACAAGAACAAGAATGATGGAGACTGTTGAACAGCAACATGTAAGATAGACTGGGCTCAGTACTCACCTCAGCTGAATCAAGGTAACCTTGGAACACCTCTGTTGGAACCAGCTAGGTTATGACTAGGCTGTTTTTACAGTCTCCAGGCTTCACCTGCCCGTGGTTGCACACATTTTGTAAGCAAGAGGTGAGCAATATCAGACTTTGCTCTGCCAGCCTCATGCTCTCTTGTTCGTTCTCTGCAGCTGAGAGCAACACTGAAGAATCTCTCAGGAGACACATTGCTCACAGTCGGTGGGTGGAGGGCTGTAAGCCAAGCCAATGTCCTTACAGTGCTACAGTATTCGAAAATCTATGTCAGGCTTTGGGTTCGCAACTAATAATTTGCCTGCCTGCTCTTGGCAGATGACTTCAGTGGAGGTCCTGCGAGCTGAAGGGTAAGTTGCCATGCATGACTTGAGTCAGGTTCTTCTCAAGTTGACCTCTGCTGAATTGCTCACAGACACAAAGTGAAATTCATGCTGCAGTAGCTACAATTGAGTGGTTGAAGGATTTGGGACTATGTGAAATCAGAACCCAGTTCAATATTTTTACAAGTCTTCACATTCTTACACACACACAGACATACCTATGCAACCACTATCAACGTCAGAGGATTTAATAGTGTTTTTTTGTCATGGGTATTGGCAATATAATAACTATAATAATATAAAAATACCAATATAATTATAGCACAAAAAGTATGGAACTCTGTAGGCTTTTTTTGTCAAACTTTCTTACAACCCTGAATGTTTTATTTGTGTTAAATGTGAACTTAATTATTAATCAGAATTCTAGGTCTCTCTTTTCAATTCTAAACCTCCAGTACAAAATATTTTATTATCTTTCTTTTTCTTCTTTGCAGCATGCTAAATGAGGCACTGAAAATCCCACTTTATACTTGATAGATCTTTCTTTAAATATTCTGAGAAGGCTATAATTATTTAAATTTTAGTTCATAAGTATTTAAACTACTCAGAAATAAAAGAACTCAAACCTAATTAATCATATTTTGACTAATAAAATACAGTGAAAATTGATTTATGATGTCTGCATATAACCATTTACTGGTAATTTAGGATAAGTGAATGGTTTGCTGTAAAGATCAAGTTTAAAGACAACAAGCGGCTGAGGAAAGGAAAAAGGTTAACACCTTGCACTCACCGACAAGCCTTGCGTCAGTCAGGTCTGCAGTAAGGTGAGCTCAGCCCATGGGAGAGAGAGGGTCTGTCATTAAACCTGCTGATCATTCCCATGCAAACACAGAAAAGACAAAGCCCCACAGTTAATAATAGTGCTAGTGCGCATTGACCCACATGAGCAACTGCTCACAGGTTAGAAATCACAGTGAGCTCATGCCTACATTAGGGTACAAATATGTTCTCGTATGTATAAATTTTTGCCTTACTCCTTCCTTAGTCATCCGTGCTGAAAGGAGGTGACTGCTCACAGCAGCTGAGCAACTCACTTGGACTGCTCCTTTGTTCAGAGAGGAAGATTAGGACTCTTTTAAGTGTCATTTTAAAAGCCTTACGCTCCCATATCACAAAGCCACTCTTGGTCAGGGAGCTATGGCTGGATGCCCAGCATACCTGGGGCAGATGGGAGAGTGGGTAGAGCCTATTGCTGAAGCAAAGTAAAGAAATGCCTAACTCTAGTTAAGTGCTGGAACAGGCTGTCTAGGGACACTCTGGGGTCTCCATCAGGGAAGATTTTTAAATACAGACTGGAAGTCCAGCAGCTAGCCAGGGTTTAGGCACAGCTAGACAGGCATTGGGACAGGAGGCTGGAGCAGGTGACCTCCTAGCTTTCCTTAGAGCAGTACTTTTTTTCTGACTGTGTCACAGTGCTGCTGCCCAGGAAACATGAGAAGTGTTGCATCCCACTCAGAAATATCCCATGCAGATGCTTACAGCTCTGCAGGCCCTCAAGGAAACATGAGCAGAGGAACACCACTGGGAAATAACTAGAAGGGCTGCTACTAAAAAGAGTTGCTACTCTGCCTGTAGGAAACAATGACCTCTATACAAAAAGTTTATGTTCAAGAAATGTCTTGGCTTGATGCTCAAAGTGGCCAAGGATATGTCACAACAGTTTGGGAATATTTCCTTCTTGTCATGAACTCCATGAACTACCACTGCAGAAATCCCTGTTCCTACCAGTTATGTGGTCTGGACAGAGCATGTGATTGCACTCAGTGCAGCTCTACCTCAATCTTCTCTAGGAAAATTTGATTGAGGTTTGATGAAAATCAAGTCACACAAGAAACAGGTCATTTATGAATGTTTCTGATGGCTCCATGGTGGAAAACATCCTGAAAAATATCGCCAACTCAGAGATATTTCCAGGTATAGTAAATGTGGGTAGACCAGGGAGGTAATGAATCACAAGGAACTTGGCTATTATCACGAGCAAGGGGAAAGACTGCATTGGTGCATGGCACATGGAGTCCAGCCAGGGATTTGGGTGAAGCTGTAGAGGTGCCACCCGTCCAAACTGCAAGTCATGGACATAAGTGTTATAGGATACAATTAGTAATTTTTCTCAGATTTTGCTTTCCCCCCACCCCATACTTCTTTCACATTTACTAAGAATTACCACATTAGCATCAGCCTTTACCACTGGGGTTCCTCTGGCATCCAAATTGCCTTTTTTTTGCCCCCTTTTTTTTTTTTTTCAGAGGGAGCTTAGTCTTCTGCTTAGGATTTGCATTGCCAAAGGTCCCCCAAACAATTAATTCCTATTGTCCTCCAGCCATCCAGCTGGTCTTCTCCTGCATTCCGCTGGAATGCAGAAATCATTGCCACCCTCATTCCCCAGGCACCATCCTCACACCAGCATTGACCCTGCTCACTCCTCAACTACCTTGCACACAGGCACAACTGCCATCAGTAATCAAATTCCCCTCTGTCAGAGCAGTGGCCACACAAGACATTTACGGGAGAAACAATATAAAATACTTTGGTGTTCTAGTCCTCATATGGTTAAATGCCTGAAAAATAACCCAAACAAGTTCTATTGCTGCTGCTACTGCTGACAAATGATTAATAGTCATTTCCCTAGTGCTCATCACTACGGTATTTTGAGAGAGAGAAATAATGAAAATTCTCTATTAGCTTAAGTGCTGGGGCTGCTCTCACGGGATCTGAAGAACCATTGGTCAACTCAGTCCCAACAAAACAAGTTATTTGTAAAGAAACGCACAAAAGAAAACCTGAAGACAAATAATACGAACCTGTTAAGCACTAATTGCAAGTTGTGTCATTATTTTTAGGTCTGGTTTGGCATTCCTGGTTATAGCTTGCTAACATTATGTAAAAGTTTGTGCAATTCTTTAACTTCAGGGGGAGGGGAGAGAAGGAGAAGGGCTATAAGTAGGTTACTTACCAAAATTGAAGTTTTGCAGTTTCATCAGCATGCAATTATACGCAAACTGGGGGTGGAGTGGAATTTTCTTCACATTTCCCTCCCCTCTGCATGCCCTCTTTTCCCCCCCAAAAAAGAAGGAAAATGTTTTGGAAATGTCAGTGGTTTGGAAATTACATTTTTTAAAATAAACATCTCAAGTTTTCAGGAGTGCGTTAGTAACTGAACACTGGTTGAGATTTAATACTGTTTTTTTTAAAATAAGAAAAAAAAATATTTTATAGTCCATTTACTTTCACAAACACCCTCACATTTCAGAACCTTTGGAATCTAGAATACACAGGAACTTTGGGGTATAATTATTCCACATAACTGATCCAACTTTTTTTGTTGGCTGAGATTAGCACCAGACTTCTTCCTTCATGAATTGTGAGAAACAGCTGCACTGAGAATCAGCTTTCTAAAGACAGACATTATGGGATGTTCAACCACAGATGTTGTGGGATGTTGTCTTGTATACAGACAGATCCTTTGGAATACAGGGTGAATGCAAGTTACTATTCCCTTTCCCCCAGACTGAGTGCCTGTCTATGAAGTTTAGAGATTTAGATATTCTTGTTTGTTCTCTGGCCCCAGAAGCATTTCATTACTGACGTAAATTGGAACTGCTACATCAGGACAGATGAGAAAAATCCACCCCCATTTCTGACACTTAAAACATATCCTAAGGATGTGGTTGACCTACACTGCAACTGCACTCTGGCTCAAACAGAAAGGCGACCTGAGCATAGGCTTTCTCACTCAAAGCTATGGCAATCCTTGTCCTATCAGGGCACTCTGTTCTTATATTATCTATGTTTGAGTTTCATTTACAAATTTTATTTCCATTACTACAAAGCTTCATGGTAGTTAACCTAGGACAGGAATGATGTGAGTGCTGATCTCTGCACTAGGGAGTTTTTAGTTTATATTAGGTTATTATGCATGTATCCAGTTACTGGGTAAATTGCACAAACATGCCTTAGTGCAAAAAACTGTAACTCAAGACTCCTCTCTGTGTTAATGATCTGACTATTTAACAACAAAACCATCCTTACTTTACTGCTCCAATTGATCCAATTAAGTTGCAGTGCTTTCCTATAGAAAGGTACACATCTGCAAGGAGCAGTGGAAAGTAATTTTCATAACTGAGCTTACAGTCTGGTAATTATAACAGTCTCCTGAGAAAGGGAAAAGGCAGATTGTATCCCTCTCAGGGACTGTATCTCCTCTCAGGAGAGGAGCCCTCTCCTTTCTGCTCCCTTTCTCCTCGCCCTCCCTCCCTTCCCTCCCCNAATTGCATAACTGAAAGCCAATCCTTGATCCAAAAAGAGATGCTGTCTGCTGCTGAATTGTATATAGGATATAATTCTGATGATGTTGACAGACATGTTTTATCACAACATAGTCTGAAATATCTTGATAAACTGAGCTCTGTAAGGACATCAAAGGATCTCCTGTATCACTTCCATGCCTGTACCATTGCTGTACCCACGTTCAGACTTAAATTTACCCAGGCCCTTGGATTAAGCCACTCTCCTCTGACCCTTGGCAGCTGGGTCTCTACCACTTTTTGACAAGAATAAAGTTGGCTTCTTCAGCTCTCTCAGGTACCATTCCACATCACTTTGACAAGCTGTTCCACTTCACTGGCTGTCCACAACCCAGTACAGCTCATATCTCCCCCTCAGCACACATCATATAACAGGCTCCATCTCAACAAGAGCAGATTTTCATTTCAGTGTCAAGACCAGCAGATGTTACCAGGTTTAGCAAACAGAGATGATCACAAGAAAGGATCAGTGTTTTAAACTTTCACTGAAATGACAAGAAAGAAACTCCATATGTTTGGACTTCTTATGGAAGTCAAGGGTCATCACACTAAAGGCTGTCCTCACTAAAGATGTCTGTTTCTACTTATTCGCTGCACGCTCTCCCTATAATCAAATGAGATAAAGGTCTAAACATAAATACCAACTACCATTTTAGATGTCCCAGGATAGCCAAGACACCCACATGAGTCTGGCACGCGTGTTGTTGGGGACACATCCTGTTGAACTGGCACTTTGCTTAGGGTATCTCCGATAGTGCTAGATGTCTATTGTGCTCGGTTACACTCAAACTGTGCAAAATTGGTGTCCGTTCTTCTCCCTTGACAGTAAAGGCAATCTATACCTCAGTTTTAAAATCAGATTCCTGTCCTGTGGAAGTGAAGCTCTGATCAGATGAATTCCACCCAATATATGACGGTCCAAGAAAAATATTAGTTAGATATTTCTGTCTACAATTGTTAGATTACATACTAAAGAAGCAGAGGAGAAGTTACAATACAAAATCAAAACAGAATAGCTTAGCAACTCCTCTCTGATCTATCCCATATATTATCAGGAAGAAAATACACTTCTTAAGTGTGTTTGTGTTTGTTTGCATTTAGTGATGAGAATGAGCTGATTGACACGTTTCAAACATATGAAGTATTTGGGTGACATTTCCCACAGCATAATACCACATTTTTAGCCAGGACAAAACTGAGACTCTTTATGTACTTTTAATATGAAAAGGCTCTTTTAGACACGTTTTGCAGTTCTGTTAAGAAAGCTGGAATAAAAGAAAGGTGCCCCTCTCCTTGGTGAAAGGTCAAACAATATGTTTCCATGTCGAGTCAAAAGCAAACTCAACAGACCTTACTACCAGGCAGGCAGATATTTTCCTTCAACAGAGACAGACATAAATACGCAGCAAGAATCTCATGGTAAGATAGTATCTCAGAAAAAGGCATGAAAGAAAAGGTGTAGGGGTAGAAGAAGTGTCAGAATGCTTTAAACATTTAAACATGGAATTGCTTCCACTGACTGAGTGGCTGCTTGTATTAACACAGGCTGACAAGCAACATTTCCATTTTCCAGTATCTAGATCCTGTTTGTCATTTTCACTCAGCTCTCCACCATAAATCTAAAGAGCATCAAAAACTAAAGGGCAAACATGAGAAGAGATAAACAACTTCACTCCATTTTATAGCAATAAAAGAGGATTTTTAATTCAGTCTTTCTTTCTGTGTTTTGATTTTACACTTTGTCATTCCCCAAATTGAATGGAATGACAGTCAGACTGATAACATCTACCCTGTTCTGCCTGTTTTAAATAATTTCCCACTAAAGTACTACTCTCTATGGGGGAAGGAGTCATACACAGATTAATTCACTGCTAGAGCTTCCACAATCACTTGAAAATGTTCTCCAACTCTAACATTCAGTGAAACAGGAACTCTCAAACTCTTGTATGCTATGACTCCATTTGTAGTTGTTTTCAACCAACCCTCTTCAGAGACAGTCAATTAGTTTTCCCAGGGCTATGTAGATTCATAGGTACTAGAAGTTGGCAAACAACCATAGGATAGGTAGATGGGACTTCTCCAACACATGACAAGGACTAACTCCAGGATGCGGTGTGCAGTGTGGAAGTAAAGAGCAAATAAAGTGAAACCAGAGCTTACCCCTTTTCTAGCACCTTGCCTGGCCTGGAACAGGAAGCAATTTGTGTTGCCTCACTGTACGTCATTTATATATGCTTGTTGCTGTGCATTTACTTGTGTGCAAGTTTTCACTGAAAACAGAACCATTGTGAGAACATGGTTGAAACTGAAATAATTCTCTAACATGTGTCAACTTATGTTTTGAAAAAGCCACATCTCTTTCACACTTGACACAATAACTGTTCACAAAAGGGATAAATATTACTATCCTTTTGGTGATACCAGTGAGTTTCTTAAAATCAGCTGATGGATCTTGATATTTCTAGCAGTGGTCCACAGAGTCTTAAATTTTGCAGGCATAAACTAACCAAAGAGGAACCCAGAGACATGTCTGAAGTCTTAACTTTCCCTTACTGTCCAGTCTACTTGTCTTAATTTTATATGTATATAAACACACACATATATACANTAATATAGAAAATAAATTAACATATTTTTAGGCCTAATAAGTTACATATGTTTTCCTATGTCATTCAATGTCTGCACATCACTCTTAAGGGTTAACCTTTTATTAAGGTCCCAGATCTTTCTTTCTTCCACCTTCAATTTTCATTTTATTCTACTTTCCAAGGTTGGAAAGTTCTCATCACAGCCTAGCTTAAAGGAAGATGCTTAAAATACCCAGGTGTGTTGTATCATCACTCTCTTAAAAATATTTGTAAATTTGACACTTAAAGTTTGAGGCTTTTGTTTCACAATTTCTTTATAATGTTAAATGAAGTTACAGGTCCTAAAAGAGAAAGGAAAGAGAGGCAGTCCATGTGTTGTCCCCTTAATACATCATCAAGTGGAAGTGTTGACTTTGTAGGTGGCACTCTGAAGCAATGCTTCCACACAATATTTGACGTTACAGTGCAGCACCAGAGACCATCATTCAGAAGGGGTGCATAG
The DNA here is from genome assembly GCA_013400615.1 of Syrrhaptes paradoxus. Taxonomy (NCBI): domain Eukaryota; kingdom Metazoa; phylum Chordata; class Aves; order Pterocliformes; family Pteroclidae; genus Syrrhaptes; species Syrrhaptes paradoxus. Next base: position 40,884 of record VZTO01014244.1, read on the forward strand.
ATGAGGTCCTGACCACTTTGTGGTTGTCAACAGTCTCAATGCACTTGCTGCAAGTAGGAAGTTGTTTATATGAGTGAGTTGTCCAAAGTGGAGCAGCCGATATCCACTGGCAGACATCCAAGGGAATCCAAGCCTCTTGTTCATTTTTTATTGAGTGAACCATGATGATCTCTCACACATTTTTCCCAGAGCTGAATCTGACAAGAACAAGAGATAGATTATATCTCTTTTATTCACTGTTAACATTGTGCAGATACTAACAAAGGAGGATTTATAAATATACTGATATAGATATAAAATTAGGTGGAACAGAAAATAAGTTTCTTTTATCTGGTACCTTCTAGTCACAGTGGCTGCTCTTTGCTATGTCTGGAACAGAGACAGTTATACCCTGTTCCCTTGGAGAACATCAAGAAGTGAGCTTTTGCAAAAAAAAAGGTTTCTGATTTCTTTGAGTGCACTGCTTTTGGATTGTCTATGACAAGGAAAGATCTGTAGGGAATATCAAAGGTTAGTGTCTTAGTGTCTGAAATAGTTCTGGCAGTTGACTTGGGAAAAAAAGATAAGAAAATCTGTGTCGTATGAAAAAGCCAGGATTGGTAGGGAACATCGCCTGTTCCTACGCTGCTTACTTTTCCACGCGGGTTTGTTTATTTATTTATTTATTTATTTAGCAGCTCACCCAAGGCTGAGGCTGGATCATAGGAGAAATATGTCTGTTTAGTAAAAGAAACATATTCACTGAGGAATTAGAAGCAAAATGATACTTCTACAACAAATTAACCTGGCATATACCAAACAAGCAGGTATTTGGTCTCCAAGCTTGCCAGTGGGAAGGTGCAAGGGTGTTATCTGACCAGATATTTCCTTTTACAGAATGNTAGCAGTGGTCCACAGAGTCTTAAATTTTGCAGGCATAAACTAACCAAAGAGGAACCCAGAGACATGTCTGAAGTCTTAACTTTCCCTTACTGTCCAGTCTACTTGTCTTAATTTTATATGTATATAAACACACACATATATACACACATACATACCAAAGGATATCTTCATACCAGTACGTTGCTTGGATAAATTTATCCATTGCAGCTTTCACTGTTATATATGCCAACGCCAGTTCATGCTCCTTCAAGGACTGTCTGGTTCCTGAAGTTTTTGTCACGGGTATCCTTTAGCCTGTAGCTCTAGACTTCAGCTTTCCAAGTGTACGTCATCTCTTTACACATACTTGTACTGCAAATGCTACAGGTAGGATCCCATTCGTGGAAGATGCACTTTCATTTTTGAAAACAATTTAGTATATCAATCAAATTTATATTTTTAAAATAAAATAATCCATTTAATATAGAAAATAAATTAACATATTTTTAGGCCTAATAAGTTACATATGTTTTCCTATGTCATTCAATGTCTGCACATCACTCTTAAGGGTTAACCTTTTATTAAGGTCCCAGATCTTTCTTTCTTCCACCTTCAATTTTCATTTTATTCTACTTTCCAAGGTTGGAAAGTTCTCATCACAGCCTAGCTTAAAGGAAGATGCTTAAAATACCCAGGTGTGTTGTATCATCACTCTCTTAAAAATATTTGTAAATTTGACACTTAAAGTTTGAGGCTTTTGTTTCACAATTTCTTTATAATGTTAAATGAAGTTACAGGTCCTAAAAGAGAAAGGAAAGAGAGGCAGTCCATGTGTTGTCCCCTTAATACATCATCAAGTGGAAGTGTTGACTTTGTAGGTGGCACTCTGAAGCAATGCTTCCACACAATATTTGACGTTACAGTGCAGCACCAGAGACCATCATTCAGAAGGGGTGCATAGATGAGGTCCTGACCACTTTGTGGTTGTCAACAGTCTCAATGCACTTGCTGCAAGTAGGAAGTTGTTTATATGAGTGAGTTGTCCAAAGTGGAGCAGCCGATATCCACTGGCAGACATCCAAGGGAATCCAAGCCTCTTGTTCATTTTTTATTGAGTGAACCATGATGATCTCTCACACATTTTTCCCAGAGCTGAATCTGACAAGAACAAGAGATAGATTATATCTCTTTTATTCACTGTTAACATTGTGCAGATACTAACAAAGGAGGATTTATAAATATACTGATATAGATATAAAATTAGGTGGAACAGAAAATAAGTTTCTTTTATCTGGTACCTTCTAGTCACAGTGGCTGCTCTTTGCTATGTCTGGAACAGAGACAGTTATACCCTGTTCCCTTGGAGAACATCAAGAAGTGAGCTTTTGCAAAAAAAAAGGTTTCTGATTTCTTTGAGTGCACTGCTTTTGGATTGTCTATGACAAGGAAAGATCTGTAGGGAATATCAAAGGTTAGTGTCTTAGTGTCTGAAATAGTTCTGGCAGTTGACTTGGGAAAAAAAGATAAGAAAATCTGTGTCGTATGAAAAAGCCAGGATTGGTAGGGAACATCGCCTGTTCCTACGCTGCTTACTTTTCCACGCGGGTTTGTTTATTTATTTATTTATTTATTTAGCAGCTCACCCAAGGCTGAGGCTGGATCATAGGAGAAATATGTCTGTTTAGTAAAAGAAACATATTCACTGAGGAATTAGAAGCAAAATGATACTTCTACAACAAATTAACCTGGCGTATACCAAACAAGCAGGTATTTGGTCTCCAAGCTTGCCAGTGGGAAGGTGCAAGGGTGTTATCTGACCAGATATTTCCTTTTACAGAATGACTGTTGCAATCATGTACAAATCAAGGATGTTAGAGAGTTGGTCCTGTTACACGTAAAAGAAGAAAATCAAATGTTATATCAAACTCAGCCTGTGCTGCTCTTGACATGTGTTTGTTAAAGGAAGAGGGAAGACAGATTTAAGAAAAGCCAAAGCCACATTCACACTGATTTCACTGAACACTGTCACAGAGATTGAAAATTGAAAACTGCTGCTGTTCCTCCTCAGAAAGACCAAGTTTTAAATAACTTATTTCTTCAACCAATGTCAAAGTACTGGGTCTTAATCAGCTGCTTAAAACCCACTGTGACTCTACACACTGTGCACTAAACTTACCAAAGCTAAAGATTTTTTGTAATTCTTGGCATGTTTCAGCTCTAGCGTTTCCAGGGGATGCTGCGTGTTCTCCATGGGGTGCTTCACACAGAGGTAAATCCCTAGAAGATGGCAGGAGAAGTGATTGTACCTGGCTAGGACCGGCAGAGAAGGGCCAGGGAACTTTGGAGAGTGCCCATTTAGGAGAAGTTTCATTAGGCAAAAAAGGCTATGGTTCAGGGTATAATTCCATGGGCAGGCTTGTCACTAGCTACTCACTAACTAACTGGCCATTCTGGCAGGGTCTTGGTCACCACATTAAAGGAGTCCTCAACAAATGGTTAACTTACAGGTGCTTCAAGTCATCAAGGAAGTTTAAGTAAGTGGGCAGAGCTGAGGGAAGTGATTTTGAAGAACTGAGGTCATTTTCACTGTGGAAACAGCTAAGGAGGGAGAAAATGGACTGCAAGAGACAGTCGTGTGACTTGAAGAAGCCATGTGCAGAAGTGCACAATATTCCCCAGAGGACTCATGAATGAGGAGGGAAATGAGGCATTGAGTTGTCTACAGATGTTTTATAGCTGAGTCTCGATCTGTACAACTCTGAGTTGAAAGTGGAGCTGGTTTTTTGAAAGATCTTACAAAGCCTGGGCGTAGTGTACTCTTACACAGCTGTCCCTAGAGAGAAAATCGTAAATTGAGAATGCTCATGGTGGAATCTCTTGAAAAGAAATGTATTTAAACTGCTGGCAATCTGAAGAGCCAGCTTCACTAGACAGAGGTGGTCTGGGGCTGCTGGGGCTGCTGGGGCTGCAAACCTTCATCTCATGAGAAGGAGAGGCAACGAGCCTATACCGGGCAGAGAAACCAAAAGGGACGAATGAGCCACAGCCCAGTCAAATGAGGCAAAACTAAAGAGAATATGGATCCAGTCTGCTGTGACCCAAATACAGCAGCTGAGGAAGCTTTCCCCAGACACAATGATTTCAAAACATAAAAATCCCCAGCTGATTATTCACCTCTGATAAGTAAATGTTCCTAATGAATCTGGCCCTTATCTCAGCTAGTGGTTTTGTAAAGCAATCCATATAATCCATTACTTCTGAGTCATTTTTAACCAGTTGATTGTCTGTGATATGTACCGATGGATTTTGGACTGTGTGATTGACCATGTAGGTCACATGATGCCAGCCATGCTCTCTGCATGACACAACATGAGAAGAGCAGTGAATAGTGGCTAATGGATACTTGTTCAGTTCAATGCATCTTTAGATTGAATAAAAATAAAGAGACCTTCCACACTAGATCAGATCAAAGGTCCATCTGGTCTCACTAACATGGCAGAAATAGCGATATGCATCCAATGACCCTTATATAATCTTCTGGCTTTCAGCAGGAACAGGCTGAAGAATTTCTCTTCTGGATGACGAGTGGTTAATAGAAGTGTTGTCTTTGGTGTTAATGAGAATTTTTCAATAAAAACTTTCATTCTGGAGAAAGAAAAGCAACGCTGAAGGCAAATATCTCTTTGTTTGGAATTACTTTGACTTTTATTTAGCTCTGCCCTGTGTGCACTTAGGAAATTATCAGGCGTGAAGAGCCAGACAGCCCATAAATGGTGAGACTGATACTGTAGAATTACCAGACATGCAAAATAAAACCTATAACTTTCTGTCCTGCTTTTCTTTTAGGAGTATTCTTACAAATTTTAGGTGTCAGTGATTGTTTTCTTGTCATGGACCATATTCTACAAGTCTTTAAATGTCCAGTTTTACTGTTTGTAAGGTAAAGGAAATGCTCAAGAATATTTTTTTTTTCTTCCAAAGAGGAGAATAATACAGCTATACAAGCAACACTCTTCATTTAACTATAATGGAAAAAATCTGAAAATTTTCTTGTACAAAACTTGTAGTGCCTGAAATAAAATAACTTCTCAATTCAGGCCAGTCAAATCCTTATAAGCAATCCCATTTATGACAGACACAGATTCACCTAACACATACCCCAAGTTTTGTTAACTAGCCCCAGCGTACATCACAGTTTTAGGGTACTGTTTTGCCAATCAATGGGGTTAGCACAAAGGACACAGGCACCAAATTAAAGGAGAGTAAGCTTATTTTTACTTATGTTTAAAGTGATAAATAAAGTGGAAAATAATAGAGTGAAAATAAATTCAAAGGAGCATAAGGTAAAGCAGCGAAATAATAAGCCAACTACTACAGCAAGCATAAAATAAGGTAATGCACTTAATCATTACTACATAGAGCTAGCGACAGTGATTAAGAAAGGTACATCACCAATTGTCCTATTAATATCATACAGATCTGCAGTCACTGGGAGGCCCGGTTGCAGCGAGAATTTGGAGAACCTTTCCCGGCAATTGGGAGATTTCTATACAGTGTGTCCACCATACAGATGAAGCATCCAAACTTCCCTGCAAATGTTCCCCGCTTTTATACAGTTGAATAAACAACTCTATGTCTTAAACTGTGAAAAACACCTGGTGTAGTTTTTTTTCCTTGTTAACTTTCATCTCAAGTTTGGCCAGAACTCAAGAAGAAAGTTACAAAGCATCTGGCAATCTCGACTACGTATCTCCCAACAAAGCCTGTCACAGCCCTGCTACATTCTTTTCTGTCTTTCAGTTGCAATAGGCATATCTGTTGTTAACAAGCACAGCTACTTGTTACACAACTATTATTTTACAGCAAGTGTTACAGCAAAGCTCTTTAAGCATTACAGTATAAGCTTTTATAAATTGGCATATATTCATAAGGTTATACATTGCATATCTGATCAATACTATACATATTAGATATATTGTGATGTTGTGAGGCTCATCTAGAGGTCAGCTTTGGTTCAGGGCCCCACTTCTCGGGCCCTAGTATTTCAGGTACGCATTACAGGCTGCGTCTAATTAATTAATTCAATACAGATTCCTTTCAGCTTTTCACTGAGAAGACCTTGGCCAAGTCAGAAATGTGAACAATACTAGAAAAGACTTTTAAAAGAGATACAGGGAACCAGTGTTTCACACATTGATATTAACTGTCTGATTAAAAATTAATTCACATAGAACTGTAAGGGCAAGGAAATCAAATGTTGATAGCTGGTCATTAGGCGAAAAAAAAGTGCAATCACACCTGAAATATGCTGCATTTATGTCCTATGATCTAGAAATCTCTTCTGTGGTGTCTTTATTTCATTTTTCCTAAAACACAGTCCAGCATTCTAAACTTCAGAGCTCTGTTGTGTTATGCCATCAAATTATACAACTCCAGCTTTTTTAAGCAAAAGGCACACAACACAAATGGATCAGCTGTCAGAGTTTGCTGTGACCTGCCTTAGAAGTTCTATCCAAAGGTGTTTATGGGCCATGCCAGTGTGCACAAAGGTTATTCTATGTTAATGTAGGAACTCTAGAATTCTGTGTGCCATTGGCCACTATTTAGAATCATAGAATCATAGAATGGTTTGGGTTGGAAAGGACCTTAAAGATCATCAAGTTCCAACCCCCCTGCCATGGGCAGGGACACCCTCCACTAGACCAGGTTGCTCAAAGCCTCATCCAGCCTGGCCTTGAACACCTCCAGGGATGGGGCATCCACAACCTCCCTGGGCAACCTGTTCCAGTGTCTCACCACCCTCATAGTGAAAAATTTCTTCCTAATGTCTAGTCTAAATTTACCCTCTTTTAGCTTATACCCATTACCCCTTGTCCTATCCCTACACTCCCATTTATTCACTCATGTGTCCCTCCATTTTCACCTCTGGAGCAGTCTCTCAAAGAAATAACGTAAAAAAATCAAACAAGACATTTGAAACCCAAGCTAAAATATGTATGGGACAAATTTTGTTCATTCACGGCATTGAACTACTATTTTACTCTCCAGAGCTACACAGATGCACACAAGAGGAGAATTTAGCATTGGGTTTACAATTATATTTGCCATTAATTAAGGATCTATTATCACTAATAGTTGTATTAAGTGAGAAGGTACTTACTATTTCATGGTGATTTAATTACAACTTAATATTGTTGCAGTAAAGTGCTCTATATATGAGCTAAATCCTGTTTAAGAAACATAACTGGCTCTCACTCCACCATATCTGCACATCTCAGGTCCTTTAATACAACATTTCTTTGGAGTGCGGAAGCATTGCCAGATCTGTTTTACAGAAGGAACTGTGTGTTAAACTGAGAATCTTGATTCCAGCTGCATGAAAGGGCTTAAATAGAACTTCTGGCTGCCTGGTAACAAACCTGGACTAACCTCCTGAGACTCCTCTGCAGGGAATGAGGAGAGGAAAGCACCTAGAATAGGCATTTAGGTAATCTGTGTTTTCTTTGCAAATGCTAAGGTCTGGTCTGAAACAGATTTAAGTCTGTTGCCTCTTTGCTGGAGTGCTTGAGGTGCACCCTCCGAAAAAGATTTCTGCTCCCAGACTGTCACCTTTCTGCTAGGGACACGACAATGCCTCACTCCTCATTTTTAAGCTGAAAGGCAGTCAGAGCAATCGTCCAAGGAGGGGAAGATACAAATCTGAGGCTGGATGAGTTTGGACTGAACCCCATGTTGCCCAAGGGAGCAGTCAAACCCCTGGGATGGCATCAGGGCCGCCAGACAATCACTTCTCACTCCTCTTGGTGACTGTATTCTCCCAATTGTGGAGCAGATTTGAAGAATCAGAAAGCAAATGAACAAAGAGGAGTGTTTGTAACCCAGTAATAAAGGTAGAGGACATGAAAAGAAACCCAGATTTTGAAGCCTTATCTGGTTTTGCCTTAAACTATCAGCAAGTGAAATGCAAAATTTTATGTTGGGAACAGTCAAGCATAGAGATGCGCTCTTCAGAGTTCCTGAAAGACAAGGGACAAGAGGTCAAAGTGGAGAGCAGCAAAGTCTCACTGGAGATGGCAGCAGCAGCACAGGGAAGCAGGCAGTAGCTGCAGATCAGCTCATTCCTGGTTACAGAAATTGCTCATGCAATAATTTGCTCAACTCAAGGATCTAACAAAAATCAGAGATTTTTTTAAAAGAGTATCTAAAATTATTTGAGAGCTAGGGAAAATACCTCACAAGGCTTAAAGCACTCATTGTGGTCCCTGTATCAAAGAGAAGGCTTGAGATGAGCCTGGCTGCAAAGATGAGGACAGCACTAGCAGGGAGAGGTGGTGCCCAAAAAAGGTGACATGGCGTGGTGGCTGCAGTCCTCCTCCATTCCAGCCCTCTTTCTTGATAAATGCTGTGGTGCCACAGACAAAATCATGCCCCTGACTCTTGGGATTGAGGAGGAGGAAAGGTCATGCAGGCCCGAGGTTAATACCACAATGACTCTGTCAACACACACAATCTGCCCAGCAATCTGAAGGATGCGGGGAATCCATCCTTGTAGGCACCTAACGATGCAGCTAGACCCTGAAACAAGTGTTTCAAGATTTGTTGCACATGTTCACAGTGACATCAAAAATGGTGGCAGAAAAAAAGAGACAAAAAAAAAAAGATAGAAAAGGAAAATCCCATGTGGCTGTCTTCACAGCAAGAGCAGAACAAAGGAGCCAGATGAGGAGATGGTTAGCCATAGCTGCCGTGTATGAAATGCACATTTTCCTTTGAGTATTTGTAATATTATTTTTGGTCTCCATGAACTAAAAGCAATCAGTAGATGCAGCAGTTGTTTAAATATAATGCAAGTAATCCATATGGGATATGCTGGCTTCCACTAGCGATGTCTGTTCCTTCTTAGTAAGCAGGAAGGAATAACTCATCATTATAATATTTATACCCCATTTTATGGTCTGTCTTAATACTGGTTCCAAGAACCATAAAAAATTCTCAGGCTCTCAAGACAAAATTTCGTATCATTGCTCTAATTTGCCTTGTTGAGAAATATAACAATGTTTCAACACACTAACACAAATGTAATGCCTGCATTGCATACCAGATAGCTACTTAATGCCACTATCCACAGGGTTTTATGTGTAGTTTGAAGAGATAACTTTGCATCCACGTTGGCAGCTGGTAGTTAAAGTTACGTACATGCTTAGTCTCAGGGGCACAATTTCATCCCACGCTGTACTAGATTAATGCAGGTAATACAGACAAGAGTATGATGGATATAACCTACAGCACATACAGTCAGCTTGCAAAGAAAGGAAGGTATTTTTTCTCAGTGCTCAGGAAAGAAACTAATAGTGCCAGTGGATATTAGCCTCATCCTGTGCAGGCTGTGCTTTGTCTGGGGACTGTTCTGTGGTGGCTGCAGTGTCACCTCCTGCCGGGAGCACACAAGGAGAATGGGGGAGCTGCCAGACGTCTGGGGGGTCTCTCGGGGAGCATGGCCTGCTGCACTTCAGTGCGTGTGCAGGACTTCATCTCAGCCAGCGAAGCACAGAAGCACAAGGGGTATGGACCACTTCTTATCTGTTGCAGACAAGCAGAGCTGAATGTAGGTCACTAAAAGACCCTTTGTGCTAAAGTAAATGAGAACGACTTATGAAAAGACTGAAGCAACAGCTACAGGATAGACTGCCCACTGTCCCAGTTAGGTCAGGCTCAAACCAATGAGAGCCCTATGGAAATGTAAGCAGCTTCTCAGCAGACAAAGAGAAATAGCAACTGCTATCTCTAAATCTTTACAGATCATGTAAGTGGCTGGTTACGGTATTCTCTTGAGTAGGGCATGCAGAGAGAGTTTAATATGTTTATACTCATCTATTTATAGAGAAACCAAGTGACCCAATGTGTAAAAATGTCTTGTTGGATCCGAAAGTACCAGCTTGGGTCTCCACGGGAGAAGGAAAACACTAATGAGGTCTTGTACCATCTTGCAAGTTTCTGTGCTCTGCAGCACATGTGCCTCACAACACCTAATGACACGGTCACTCACGTCAGACCAGAACGTGCCAGTAACCTTACCCACTGCCTGTGACCTCAGCTGTACCTAGCACTGTCACCTTCTGTCTGGAGCTGGGAAGCTCAGAGACAAACCCTTCACCCTTCCTGTTCCCAGTGGTGTTGCAGGTCATGAAGGCTGACAGCCAGCCAGCCCTCCTGCAACAGCCTTCCTCCTAAAACATCGCCAGCTGGGTCACTTCTATAATTCTGCTGTTTCTGGCACTTCTGACTTGCCTAGTTAATAGCACAGCAGACCTGCATGCCTAAGGAGTTGCTCCCAACCGACAATTTCCAGCTGATTTTCTAAACAGAAGGTATTATTTGTGGGTAAATGAATCGTGCTGCAGCAGGACAGAAAGGAGCTTTTCTCCAGCAGGCAGAGACAGACCTGCTCGCCACCTGTCAGCTCCCAACTAGAGTTAGATAAAATCCCCTGTCTCCAGCATATGCCGAAACTATCAGAGGCTGATGATTACAATTGTCATCAAATCTACAGTCTGGGTTTAGTGGTGGGTTTTTGGGGGGTTTTTCTGAAGAGTTCAATCACTTACTATTCTGGAGCAATGGCAGTGACTGAGGTAAGTCACTGGTCAGCAGCCCATGGACTTTTAATCAGGAAAAGCGAAGCTCTTCTGGAATAATTTCCTTAACACCTCTTTTGTCAATTTTGTTCTCCTGCCTTCCTATCCCATAATCAATCAAATCAATCACCTGCACTTGACGCCTACACTGTCCTTTGCTCAGGTGGTGTGGCTGAAGACCTTCCCTGAGTCCTCCACACCAAAGTGAATGTAAAAGCAAAATAGGCAACCTCTCTTCTGATCATGCTTTGTGACACCTCTCATTTGCTTCTTTGGCCCTCACACAAAGCAGACCAACCCCTGTACTCACATAAGTTCATGTAAGTTTGACTACACTTGATACTATTCTCCAACGCATGATCCATGGCTGTTCAAATTTCCTACAATATGCAATTGCCCAGCCTCGGGGGAACAGTTTCAATTTCTGTGGCTAATAGCTAAGACTGCTTTTTAGATGCAGTGACAAACACTCTGTAAATAGGAAATAGAAGCACTTGCCCTCTTGAAATTGGAAAGAGAGGTCATATTAACTTGACAGGTTCTAACTAATGGCCTCAGAAAAGGTGCTAGTTGGAAATAGGTTTCCATTTCTATTGACCTGGGTGAATTTTGAAGTGCTGAGCTCTTCATAGCGGTCTCCATGTGCTCACCCATAGCTCGAGCCATTCAGTTCCCTCTGAGTACTGATTTTTGGACCTAGAATATTCCTGTTCTGCACAAGCATGTTATCCAGTAACTGTTCAATACAGTGAGTTTTTATTCTTATTTACAAATGCTGAATTTTGTAACAAGTTATGGAAACATTTAAATCAGAAAGATGCACTTAGTGTAATTGCAGATGTCCCCCTTTGTAGATTATTTTGCTATTTTTTCAGGTCTCTTCCTCCTCCTGGCTTTTCTTAAGACCCATGTTTCACATCAGGGCCTCAGCAAGTTTGTGATCTATGCCAGTACAGTAAGAAATATTTTTTCTTCTCTAACTGTAGCAAGCAGGAAAGAAAATACTGCTGACAGCTGTGGACCCCCCAAGGAGGCCTAAGCACCATTGCGGGTAACTTTGCCTGGAGAAATTTACTGAGAAGCAAAGGCAATGACTAAATGTAATTTTATTTTTGCATTGCTCATTTGAATAACATCAATGTAAACATCCCTTTTACGTGAGCTTTTTTCTCCCTGCTGAGAGACTGATGGGGGGTCTGGGAGAGGCGGGAGGGAGCACTGTGTTGCATTGCACTGTGTGACACTCAGGCACACCAAGGGACCTTTCTGTCTCAGCACAATATGTAGCAAAAAAGATCACTATAATCGTCATAGGGCACTGAATAAGACAGAGCTGTGTTAGCCAGATCTTGAAAATCTGCATCCCCCACAATGAGCTAGTGGGAATCTCACAGCACAGACAGCTCAAATGGCACTTTTCAGCCCCAATGCAAGTGTGCCTTGTGAAGCCTTTTCCTGAAGATCCTGCTGGTGCTGAACATACCGCAAGAAACATTTTCTAGGCACAAAGCTGGGCTGCTGCAGCATGCCTGGTGCTTATGTCCACCTAAGGCTTTCCAGGTTAACATAAGAAGCAAATGGATTTGGAATAGTTTCCTTCTCTCTCTGAACCCAGTGTCTTCAGCTATGCTCCTGAAGTTTCACACACCCGCTTTTCCATTAAATCCCATGGCACACAGCATCTCTGTTCCTAGAAAGGTTGTTACCATGCAGGGGTCAAAACCCAGCACAGCTGCACTCATTCTTCACCGCTGTTAGCAGCAGCAATCATCTCCCACTGCTATCTTTTCAATTTTCCCTTTCCCAGATGCAAAAGAAGCCTGATCCTGCAAGACAGTGAGAGTGTCTGTAGGGGGCTTGAGCACTTCCATTACCCATCCAGCTCATCTAGACATATTCTTTTTTATATATCACTAGACAGAAAAACCCATTTACTGTCGTTCAGCTGTGAGGATTCTCTCCACTACTGGTGCAAAAAAAATGTTCAAACAAGGGCTTTCTCCCATATAGCCAGGTTCTTGTGACCTCACCTTGTAAACAAATCATAATTTCTTTGTTACAGTGGCTGGTCTGCTGCCCTGGCAGTTATAACAACATACATTTTACCCAATAACAAGAAAAAAAAACAACCTTCAGTAAACCTCAGAGGAGTAAAAGATGCCTACACTGTTCAAGGAGGAAAAGACATGGCACAGACTCCTGCTCAGAGCAGCATTCATTTGACTCTGGAAATTAAGGACATGAGTAGGAAAAAGTTAGAAGGCTTAGGAATTTGTCAAAGAAGATGTTTTTTTGGAAAAGAGGCTGCTTTTATGTTGTGTAAATCATCATTATCTCTCAGCATAATAACTGTGAGATCAATAGTGCCATAGAAACAAGCAATGGGTAGTGTTCATGCTGCAGCCCATTAAATGCTCTTAAGGTGTGTCCACAGCAGTGCTTCACTGCAGAGCAAGAACGCTCTTTGCAGCTGCCCCTTCTCCTGCACTTTGGTTTATATCGTAAAGTGCATCTTGGTGGATGTGAAATGAGAACTGGATCCTTTCAAATAAAGGTTAGCTAGATTCACTGGATCATGCCTATCCTCCCACACCACTCCCAGCACCAAACGGACCAACACTGTCTTCTGAAAGCACCACCAGTGTTTCTAAATGTCCTCAGCCTGCCAAGGGGAGCAAGGAAGTGGGACCGCAATCGTATTTCTACCCCAGAGTTACTGGAATCAAAGGGTACTCTGGTAAGAATATGGAAGGGTGGGATTGCCCTTTGTCCTTGACATGGCTACAGTAGAAAAAGGTTTCTAAAGGTACTAACCTGTCCACCATATCATATCTGTGTCAGAAGGAGACATCACATCTACTTTCTCTGTCCTTGGATAACAGGAGAAACCTACAGACTGGCTCACGTATGGACATCTAAAATTAGGCCAGATAATTTCACAGAATCACAGAA
>VZTO01014245.1:280-12699 GCA_013400615.1 Syrrhaptes paradoxus
CCACAGTCTTTCTGGGGCAAGCTCTCTGCCTGGTGGAGACCATGACAGAAACAGCGGTCACAGACTGCCAATAGATATGTAGGACTCACAAGTAAGGAGGGCAGAATTCCTGTGCCCTGCCACACAACCTCCCACACCCACTGCTGCAGCACCTGGCCTTTAGTTCTTCAGAGGAACCCTGCCTGCTTGCTGGGCTCCAAGGGCTGCTTTGTGAGGCTTCTGCACCCGGCAAAGCTTCAGCGTCCCACTACACGAGCCACAGGTGATGCCCCTGACTTGTGTACTCTCCGCCCTCCTGGCAAAAATTTAAGGACTGGGGGAGGGGTGTTGACTGCGGTTGCCCTGGCAACTCCCATGCCATGTCAGCCTCTCGCGGGAGAGCTGTTGGTGGGAGTCAGGGTATTCCGCTGCCTTGGGGTTTTCCTGTCGAAGGAATCTCCCAAAAAAGCCTCTCTGTACCTCGCGATCAGTCAGTCTGGCGGAGCTGGGTCGGCTCCAAAGCAGCTGATCTCAGTGACTGAATTTATTTTGATGTTTAATCTTTTTGCCCTAAAAATGTTGCAACAGCTGTGATATTTTAAAAATAGATTTAATAATAAAAGAAGAGTCAGTGTATCATGATGCATTTCTGAGAAGGAAATAACTAATAATGGTTTCTGTTGGAAACCTGGAAATGCCATTGTGCACCAGTATGCTGATATAGTCTGTAGACTCTTTGACTGTTATTACTCATGTTTATAGCAATAAAGCAAACTATTTTTCTTGCAGTAAATCACATGTTTGCAATCACAATACAGTAATGCAGATGACTGGTGGTTTGGGCACAGTTTTATCAGCTTTTCAAAAAAAAAAAGGCAAACAAAACTAATCCCAGTCTGATTCAGATGCTTGCTGTTGTGGCTGACAGGGGCTATGAACTCTTTATGCCACCATTCAGCAAGCTTTCTAGTCAACTGCAGTGACTAGCACTGAATCAGCAGTGACCAGGCTCCTTCAAGACTGATAAAAATCAGAGTTTTTCACCCAAGAGTAGGTTGTAAGTTGGACAGATACAAGTTTCTGTTCCACCAAACATGAACAAAGGTGTTGTGAAAGGGAGTAAGGCAGCTTCCTGTTGTTCCCTAGCTGATCTCAAAACTGGCAACGACTGCACCAAATTAATGGTTGATTACAAACCAAACCCTGTTACAATTAGAAACCTCACTCTATCAACTTGATGCTTTTGTTGAGCGAGGGAGCACAAAAAATAAAAAAAAATCTAATTTCAAGGAAGCATTTTTTGTATGGAATAATATATGAAATATAGGAGATAAATACGACAGGGTTAATCAGTGTGCTGCAGACACAGCTGATAAAGCAGCTCTACAATCAGCAGAACTAATTAAGTCAGGTTTTCATATGGAGTGTGTATTGTGGTTTGAATATTCTAGTAACAACTAGAGCTCTTGTTTTTTGCAGTATCAGTAAAGGCTGTGCTTTGCTTCAACTCCAGGATCTGTCTGTCATGAACTGGGCTCACATTACAGCCTTTCAGAAGGTAATTGATAGGAATTACCTCCTTTGCTGGCCATAGTTCCATGAAATGTGTGTTTAACCTTTGTCACTTCTGTTGTGTTGTAGATTTAACTGAAATTGACCATTGGATTTAAAATTGCTAAAAAGCACTGACTGACACATATACTCTTAGGCACAGTGTGAGTTAATTTGCCTTGTTCCCACAGGAAATCAGACTCCATGACGTTCCCAAACTGCAGAGCATCAGAGCTGCCTTGGGAACAAGCTGCATAGACCAGCAGGGCCCTGTGTGCTCCCTGGCCATGTGTAGTGGCTGGGCTCCCCATGTGCATCGCATCTGGCATGAGGTGGGGTGCTGCCTGCTGTCTCTGGGCAGCATTCTGCTCCTTAGTCTTGCTCTGGAGTGACTGAAAGCACCTGTTTGCCTAGTCATTAAAAAAAAAAAAAAAAAAGAGAGAGAGAAAATAGCTATAGTATTCATAGCAATATCCTGCAGCAGGTAACTTCAGGTGCCAAAAATAAGACTCCATTGTAACCAGAATTATTGGTATTCATGACTTCTACCAAACCCTGTATGTGAAGAGGAATGCATAACAGGTTGTAAGTTATTGTATCTAACACAATCCCTGCAAGTAGTATTGCTCTGGTGCAATTTGACAATTTCCAATTTTGTCTGCTGGAAGAGCTTGTTGAGATACTTTCTGGTTTTGTGAACGTACCAGGGAATGGCAGCTGTACAATGTCACTTGTCATACTTGAGCATAATGAAATGTTGGCTGGAGAGCTGCAGTGACAAGGATAGAGCAGCCAGCTGCATTGTGTCTGTTCTCATTGGGAAAGGCCTTTCTGGTCTGCAGCCTGTTACTGCTTCCATAAAAGTGGAAACTACTGTTGTAAAATCAGCCAAGTTCATTCGAAGTGTAGCCTGGTTCTCTTATGGTGGGGTATGCATATTATATCCTGCAAAGATGGCTGCTGCTAACATGTCATGGGGGGTGAGGGGAAAAAGTTTGGTTTTAGTTTCTTTAAAAAAAAAGCAAAACCCCAAAAACCACAAGTACCAAGCTCCCCCCAAAAACCAGAATGCCATTTATGTGTGCTGTACCTCATGGGCTTGTCTGTTTTATGCCACCAAATGGTGAGTTTCTGTTGTGAATGATTGTGGTGTGGGGAAAAATTCGTTCTAATGAACACCTTCAAAACTGTCTAAATGAAAAACATGTATAGGCCAAGGAAGGGTGAGGGACTGAAAGGTAAGGTCTTTACAAAGCCAGGGGAGATTTGAGATAGCAGTACAACTTGAGACCTAGGTCCTGATTTGGTTAAAAAGATATTTGATTAATATTCATTCTGTTTTGGAGTTTTTGGTGGTTAAAGACATGCTGAAAGGTTTTGATGGGCCAGGGGACTGGATAAGATGTATTCAACATCTAACTTGGTGTTGAGGTTCTTCCTGATGTCTCAACGGTTGCCAGTACAGCTTGGAAAAAAGGGAAGAAAACAAACACTATGTATTTTCTAACAATTGGGTAAAGAATTTTTTTTGTGTTTAGGAAACATTTAATGCTAGATCCATACATTTCATGACCATATTTAAGCTATCTCTAGGGCCACGTGAAGCAGGTCACCAGTACATTTAGGAAACAAAGGGGAATGACAAGAGCTCAGTTATCCTGGTTATAGACACAGCAGACGGTAAGATTCAAATCTATGATGACTTTTAAAAGCAGGGCTTTTAAAATCTCTGTGCTTTTAAAAACAAAACTGTTTTCATAACTTAGACACTTTCTATTAACCCTGCAAAGGTTGCTGAAACAAAAAACACTTGTTATAAAAGTTTTCTTCTATTTCAATCTAGTATATGAAAAATTAATTTTGAATTGCGTTTATTGTTTCAGACAACACAGCAGGTTTAAGTAGGAGAGTCAGAAATTACTTAACTTGATTAACAGGGAAATATATATCAGCAATTTTAAAGTACTTAGGTTTTGGCCTCTGGCAAAATCTTTCAGTCTTTTCATTTGAGAAATGTCCTGCCTTAGGGTCTGGATGACTCGGACGACAGTAAAATGCATGAGCCTTTCACTTTAAGTCACTGGTTCAAATATGATTCAGGTCAGTAGTAAGTGAAAGTTGTATTTTCAGTTGATCTTGTGAGATATGCTCACTTGATTCATGTCAGAATGAAACAATGAGACCATATAATGGGATGTCATCCTCTTTGTGAGGGTGATCTTTGATTATTCTGATTGTTCTTGTATAATCGTGGGTAGTGGAATGGTATGTATATAGTTCATGTCCTGTTGCCAATTTAATGTTGTTAAGCTGTTAATTACACACTGTTAAGTAAGTTCGAAAAGCGCGTGTGGAGGGTTTGGAAAGTTCCTGAAACTTATTTGCATAGACCCACCTGTTATGAATATGTAACACCGAGAGGGAGAACATCTGAGTGACCACCAGAAAGTTCTAGAAGGTGAAGAGAGCACACGCAGAGACTTATTTGTATGGACTCGCCTCTCCATTAATGCGCAACAAGAAGTAGTATAAACCAGAAAGTGGAACTGTCAGCACGCGTCTTGGCAGAGCAGTGACTTCTGGCCTGCCCAGGCCTGTTTGCTTGCTTCTATTCTTTATTCTGTTAGCCTCTTTTCTTTTAATAAATTGTTAACTTTAATTGTAATCCTGTTTGAGGCTAAATCATTTATAACAATCTGAAATACAATTCTCAGGACCAGAGCCAGCAAATGACTGAAGTGTCGGGTAACTGGGGATTTACAGGTCTGGACTTCAGGCACTAGGCCTTCAGAGGAAAGATGAATTTCTGCGCTATCTGTGGCTCCTGACATGGGGCATAGGGAGAGCTGAGTGCCTCGACACATGGTTCTGTGGGCCAGTGTAGAGAGATGAGCATGCACAAACTTGCTGAGAAGTAAGAACCTACCACTAACTGATAGGATGTGTTGGTGGGGAGGGTGTTACTGAAATGTCCAATTTCAGGGCTCTGATGCCTGGCTGCAGTGTCAGCTTAACTGTTTGCTGATAATAGTGAAAATGGGTCACCTCCTTTCCTAGCTGAATGCTCTAACCAGTTTTTTTGCCTGTCTTGAGTCTTCTGTTGCATAGATTACCAAACTCTTTCCTGGAACAGCGTCAGCAGGAAGTGAATCTGCCCAGTTGCTCCATCTTCACTCCTCTGCCTAACACACATGCTGGGATTAACACAAGCCTGCAGCAAGATGTAAGTTTGCAGTCCTTCAGCCAAGATAGAGAACTGAACCAGGGTCTCCTTTTTCCAAATGGAGTGCTCCAGCAGCTATGAAGCCTGGATTATAGTAAGAGGGGGTATGCTTACCTTCTTGCCCTTCACCTGGGCTGCTATAAAAAAAAAGTTAGTGGTGCATCTAGATTCTTAGAATTAGTCAAGAATTTGTATAGCAGTGTTAAATTATTAAGGGGCAATCACGGCATTATGGCTTGAATTTCCAGCTTCTGGAAAGCATCTTTGAAGGAAGAATATTCCTGATATCTTAAGACCTGCTTTCCACCAGATTTTGTGCTGAAGAAGCTTCAGAATGTGCATTTGTTGCAAATGAGCACATGTTCACTAATCATGTTTGTAGCAACCATATGCCAAAATGCATTAGGCCGAAAATGTTTTCGCATTACTTTCCAGGCAAAAACCACTTCACAACTATCAAAGATGTTTCAGCCCCATTTAAGGGATGGTATTGAGGTTATTTTGACTTCCAGCCATGACATAAGACAGTTGCACTTTGTCCATCTGTTTTTCCTGGATACTCTTTTCTTTGTCATTCCTGAAAGCATCATTTGGGGTTTTAGATGGCTTTAGGTCAGTTGTGATTTGTGAGGGAACTGATCAATCAGCTGTTTCGGGTCAGTCATGGAGTCATTTATCAAGATGGCTGAGGTCTGTGGTGCTCACTGCTTTCCTTTAGAGTCTCCTAAAGACTCAGAGTTCCTTTCTGAATTAAAACTCCAGTCTGGAGAAGAAATAGTGGCTACTGACTTCATGGCTATAGTAATGTCATGATTGCTTGAGGAAACTGGTGGCCAGCTGGGGAGAGGATAAATAAACCATTTGTCATCCTGTCTTTCAAGTAAAAGGCCTATTGATCGCCTACTAACAGTCTTTTTGGACTAAGTCAAGGATCCAAACTGCAGCACTAACTCTACTGAAGTGGCAATTCATCCTCCAGCCACTCAGATACTACTAATGACCAAAATGGGAAAGGATATGAATGTGGTTTTTTATTTTTTTTTGGTTTTTAGAAAGCAGAGAGGGAATGCATCCTTTAGAAAAAAATTCTGCTGTGATAAGTTTTCTTCTCAGCCCTGCAAGATGATGTAAATGTGCATTCTGTAGACATGCATCTATTCCACTTTTTTCCTAGGCAAAATAGTTTGTTTTTAATCCCAAACTGTTCTGGTTTTTGTTCTCTTTCAGTCTACTCTTTTGATTGTGTATTTTTCAATCCATTCCAGTTATGAAGCAGGAGATGTTACTCTGGGTTGCTATTTGGACAGTATACCTTGAAGCTACAGGAAGCCTCCTCTAAAGCTGAGAGTTGCTAAACCTTTTTCCTCCTAGAATACTTCTGTTCCTCTGAACAAGCCCTTTCAAAAGATGCAGCATGCACTACAAAGCAGGCTTTCCTGTCTGGAGGAGAGGGGCTTATAGAAAGGCTACATCTTTGACTTAAATGTAGTGCAAAGATCAACAGTTACACCCAAGGTGTTTTCAATGCAGAGGATCACAGACCTGTTTTTATACTGTGTGATTGGACTTGCCATTAAATTAGATCAATACTTGGCTTCTTTCCTGATGGTACTATCACACTCCGCTGAAAAGGTCTTCTCTGTGATCCATAGTTAGCCCTGCTGCTCTTCCAATACTAATCACCACTGAATATCAGCCAGGTAGCAGACAAAGTGAGGAGCTGGGTAGTCTGAGTTGGGAAGAATCTGGGCCTGAAGAATTTGTCCCAAGTTCTTATGACTTGTTCTCATATCTCGTATTCAAGATCGTAGAGCTGCGTGGTGGGTAAGTAACTACTTTGTAAAAAAAAATAAAATTCAGTAACTTCATTGCATTTTGAGTTAGGTGCAAAATGGTACATGATGAAAAATGAGGGGGAAGGAGGAAGATATTTTGAAAGAATAGTAAATAGCTTTACAGGTAAGCAGGTAAGGCATTTTACTCAGGACAGGGGAGAGACAGTGTTCCCTTACAGGGTTTGTGCAGATTGTTCCTTCTTGATACAACTGTATGGTTGGGAACCAGGACTGCTGGGACTCGCAAGGTACTGTTCCTTTTTTCCTCCTTTCATGACAAAATTTCTTCCCTTTATTGTTTCATTTTTTACACTGAAAGATGCTGTACTCTTGCTCAACTTTTGTCTTTTACGGTGGGTTTTTTTGCAACTACTTCCAGGCATACAAGCTACTGACCCTTCTCTTATTTGGGAAGGAAATTGTCAATCAAAGCCAACTGTGTATATTTCATGCAAGTTTCCTTTTCTTAAGTGTAAATTACAAGCTTTTAAAACAAACTCATCTGGTTTGTTATTTATAACAATTGTTTCAATAGTGATTTGCTTAGATGTATTAAGGCAGTTATTGGTAATTAAATATTGATGTCTGAGAGCATACTAAGCTTTTGCAAATATAAAGAAGCTAGATATGGTCTGCAGGATATTATCTCAAATATTGCTGAAATGTTGAGCACACAATTACCATTTTATTAGGGTAATAATGTTGAAAGAATTGTTTAGATGTTTAATTGGTATCAACAAGTGATTGTGTGTTGATTAGAAATCAATTACAACAAAGTATGAATTGATATTTGATAAGCATAGTAATTGATAGCTTGCTTCTGTAATGTCAATTAAATGGCTAAATATCTCGTGGAAAGAATTATAAATCATTAGAAAATCACTAATATCACAGAATCACAAGTGTTAGACATTGGAAGGGACCTCGAAAGATCATCTAGTCCAATCCCCCTGCCAGAGCAGGAACACCTAGATCAGATCGCACAGGAACGCATCCAGGAGGGCTTTGAATGTCTCCAGAGAAGGAGACTCCACAATCTCTCTGGGCAGCCTGTTCCAAATATGTTTGGCAGCTTGTCAAGTGATGTGTAAACATAGGGGCTTCTGTCTGGGTTTGGGGAACTTGGGCATTTTCTTACAAAGTTGTTCTGTCTGCAGCACAGAAATTTTGGATAACCAAATATTCAACTTTGTTAGAGCTGTGGTTTTCTTCTCTAGCAAATTAATTTGATGACATAGAGGCATAAATGTTTACTGATTTGAGTTAAACACAGTAAAGGTAGATAATACACAAACAGTTTTGCCAGCAGCCATCTTATCTGAGAGCTGTTCCTGGTCATGGTTGAATCTATGTACATCCATATACGTATTTGCCAGCAGATGGATTTACATTTCTCCATGTAATTTAAGATTTCTACCTTTGTTAAATTGACTAGTGCCTTAAGACAGAGTACAACTGAAAGATTCAGATGAGAGTAAGAATGTAATTTTCTTTAACAGAGTGGCCACTATGTTATTTTCCCACATGCTCTGTAGAACAAGGATTTTGTTTCAACCTTTAAATCTCTCAGTGGATGTTGTAACTGTGGTGAGGGTTCAATATAAAAAGTAAATTAATGAGCATTAGGAAAGGGAACTTCTGAGGGAAGGAGAGAGATGTATGTGTGTGTACCTTGATAAGGCTTCTCATCAACTGGTATAAATTAAAATGTTTCAGGAGTTATGTTTCAGACTAAGGCTTAATTGGACCAATTACTCTTCCAGGCTCTAGCACAAAGGAGAGGTAAGTGATGTGTCTTCCTGGAAAACTTACAGAGATGGCAAGATATTCTTTTATCTTTCATTATCTTTATGTATGTTATTTCTCCTGGATCCCCTATACCATTATGTTCCCTGAATACTAAGGAAGAAACTCTCAGTCCTGTGACTGACATGTGGCAGCCTTTCCTTGGTTTTGAGCAGACAGTGGACAGGACAAGGGGAAGTGCCAATGTCACATAGGGACTGTTTTCCCCTTTCCTCCTTTCTGTCCAGAGCTCATTCTTACTGCTTTGAGTTTCTTAAGACAGATGATTGCTGATTTGGGGTGTTTTTCACATTTCGTGTTTGCTAGCCCACGTTGTCTCTAGTTTTCTGGCATCTGCCTTTGCAGTAAAGAATATGCAGCACTTATAATAATATTTCTGAGATAACTTACAAGGAACAAAGGAAACGCTTCTGTCAAATGACAAACGATGGTGGTATTTGTCTGAACTCAGTTCTCCTGTATGTGCAGCAATGCAGAGCTATCTTTCAAAATGCCACCTCTTATTAACTTCTCAGGCTCTGGAAGGTGGTGTCCTATGGCATATTTGCTCAGACAGCCAATTCATCTTGCATATAGCAGCAAGAATAGCTGTGTGTTTAGCATTTTGGGGTTTTTTTGCTTTATGAAATTGTATTTATTGCCTATAGAAAAAATTAATTCATCACAATGCAAGAAGGCTTGTCACTGAAAGGCTGTAAATGTCAACAAGTGTTGTTATCATGATGTAATATCAAAATTAACTTAAAATGACACTATTACATGCAAATGAAGTGTTTCTTTGGAAAATGTTCCATTCTGTGTCAACTTAATTTCCTAAACTGCCTTTGATTACTTTGTGTAACAACTCTCTGTAATTCAAACACCTTAAATGGGTGCTATACAATCATTGCTGTGTTTTCAGCAAAGGGAAGACAGGTCATCATGTGCTGCAACCTGTACAACATGGCAAGTAGTTATCAGCTGTTTGTTATTACCATTTGTTTACAACAGTCTTGCTAGAGGAGTAGTCCCATGGATTAGAGGATTGTCAGAACTGCAGCTTTGAAAAAGTGTGGAGTTTCTGAAAAAGTTGCTACTAAGAGTCACTGATCACTTTGTGTAAAGTATTCCAAGCTCTACTGCAGCCAATAGTGGTCTTGCTCTTATAAATAATATTGAACATAAAGGTTGTTCTTTTCATGTGTTTCAGATGCTAAATATGTAATCTTACAGCTCTGCTGTGCAGAATGTAGCTTCCTGGTGAAAGAAATGTACCAGATGGAATACCAAAAAGTTGTTTGGGTTTGTTTTTTTGNAACAATCTGATGTTGCAACATTGTATTTCAATGTTTTCCAATTGGTGTTTTATTTTCTTTTGGCTGTGATTTGAATGTTTTGTCTTTAGAGATACTGATACAGACTGGAAAAGCAAAAGTCAAAATCAGGCTTTAGTTCTCCTGAAAAAATGTTTTGATTAGTTAAAACCAAATAAAATAATCCCTCCTTGCCATCCCACCTGCAATTTGTCTTCAAAATGTTTAAGCTTTTGTTTTTTCTTATATGACATGAAGCAAGAGATTTGAGAACTTCTGTTGCCTTAGTTGCTGCTTTTTGTATTGCTTCAGCTGTGCTCTACTAATGTGTGTTTTTTTGCATTGAGTACTTCATTACACAAATGTATTTAAAATAAATACTTAGTTGCTGTTAATCTTATGACTAAATACAGCATATACTGTAAGAATCACAGGAGTGTGTTGCTTCTGTCAGCTTAGTGCATTGTAGTGTGTAAACAGTTGTGTAGTCCTTCATCTCTCCCCCCAGATCTCTTGTAGACCATATTTTCACCCTCCTGTCTCATGGTGTGTTTTTCTGAATACTTAAAAGATGTTACTGTGAGTTCTTTTGAGCAAGCAATAATCCAAAATGGAGTAGACACATCACAGCTTCTCACTGAGTCTTCACTATCCTAGGGAAAATTCTTCCTCTTGGAAAACTGAAGAGAAGCACTCTGCTTGCAGCAAACACATTATTTCTTCTGTTAATTAGCTTGTGTTCCTTGATATTACTGTAGCTTTGAGCAATCAGTCTCATGCTTGCATTCTTGGGGTAACTTCAGTGTTTCTTGGAGAATCTCAAATTCTGCTTGTGGTTCTGTAGGAATTATTGGGAAGGGGAGAAGTCCCACCGTGATCTGCTGGAGGTAATTAAAAGGATGTCAAGGGGAATAATTGCCTAAGGGGAAAGTAGAAATGGTGTGAATAGGTGAGATTCTGAGCCCCTTTGAATCATGCTTGGTCCAAGTCTATAACTGCCACAACTGTACCCCTACGGAAACTGAAGGTGAGATGACAGAAGCAAGTGCCACTTCAAATAGCCTTGCTGCCTACAAGATGGGACAGCCATACAGTGCAGTACTTTGTTAACAAGCTTTTCCTTTCTGATTTGGACGAAGAGAACAAATGTGAATTTGAAGAGCTGTCCACTTTGTCATTCTTCTTAGCCTGTCACATCCTGATCCACTTTAGGAAAGCAGCCCTTTTCCATTATGGTAACAGAGATGAATGGAGCTGAATTGGCTTATCCGTTGTTTCAGTTGGTTTTCTACAGTGCTCTCTTTCCATGGGAACAGTGAGAAAAGCAAAGCTGCACCTTTCAAAGCATCTGTTGGACTACAGGCTCTGTTATTACCTTCTGTGGCTCTTAGATCACAGATGCAACCCTGTATTCATGTTCTTTTAGGTCAGTAGTAGCAGCAATATCTTGACAATAACAGAGGGGAGAAGTAAGTAAAGAAAGATGTGGTGATGCTGTGTCAGGGCAGATTGTATATTTTAATGATCTGTCATAACAAAGAATGCTTGTTAGAAAATTCAAATTAAATGTAGTATGTTGAAATGCTGAAATCTACCTATCAGGAAAACTTGCCTTTTACACAAGCTTCTTAAACTGAGAGAAGGGCAGAGAGTAGGGGAACAAGAAGTCAGCTAGGCCCATTAATCTTCTTTGGATGGTAAAAGTAAAGATGAGACTACCATTTACTTTCCTGGGATTTGTTTGAATCTTTATATAGAATATGGTCATACCTAAGGAAGAAGTTGTAGTTACAGTTAGTTATAACTAACTAACTGTAACTACAACTTGAGTTATAACTAACTACAACTCAAGTTGTAGTTAGTTAACTCTTGAGGTAAAACTGCCTTAAACATTGAATCTGAACTTGAATGTGCAGTGTCTGAGGTGTACTTTTGTTGGCCGAGAATTAACGTTTTCAGTTCTGATACAAAAATATGTGTATCTTTAACTGTAGTCCTATTAGACATCATTCCATGGATAAAATCTTGACCTTGTTGAAGCTAGTAGCAAAACACCTACTACTTTTTTTCAATCACGATCCATTGCCAGCTTATTCTGCATTTTACTGACACTAGATGGCATTTAAGACTTTTATACTAGCTGGAAATTTGTCCAGTGTCTAGCAGATCTTCTAAAAAGTGGCTTCATTTCAGGGAAAGTGTGGTCTTCTCTTCTGTGCCTTTTTTGCTAATAGAAATGGAAATTCCACATGCCAGATGGTTATTAGCTGGATTAAGCACTACTTGCTGGAATCCAGATGTGTTTTTTCTGCTTCATTCTTCTTTTTTGTTCTGTAGGTCATGAAAATGTTTAATGTGCTGTGTCCTTGGTATATAGACAGCCCTCCATTCTTTCAGCAGTTCTTACAAGACAGAAGTATTTTTTTCTCTTTGAGTCCAACATAGTGTTGATTGTGAAAGTGGGGCATTATATGGACAATTCTTACATCTATTAAAGAATAAAATGTTAGTGTTGAGGCTGCAGCTATTGGCAGGTAATGGAGCTTGTGTGTAAGTTTATTAAGCCTGTATTTATTTCTTCTAGGCCTTGGGTTTAATTTGAGATACTGCTTCTTCTACTGTGCTTTGGAAGCTGTCCCCCATTGACCTGATACTGTCTCTTTTCCTTGACTGACTTCCTCCATTTCAGCCTGATAGGGAAAGTGCACCTGGGCTGCGAAACTTCTGTTGAAA
>VZTO01014245.1:12872-25765 GCA_013400615.1 Syrrhaptes paradoxus
GGTAACTTCAGTGTTTCTTGGAGAATCTCAAATTCTGCTTGTGGTTCTGTAGGAATTATTGGGAAGGGGAGAAGTCCCACCGTGATCTGCTGGAGGTAATTAAAAGGATGTCAAGGGGAATAATTGCCTAAGGGGAAAGTAGAAATGGTGTGAATAGGTGAGATTCTGAGCCCCTTTGAATCATGCTTGGTCCAAGTCTATAACTGCCACAACTGTACCCCTACGGAAACTGAAGGTGAGATGACAGAAGCAAGTGCCACTTCAAATAGCCTTGCTGCCTACAAGATGGGACAGCCATACAGTGCAGTACTTTGTTAACAAGCTTTTCCTTTCTGATTTGGACGAAGAGAACAAATGTGAATTTGAAGAGCTGTCCACTTTGTCATTCTTCTTAGCCTGTCACATCCTGATCCACTTTAGGAAAGCAGCCCTTTTCCATTATGGTAACAGAGATGAATGGAGCTGAATTGGCTTATCCGTTGTTTCAGTTGGTTTTCTACAGTGCTCTCTTTCCATGGGAACAGTGAGAAAAGCAAAGCTGCACCTTTCAAAGCATCTGTTGGACTACAGGCTCTGTTATTACCTTCTGTGGCTCTTAGATCACAGATGCAACCCTGTATTCATGTTCTTTTAGGTCAGTAGTAGCAGCAATATCTTGACAATAACAGAGGGGAGAAGTAAGTAAAGAAAGATGTGGTGATGCTGTGTCAGGGCAGATTGTATATTTTAATGATCTGTCATAACAAAGAATGCTTGTTAGAAAATTCAAATTAAATGTCGTATGTTGAAATGCTGAAATCTACCTATCAGGAAAACTTGCCTTTTACACAAGCTTCTTAAACTGAGAGAAGGGCAGAGAGTAGGGGAACAAGAAGTCAGCTAGGCCCATTAATCTTCTTTGGATGGTAAAAGTAAAGATGAGACTACCATTTACTTTCCTGGGATTTGTTTGAATCTTTATATAGAATATGGTCATACCTAAGGAAGAAGTTGTAGTTACAGTTAGTTATAACTAACTAACTGTAACTACAACTTGAGTTATAACTAACTACAACTCAAGTTGTAGTTAGTTAACTCTTGAGGTAAAACTGCCTTAAACATTGAATCTGAACTTGAATGTGCAGTGTCTGAGGTGTACTTTTGTTGGCCGAGAATTAACGTTTTCAGTTCTGATACAAAAATATGTGTATCTTTAACTGTAGTCCTATTAGACATCATTCCATGGATAAAATCTTGACCTTGTTGAAGCTAGTAGCAAAACACCTACTACTTTTTTTCAATCACGATCCATTGCCAGCTTATTCTGCATTTTACTGACACTAGATGGCATTTAAGACTTTTATACTAGCTGGAAATTTGTCCAGTGTCTAGCAGATCTTCTAAAAAGTGGCTTCATTTCAGGGAAAGTGTGGTCTTCTCTTCTGTGCCTTTTTTGCTAATAGANCTCTTTGACTGATCTTCTCCATTTTGTTGTTGGGGATGTGTAATTACACAGTTAACATCCTTGCGTAAAGGGTTATTCTACCAGACCCTCCTCTGCAAAAAGTTAGCAAATCTTGAATGCTGTCTGCAGCTTTCTTCTACTGTGCTTTGGAAGCTGTCCCCCATTGACCTGATACTGTCTCTTTTCCTTGACTGACTTCCTCCATTTCAGCCTGATAGGGAAAGTGCACCTGGGCTGCGAAACTTCTGTTGAAACGTGACCTACTCTTTTACTAGGAAAAGTCCTAAGACATGTATTAATATTCCTTCAAGATTAGCCATGGTGAAGTGGAAGTCTAAAGAAAGATGAAGGCTCTCTGCAGATTTACATCTTCTGATAATCTTCAGTACAACATGAGTAGTTTGCAAATCCATCTCTCCCACATAAATATTTGAATCAAGTTACAGGTGTCTCTTCAGGCCCAACACAACTGCTAAGCTTGTATTCTGACAGCCTTCTCATCCTCATTTCCAACATCTCTGTGACTATGATAGCTATTTGTGCAAGCAGATATTTTTAGTAATACAAGACAAATAATGGAACAATGTCAAAGTAGAAAATGAGAAACAATTACTCTCACTTTTCTAGTCTCATGTTATACTTTGGCTCAGTGAGGTTGATAACTCCCCTCTGCTGTGCTGCAGGCTGAAGGTAGCTGGGAAGAATATCCAATGTTTCTGCAGTGCTGTTTATGGAGACTACCTCTTTGTTTTGCAAAACATGAGGTTGTTTCTCCCACAGATTTCTGTGTTTTAGACAACAATTTTACCATTGCCCTGAAAGTGAATACCTGTCTTCTGGTTTTTGTGTCAGAAGCCTATTTACTCTGCTTGCAGTTCTGAGATCATAAGAGAAGGGCTTGTTGCTCACTGTTGTGTAATCACCTTGTCTTGTTGCAGCCTGGCATTTGAATCACCCCCACAGGCTTGAATTTAATTCATAAAAAAGCCTCTAAGATGTGCTGGCTCCATTTAATTAAGAAAAGAAAGTCAAAGGGCAAAGGTTCAGGCTTGTCAAGGCCACAGTCCAGGATGTAATCCAGCCAAGGGCCTGTGCTGTCTGCTGACTTGAGCTCTGTTCTAGGCCCATGTCTGCTCTCCGATTCCAGACAGAATGTTTTCTACCCGGTTAGGATCTGTGGTGCTGCTGGGGGGTGTTGGGCAGCTTCCTGTTCCTCCGCTTACTTGCTTAGCTGTTTGCTTTTATATGTTCAGGTCATTTAAATATCTTGACAAGGGGCTCTGAAACATTCAAATGCTCAACACCTCTGAAGTAGAAACTAGCATAGACACTCAAGCATGTCAGGCAGTGCTCTACTAGACTATAATCAATTTCTAAATTTCATGAAAAGGGAGTGTGCTTCTGAGTGGTTTATAAATGCAAGTAGCCACAGATTGAATTACAGCCTAGAACTTCAATCTTCTATCAGTGTGTTTGTGCTTAAATATATTTAAGTAGTTCATATAACTATTTACCAATACAATGAAGACTGCTGCAACTTATTCTTAAATTAGACTTGACATTTACAGATACAAATTTCCTTCTGACATAGCAAGGAGATTACACTGTTTGTGTGACATGGGAAGAAAAAGGATTACAGTAATCTTTTCTTGTTTTACAGCCTTATGTAGGAGGAGAAAGATTGTTGCCTGCTGCCATAGAAACATGGAAATTATGGGGAAATTATCTGCAACATTTTGAATAATGACCTGGTGTACATTATAATTTTGTTGTACTGCTGCTTTTGCCATGGAACCAAGTCCGTTGTGAGCCACTGGGTAGGCATAGTTCTTCAAAGGAAAGAGAATTATCACTTATTTGTTTATGTATAGACAGTAGCAGTTTGAGTAAAATCAGGTATTCCAGTGGCGTGAAGGAAAAGGCCTGGCTGTTTAATAGAAATGCACATTTTGAATGAACTGACAAAGACATCCTATTACTTGGATGTGTACATTCCTTGTTTTTTTCCCTTAAAGAAGTCAGTCAGGAAACAGGGACACATTAGCATTAGAAACAGTATTGGCAAGGAAGGAAAAGGGACAGAATGATTTATTTTTAACTTTTTATTTAATGACAAGCTGTAGATAATTGTTTGGTTGTAGGTAAGCAGCCCTGTGACTTTGACTTTTTTCTTAAAGGAAAAAGGACTGTTCTTATGAAGAGATGGGACAATGCTGTGCCATTGATAATGGTATTGAATGTGGAATTTAAAGTAACATAAAAGATGTATTTGTGAAGTTTGCAAACTAGAATGCTTAAACTAATGTGTTTTAAAACTGGAATGTGCTCAGGGCAAGTTGTACTTCAGTACGTGTTACTCTGTGATTGTGAGCACTCATAGACTCAGATTCCTTTACAATTCACTTACCAGAGAACATGCATGAAAAGTACCTTTTTTTTTTTTTTAATTTAAGACTTTTTGCCCAGGAGACAAAATCCAGTAAATCACAGTAAATGGAACTTCATTTTGGTTTATTTGGAAATTTTTGTGTGAGCGTAACCCTTGAAGTTCCAGAAGTTTATCTCCCACTGTGATTTCACCACTTAGTTCCTGGCCTGGATCTCTCCAAGGACTCAGGCTGAGACTATGAACCTCAGGTTCAGTAGTTAATGAGCACTAGACAACAAAAGCCAAAGCGTCTAAAAGACTCTGTTTGACACTGCAGTGTAGTCCTTGATGAGCTAAAGTACAGAAAAAGGAGAGGGAAAGGAAAAATAATTATCTCTAGTATTACCTGTGTTCCTGATAAATGTATGGTGTCTTTAATAATCCGAAATGTAATCTCTATAGTCTCAAGCAGGTGTTTTTCCTCTATTGAAAGTACTTTTACAGCATGGTGAGGATGGTATCCATTTACTGCAGATTGTCTGAGTCTGACCAGAGTCTCTTGGCCAGCCTTTCATTAGTTCTTCAGCTTTGCTTTCTGGCACATGAAGAGTCTTCCTTCAGTGGCTGGAGGTCTTGTCCTCTGAAATTTTTGATCACTCTGCCTAGCTTAATTGTGCCAATGAATGCAAATAACCAAAACACTGATGGGGAATTAAGGGTGAGAATTAAAGATGCTCAGCACTTTGGTGACTAATGCACAGTAGCCTGACTTACCAGCTAACCCAACAATTTTGATTTTGGTCTGCAAGTTCCCTGGGGGTGAATTAGAGCATGTGTGTGCAGCCAGGTGCAGATTCATGTTTCAGAAGCAAGGACATGCTGTGCCCTTGCTCATACTTGGTGGAGCATGAATCAACTTGGGCCCCAAAGCTTTATCACAGTTTTATTGGCAAAACCCTGTGTCAAGTCTGCCTGAGTGGTAGGGCTCGCTAGCACAGCAGTTACACCAATCTGGGATGTAGGCTCGAATACTGTTTGGAACTGAGCCTAAATCTTTATGTGGATACAACCCCCATGATCCTGTAAAAGTCTGGCTTTGTGCTTATTGATTCCACCAGATACCTTTTCTTTTAACTGATCTTTGGGGTTTTTTCTTTTAATTGCTTTTCAATATTAGTCAGAAGAGGAAAGGAATAATTACAGCTTGCTGAAAACTTGCTAAAAATCTAGTGTAATTAGGTTTGGGTTTTTTTTAAGGGAAAATAATTGAATTTTAAGTGCTATTCTAATAATGTCACTTGTGTGGTTTTTACAAATCAGAAAATTTTAAAAGTCAAAGTAATAAAATTATAACAAATAGTTGTTTCCTGTGGTTGCATTACTGCAACATTGGGACACAGGTTACAAACCCAGCTGCTGTGTGGTTTAGCTTTGCTGACCTGAAAGGCCAGAGCCAGGGTGCTTCAGAGTGTCTTCTGGATATAAGCACATGAAGTGGTCATGGGAGCTTTTAAGGAGCAGCATTTGTGCCAGTTAACAGGGTATAAAATAGTGCCTTGTTTAAACCATGAAGATTAATTGATATGATTTAGTTTTTTATGGGCTCTTCTCAGAAATGCTAGGGGAACTCTATGTTGCTTTAACTGACAGACTTATGTAGCAGTTCTGGTTTCAAATTTACTTTTCTGTTTCACTAAATTTTATTTGTGAGTTTTTATTATGCCATGGCTTAGACTATGGAGTTAAATTAATTTAACTGTATTTATCGCCATGTCAGAGTGTTCACTGATTTGAAGCCTGGACTAACTTGTGGGATTACTGTTTCTGGTATCTAACAAGTCTTCTCCATTTGCCTTTTCAGCTGTCATGTTTAGAATAGGCAAATAAAAAAGCAGGAAGCTGAAATAGTTAAAAACAAGCTTCTTCAAGAAGTACAGTAAGGGGATGGCAGGGAGAAAAAACTGCTTGCATTCAGATGCTTGAGGGAGTGCAAGTTTTATGTTGGTGTATCTGCATATATGCAATATTTGAAATACTGGTCTGTGTTTATCTTAGATCTGTCCTATTTATAACACAAGGAAAACTCTTATCTCTATTTCCGTCTTTACATTTAGGAATAAATTAGGTTTTACTGATTGTGGTCAATAAGTAAATGAATGTCTTTGCAAGAAATAATTTATTAATGGACAGACCTATGAAATCAATCAGTCTAAGTACTAGTGACAGAAATCCCATCTAATACACTCACACTGGGTTGGGTGACTTGTGTTTGAAGATGCGGCTGCTTCACTTTGGGTGGTATTTGGTAGTCAAGAATATCTTAGTGACAGATTTTAAGTTCCCCCTGCTTTGACCAGTGTGGGAAACAGTAGTTTTATGATTGTCTAGTACTGAGAGTCCCCTTGTACAGCCAAAGGCTGGTCCACCCTTTTGAGTTATCTTGCAGCCACCATAAATGTGTCCAGCTTTTTTTAATCCTCTTTTGCAAACTGTTTTCAGGTTTTTCTATCCTTTTCATTGCTTTCCTCTGAACTTTCTGATTCATAGCTATCTTTCTAGTTAGACTCCTAAAATTAATTCACTAATAAGCATGTAGCTTCATTGCTGGAGCCTAGAGATTTGAGTTGGAGCTCAGACACAAACTGGAACCTTTGTCATAAACTTGTAGGTGAAGTTTAGTGGAGCTGATTGGACTACATAATTTCCTTTCAATCTTAAAGGTAAACTAAATGTGTTATAACTTTTTCTTTAAAGAACAAAATCAGTTTTGAGAAATTTACAAATGCATTCTTGAAAATGTCCATGTTGTCCTATCAGCTGTTGTCAATTAGAGAATTCCTGCCGTATCTGGTCCCTATATATGTGTGTGTGTATATATATATATATATACACAAATAGTGTGCAAATATATGTCTCTATAGTACATGTATGTACTTACACTGTCTTATTACACTATCAGATTCCAGTTTTCCCTCCTACTGAAAGTGTGTAGGCCAGCTATCTGGATTATTTTGTTCCAGATGTCTTTAGCTTGTGACTTTCCAAATTGCATTTTGCTGGTAATTTATGTTTCTAACCCCTCTAATCTGGTGATTTGATTACCATGCTATTTATAGTCTTTCTGATTATTATTAGATGTATTAAATGGGACTATCAATGTTGCCTCCAAACCTCACACACTTGTCATTTAATATTATCTTTTGTTTGCACTCTTTAAGCTGTATTTTACTCTGTAGGGTAGACCTCATCTTCAACCTGATAAAAATTAGCTGAGAGTAAAATTATGCAACACAGTTTTAAATCTCTAAAAACCACGTAATGGGCCTTCATCTACTAGTTTTGTTTTGTCAATTAAAATAGTAATGTAATCAACTCAGTCTCAAAGCATCTGTCTGTTACAAGCCCATTCTCTTTTCTCTAATTTGAGAGCTGTGGATTCTGTTGGTTCGTAGATGTTTGTATCTGTTTGTGTCAGTCTGCTCAAATTAAAAAGGTGAAGCTATGCCTTAATTATCTAATAACAGAATTCTAATTTCTGAAAAATGTATTATGTGTTCAAAAGCTAAAATGCAATTATTAGCTGTGGCAGCATGTAAAATGGCATGTTGGTGGGTCTCTGGACTTGTCAGGAGACTGTTGTGGTTTATAAAATCACAGGTACAGTTTCCTAAACACCTGGCGGGCTGAGGCAGGGAACTGGGAGGGTTTCACTCACCACTTAGGATCACGGGCAAGAGACCGACACGACTTGTGGAGAACAGTAAAACAACTGAATTTATTAACTATTTACAACAAGAAGCAGGATATTGAAAGAGAGAAACTGCATCTTACACAAAGGCACTTCTCCCCCACCCCTCCTTTCATCCCAAAGCCCAAAGGCTTTGTTCTGTACCTCTTCCCCCCGCCCTGGCAGCACATGGTATGGGGGGAGGGGGAGATGGATATGTAGTCGATTCAAAGTTGCTGCCTCTCCCAGTTACCATGTTCCAATGGGGCTTCAGTCCCCCAGCAACTCCCCCACTCCTGTGAGGCTTATAGCTTCTGTCCAAGGCTGTTTCTTCGCTCGGCTGCTCCTTCTCTCATGCATGGCAGGGGAAAAGTGGCGGGGCTCTCGCTGACCAGAAGTGCTGTGCAGTTCCATAATCTCTCAAATCCCACTCCTCTTCTCTGCCATCAGAGTTCTTCATCGGCTCCCGGGTGAGCCATGGAGGGGGCTGGGCTACAGCATCTTGTTCACAGAAGCCCAGCAGGTGGTGGTGGGGGGCAAAACGGCTGTGCCGGCCACCTGCCATGTCTGGCTCCTGGAGCTGCGCCATGTGGGTCCCCCTCACCCCCTCGGGAAGAAGGGCTCCTTCCTAAATATGTTATTTGCAGAGGTGCCGATTGGCTGATCCTGGCTTGGGGCCTGTCTTGGGGTGGGTCTGTCCTGAGTGGGAACCAGCCTTCCAAGCAGTTTCTTACAAAAGGCT
This sequence comes from Syrrhaptes paradoxus, assembly GCA_013400615.1. NCBI lineage: Eukaryota > Metazoa > Chordata > Aves > Pterocliformes > Pteroclidae > Syrrhaptes > Syrrhaptes paradoxus. The sequence goes on from VZTO01014245.1 coordinate 21,154, forward strand.
CCCTTCCCCCACTTCCCCTGTGCTTCGAGGGGGGCTGGGGTAACTCATTAAGAGTCATTTAAAGAAACGGAGCCAACACCTTAACCCCTTCTTCACTGCCAGACAACCCATAACAGAGAGTTACATGGAGAGGACAGAGGCCTCCACAAGGAATGCAAGAACTTGGCTGTCTTCTGGTGAAACAGGAGAAGCCTGCTGTCTGAGAGTATTCTTTCCAAAGCAGCAAATTAATTTCAGCAGTAGTTGCAAGTTGACAAGAACAATGTGAAATGCTCAGAAACTCTTATGAAAAGGTCATAGGGAAAATTTTATTCCTGCTCATGGGGATTGACACCTCCTCCCATCTGTGTTTGCCAGAACTATCCTGTGACACTTGCTGTTACTGGTTTGTGAAGATCTGACTTATAAAAAGAAGGCTAGTGTTTATTTTTGAGGCCTCTTGCTGGTGGTCTGAGAGGTTATTCTCTGCTCATGCAGAGGATGGCTTGTATCCTATGGCTCCTTCAATAGGAAGGATTTCAGAACTGGTGTATGTGAAAATACTGACTGGGAATGCAGTTGTTTTCTGCTTGCTTAAGACATGGCTATGGCAGAGTTGTCTGCTTCTAAGAAAAATGCCATGAAGAAACATGAGGTTTTTTTCACTGTAGTGAGCAGATTTTTTTTAAATTTTTGATAAAATGTGAAGACATACTTCAATTCTCATTGGCTTTACTTTCCACTGAAAAGGATTTGCATTTCTGTATGACCACATTTTTTAGGACAAGTATTTCATAAGCAGTATCCATCATAGGTCAGGAGAAAATATTATTTTCAGGTCTTGATTTTCTAACCAGATTACACTGAGTGCGGATTTTTGTCTCCTTTTCCAAATCTGAATGTCTTCAGTTGTGCTGGATCAGTCAGAGACCTAGAAGCAGCTAGTCAGGATAAGACAAAATTACTCTTTTCTTTGTCAGGGATACTCTATTCCAGTTATACACTTCTGAGGCCCATTCCCCTTATCACAGTCACAGGCATCCATTGCTAAACTGCAGGGGAAATCTGGGTGTTTTGTAATAGCATGCACATCTTTCTTACTGGACAGCCATGGAAGTGGTCAAAACATCTGTAATTTGTTCATAACGCTGATGAGAATATACAGCAGATGTAACCTTCTTAGGATTTTACCAAAACAGCTGTGGAAGAAATCCTCCATAACTTTCCATAATGCGGTTTCGGGCCTATTCTTCTGGATTAGCTAGTTGTTAAGAAGGGCTAGAGACAAAGAGAAAAGAAGGAAGGCACTGATTTAGCCTATTGCTTCTCTTTGCAAACCACAGCTGAAATTTTATCAAGGTTGCAATTAATATTAAACACTTTTTTTCTTCCTTTGTTTTTCACTGACTGTGTGTGTTTAGACAATTAATCTTGTTTATGGGATCTAGCTTCAGTTATTTTCATTTGTAAATTTGGAAAAGAGGTGAGATTTGGAATAATCAGTGTGTTATCCCACTGTAAAATTAAGATGATAAAGAGGTGCTTTTTGTTCATGTATTTGTAAACTGGTTTAACTAGAGCTTATTAGTGCTAATTAGAGAGAGAAAATATGGTTTCATTAAAGCAAGTAGTGCTAATAATGTGCAGTTAGTTATTGACCTTTTGGGATAGCAGTAATTTAGGAAGAGAATAGATTAATTTTTAAAGAGCTTCTGATATCCTACAGCACACAATTTTGTTTCAGCCTCTACATCTGCCTGGATTTTTTCCTTCTTTTGTAACACAATTAAAATGCTATACTCAGATAAGGAATTCTGTTGTCTAGCTGGTATTGTAATGAATCTCTATTCTTAAATTCTTATGGACAGAAAGGGAATAGGAATGCATACCTGCATTGTTTTAGAAGAACAGTGCAAGGCATTTTTATCTTTGCCTTTCATTGAATTACTCACCCAGCAACTTTCCACGTTTCTTTTACTTTTATTTGGAGCTTTTAAAGTGTAGATATGGGTGTTCTTAATGTGAAAGCTATGAGGGGAAAAATTAGTACGGTCCCTAACATTAGCTAAGTATACTTCTTACAGCCTTCAAGGGAAATGCTTTTAAAGAATTATCTCTTTCCAGGTTCTGTGGGAAGAACGCAGTGTATGGAAGAGTCACTCAGAGACTGACTTCAGCTCAAACAAGGTACTACTTTGTGATTTATATGAGTTAAATCCATAGGAGAAATCAATTTTTGAAGATAAGCCACTTTATTACAGTTTTTTATATGCTACTGGGTTTGTGTTTGAAAAAGTTTTTTATTTCCTTGTGTTTTCTTTCGTAATTTTAAGTGAATTCAGTGAAACTTCCATTTATTTTAAAATAGTTGTATTACAATGATGTCTGACTAAAGGTAAACAATGTTGATGTCTTGGTAAAAATGCAAGAATGTCTTGGAAATATTCTAACTGTGTTCACAGATTCCCTTTTCTTGGCTTAGTATTCATCCTCAGAGCTTTAGTTGTATGGATTTTGAGTATGGCTTAAGTTTTGTGATCCAAATACTCTTACTGACTTAATTCAGCTTTCTGAACCTTTAAAATTAACTTACTCTTCCATATTTCCAAACACTATAATGACTAATTAAATAGGTCTGCACTTTTTGCCAGTTTGGGTTTCTTCACCTGTTTTTTGGACAGTACTGACTTCTTGGAGTGGATGTTAGTCTCTATAGACCAGGTGCTGCATGAAGACTGTAATTCAGTGTGAGTGGATATTGAACCAAGTTTAATTTTATTCTCTCTTTTCAGAATAAGTACAGTGCTGGCAGTTGCTTAAAAACGTAAATATAGAAATCGTGGTTGATATTCCCTTTACAGTCTTTCCAAAAAGTGTGATGTGAATTTGTAGACACAGTCTAGAGTAGCAATCAGTGGATATATTGTTTTATTCCATTATTCATCTGTTTCAGAAGATATTTTTTTTAATGTGAAATCCCCCTAAGTCTTCACTACAAAATAGGATGCTAAGATGAACTCCTTTACATGTCCCAAAATATTTTGGAAAGATTTGTCTCAGGGTTATTTTTGACTTTTTTTTTTTTTTCTTTACAGGTAAATGAAAAATAGCTTTTACAAAAACATTACTATGCCCCTTTTTTAATTTTAACCTTGTTTACTTTTGTGTTGAGGTATGCTTCTTCCTCATAGGTATAACATGTGTATGTATTTTATCAGGTTTAGATATAACCCCTAAGATATTAACCAAGTAAATGGAAAAATAGCTTATAAGAAACATGAAAAAAGTCTACATAAATAGCTCAGAAAATGTTTGCAAAAGCCAGGAAACAGCAATAACACTGTATGAAGTTATTTATGCCCATATAGATTAGCTCATTAATATATTTGAGCACAAGAACAGAAGAATGTATGGAGTCAAACTGAAGGTGCAGCTATCTTAGTATCCTTTTTCTCAATGTGAAACCAGTGTTACATCAAATGAGTGTAAGAACAGAGCAAATCCATAACAGAGGTGTCCAAGGAGGATCACCTGGACTCCCAATAGCTTTCAAAATAGTGACTTAGGAGTAAAAAGTTCTAAGTGGAATTTTGTTCCATGAGTTTCTACCTGGCTAAAATATGTAATTTAAAATGAATAAAGGCTTACGAGATTAGTGTTAGAGCATATGCACACTTGAAAGTGATAGGAGTGTTTCACTGCAGTGTATACATATTCATCATGGCCTTTCACTAGTTTATTTTTATAAATAGTCCCTGCACTTGTACTTCAAAAATGACAAATGGACAGATGAAGATGCATGAAACCGTTTAACTCTCCAGGTCAGAATTATGCTGCAGGTTTCCTAGACTTGTTATTTTCTTCATGTCTTACACCTATTTTCAGATCATGAAGGTCATGCATGGATTTTTTGTGTGTGGACTGTGTTCTATGGTGTTAATTAAAATGAGCTCATACAGCAAGCAGGGTAATTTAGCTTGTATGTACCGTTTGAAAGCAGATTTTTAAGCAAATGACTGCATTTTTTGGCATGGAAAGCATAGGAACATATGGCTATGTGACAATGTAAAAGGGCTAATGTAGTCTCTAACTTTTCTGACCTTGTGTGAGAATTAGGTGGGAAATAAGTCATGGATTTGTGTATGTTAAGGCCATAAGTGGCTACTGTGATTATCTAGTCCGACCTTTTGTGTTAATGTGAGACATTGAACTCCCCTGCATGCCAGCTTTAAATCCAATGTCTTTGCTTGAATTAGACTAGGTATTGTGTTTAAACCTAGCCAATCATGATTTTAAAGTGAGCAGTAATGGAGAATCCCAGGTAAACTATTAATGTCTCTTACCATAACAAGTATCTCTTATTTCTTATCTGAATATATCTAGTTACAGGTTCAATTATTTCAGTCTCGTTTGTCTTTACTTACCACATTGAAGAGCTTTCTCTGCTGTCAAACTCTGCTCTCCTTACAGATCCCTATACACCATGATGAAATTGTCCCTTAGCCATATCTCTGGGATAAACAACTTTGAATTTTGTAATTAAAAATTCTAAGTAAATATTTTTATTCTTTTCTATATCTTTTTAAATTTTACACATTCTTATTAAAAGCTGGGTGTCACAATGGTATGTAGC
>VZTO01014247.1:10836-21020 GCA_013400615.1 Syrrhaptes paradoxus
GGTTTGAACAGCAACATTTTTTTTTTTTAATTTATTCTTTTAAAATATGACAATTTCATGAACAGCCACATCGGGGAGGAAACTGTAACAAATTGCTACAGATGCCTTAAACTATGCACAAAGCTAAGTGACCAAATTTGTTTTTGATTTGAAAAAAAAAAATAATTAAAAAAAAACGTGCATTGTTTACGTCCTCCCTCTACTGAAACATTACCCACTAATGGGTTTTTGGGAAAAGGAGAAAATGTTTTTTAGGACAAAATTAAAGGACTAATTTTAAACTTAAAACATTCCATTTTTGTAATTTGTTTTACATTGTTTTAAGTACAGTAAGCACAACTGTAATCTAGTTTGAGAAACTGGTGCTTTCTTTCAGTTCATTTGTATTTCCCTGTTATTATTGTAAAAGACTGTTTATTAATTCTGTTTACAGTTTGTTGCAACAGCCATTTTTGGGAGAGAGCTTCATCGTAAAGCCATTTGTAAAGGCTTTGCCATATTCATTTTAATATGTGCCTGTTGCTGTTAACTTTTAATTAATAAAAATTTTTTTTCACATTATGCTCCTGTACATTTAAGTTACGACTGAGTCCAGCGTTATGGAAAGATAGCTAAGGTTGCAGTCAGCTTCCACTGTAAAACTAAGCCGACTTTTGGATTTAAAAATACTAGTCCTCATGCCAAAATTTATTGCCTCTTGGAGCTTGGCCTTTTAATGTTTGAAAAGCAAATCCTGACTTAACCTGATTGTTTCCCTTCTAAAATTGTTTATTCTCTCATGTTCCCTGAAGTAGTATCATTAATCTGACAGTGGCCGTGTTTAAGGAAATAAATTTATAATGAAACCATTTTTTTGAACCTGCGTGAACTTCCTTCCTTTGCTGTCAGTGCAAATTCTTGCTGTTGTCAGAGAAGGATCAATATCATAACCTGCAGTAACCCAAAGCCTTATTTTAACAGGTTGCCTTTGAAAGCGCGATGCCGGTGGTGTTTGGAGCTGTCAGGACAAAGAGGTAATGGCTGTGGACGAGTAACTTACTACAGAGAGACTGCAGCTGCGTTTCCTTGTAGCCCGTACAGATTCATATGCTTAAGTGTGGAAAGTATTAATTCATTTTTCAATATTTTTTTGAATAAAGTGTATTCCCAGCCTGCAGCTGTTTTCAAAACAGCCACTGAAATCGGTATCTGATAATGTCTTCTGAGACTCACTTTTTTAAAATATGACTTGGTCTAAAGACGGGGCCTCAACAGCAATATAAATGTTGCTACTTGTTACAGGCTATTTATAAGCATATTGTAATATGTCATTTTTGTTAATTTACAAATAAGTATATAACCAATATATCAACATAATATTTATAAACAACCTGTGATTCTTTAGCATTGTGCAATCGTGCTGTCATCTGCTCCGATAGGAACCAGTACAGCTTATTAAGGTGCTGGAGTAAAACATGAGTAGTTTAGTTCTAAGTCATCAGAAGGGGGCTTCTGTCTTTTCCTACCAGAGCGGATTTAGAAAGACTGGTTCTAATCCCATCTATTAGTGTATGTTGAAGCTTCTGACATTTGTCTGTTTTTTTTAAAAAACAAACAAAAAAACCCCACACCACACCAAAATTCATGCCTTTTCTTGAACATGCTGTCTAGCAACATGTTGTGCGTTGAACTTCAGCATTCCTACGGCTTAAGCTTCTCATGTGAGAGCTGAGAGCGTGTGTGTGCCAACTGCGAACAGCCAGTCAGCCCCCCGGCGCCCAGAAACGTGTGACGTGACGGAGGCCAGGTCCCCAACATACAGAGTTGTAATCCACAGCTCTGCTCCCGGCGGGTCCCACTCTTCCCTCGCAAACCCAGGCAGACACAAACAGGCCTTAGGGGATGTCTGAGGTCTCTGCCCCGTGTGTGTGAGTGTCCCGAGTTTGACCACTTCTGCTCGAGATGTTTTTCTGTGGGCAGTGGCCTTGTGTGTGTAAAAAATTTCAAGTAGAAAGATACAAATTAAGTTACAGAAAAGTATGAAATTCTTTGAAGGCAGCTGTGTGATTTTATTTTGTTGTGCAGATAACATTTTACCATAGTTTCACATCACTAATGTGTTTTTTTGCCATGTGTTCTTGTATTTCGGGGGTGCTGGATACTGCACCTCACAGCAGCAGTTAAAATGTTTACTGGGGTGTGTTTTTCCCCATGTTTCAGCCTGTTTTAATAGGTGAAGCGATACCTTCNTTTTTGTTTTTTTAAATCCAAGAGTACCGCAATTAACAAGCACAGTGCTGTTCTACAACTGCTGCACAGCAAGGTCCAGTCCTGGAGGAGACAAAGGAAGTTATCGCTACATTGATTTACAGTCACTGTAACAGAATGTACCATCTCTTTTATGGTGGCTGCTATCTGTTATCATTTGTAGAGTGCCACAAATCACATAACACAATGTTTGTTTTAACAGCTTTTAATTTTATATAGTGGCAATAAAGTATTAAATATAAAACTTGAAACCAAAATTAACTTTCTAAAAAGGTGTTTTAAAGGCATTTAAAAAGAACACAAAAATTTAACTGCCTGTCGGCAAGACTGAGGGCAGAGCGTTTTGGAAGGAAGTTACATTGGGTACATATTAACATCATTTCAAGTTTCACACCAGAAAACATCCTCCTCAGTCGTACAATCTACATTCCAGTTATAAGCAGCAAAGCTTCAGTCATCTTCAGTAACCTTGTCAGAGCCATTCAGCTGGATTTATTTGAGGTGCTGCTTTTTCTTTTCCTAGAAAACAGAACCTCCAAGAGGCACTTGTACTTGTTCAGCAGCCAGAGCACACCTTGGCTTTATGTGAGTGTGCGGCTAAGCTGTAGCTCTCTGGTTCCTAAACAGCTTTTTTCAACCAGAATTTTATTTTTAGCTTGAGCCCTTTCTACATCTGTGGCTGGAGACATGTGCTTAGGTGGTTGGTTAATGAACTCTCTGTACAGGTCTGGCAGCAAATAGGTGCTATGGGAGGGAAATCCCCAGAAGGGTTTCCCGTGGAGAACAGATTATGTGCAACAGCTTCTTCCACCTCCTCCCTGCTAACAGGACCATGAGGGCTTGGGCAGTCCCCAACTGCTAGAGACCCATCTGGGGATAAAAAGGTGTCCTTGAGCATCTCTCAGCACAGCTGAGATGAGCAATATACTTTTGGCAGCTTGCACCCCACAGTACTATGGACTTTTTTTTTTTTCTTATCTACACCACTATACTAGTTAACACATACTCTGACATTAATTATTTTACTCTGCTGCTATCTACAGGCTATTGCAAATGAGTTGGACTGCTTGTTCACACCGACTCCTACAGCATCATTTCCTTGTCATGCACTCTATGTTGGCCACAGGATGATACAAGAAGGTTTTGCTCTCTAACCCTTCCAAGCTCATTCAAACAAACAAAAACACCCACCCAAAATGTGCTGCTACTTAAAATGTCTCATACCAGGTGACCTCTGCAGCAGATTTAAGTTTACACTTTTCTTTTAGTAGGAAGCAGAATGTATTCAGGTTTAAGCTGGGCTAAAAACTTGCTAAAACTAAGTTTAAAAGACAGACTTTGACATGAAAACTTCAATATCAAACTAAACACTGTAGTGCAAGTTACAGTTAAGAGCTCAAATGACTGATATTAAGGGTGTATCACTATCATTATTAAAATGTACACAAATGTTTACGGTGGTCAGTTATGCACAAAGAATGTTGTATGTATAACTTAGTGTTAAATGAAAACCACCATGTAAGTCCAAGTAGAAAGCCAGGTTGAATACAAAATTAATACCTGAGTATAATGGTCAAATTCATTCCCCTTGATAAATCACATACAAACATGGTTAGTGCCTCCCTTCTACATTTCACATGAGGTTTTTCCTGTATTGTATGAGACCACTCAGTACTAGTGCTATTTGCAAGATTTCAGACAAAATAGCCCAAGTCTTTCACGTGGTGATCTTAACACATTAAGATTCTTCAATTAATGTCTTCATTTTTCCTGTAGACTTCAGCATGTGTGGTCCAAACTGAAAAGGAAACCAGAAATGTGTTCAGATTGCTTTCAGAGGAAACCTAGTTGAACTATTATCCATCCACATTCTAAGTAAAACTAGAACTTGGCCAGAGATGATTTCCTTTATCAAGCTGCTTCTCTGCACGTGGATTTCACCAACTTTGTAGCCACAAAGTAAAGGGAAACTTGTGTCAGCAGTCAGCTGAAATCACCTGGATGATGCAGCTAACCACCTGCTGGAGCAGCTCAAACTACAGGTAGGTCACTTTACCCCAGCGAAGTACAAAGATAGATGCAGTTATCATAAAAGTTGTCAACCAATTGCTCTAGCCGGAGTTTAACAGGAACAGTTCTTAGCCTATCTTGCATTTTTGTGCAAGTCCTTTTAAAAACTTTATCATACAAGGATATTATATGAGGACTGATCTAGCAATGAAATTACATATTGATAAGTAACCAATGCTTATTAGCTCATTACGTATCAACATTCTATCATTTCATAAATTAAAACCTTCAATTTTCTTAGTTTTTGAAGACTTCATGATCCTTCATCTCAAAATATGGACTGTAAATTTTAAAAATGGAAAGTCATTAAAAACCCATGTATGAATAAAATACTACCAACTCACCTTATTTTCCTGAAAGCCCCAGAGATGCTGGGGAAAAGTGATTGATTCTTAGGGAATATCTAGCCTTTTAGTTATGAAGAATAGCCTGAACATTCCAGGAATATATACCTTAAAGGCCTAAACCAGAAGGCAAGTAAGTCAACATTGATAAGCTGAAGTCTCAGAAGTCCTGAGATTTGTGGCTTTGGAATATTATTTTCCTCAGAAGTTAATTCAGAGTGCAGCCAGCTCTTTTGGAGTTTTCAAGTACATTTTTCCAAACACACAAAGGGAGAAATAGCTCTTCACTCTTCCTCTCTGGTTCTGGTTTACTGGGTTAGGTGGTATTGAGCTGATGGTTGGACTTGATGATCCTTGAGGTCTTTTCCAACCTTAATGATTCTGATTCTATAGCACAAGGCTTCAAGGGTCACTTCTTAATAAAGCTGATCTATGTTAGCCTATGTTTTTAAATAAATGTATATTACTAGAAACTTGCATCTTGAACATTCATCGCTTAAAAACCCTTCCTTCACTTTCAAATCAATCTGAAATAAACTAGAAGTAATTAACTTGTACCATGACGTGGATTTTAAATATTAACATTCTCACACTGTAAAGAAGCTGCTTTTATTTATTCAGCATTTTCAATTACTAAACTGACTGTACCAAGATCCAACAGGTCTTCTGAACAATTTGCCTTCTGCACTCCTAGGAATGGCTGACATGTTTCAGGATCTTGCTTCAAAATTTCATGTTCACTATCTGAATGGTTAAGGTTGGTAACAGCAGGCACACTGTTCAGATTTGATTCTGGTATAAACCCTCAGGAACCAAGTTTTCAGCGTATCACATTCTCATGGCAACAGAAAAGGTTTTTGTTTAAAAAAAAAAAAAAAAGGCAAGCAGAGCTTTTTAAAGCTAGGGCCAAAAGAGTACCCAATCTTAAGACTTGCTACTAAAAACATACAATTGCCACAAATCCTGGCCTCTCAGTAGGACGTTATCGGGTTTTGTGGACAGGGATGCTAACTCGTAGGTATTTGCACATGTTGGCAGAAAGACATACGTGGGCTTTCATGGCAACTATAGTTTAGTCCAAGCATGTCTTCAGAACTCCAGTACTCACCAGCACTACCTCAGTCTTTGTCTGTGTTTCAGTCTTTGGAACCACTTTTTCTGTTTCACTTTGGCTATCATTTCGGTATCGATAAGCAAACTTCTTCTTGAGTGCTTCTGCTATTAATGCTGCAGGATCTGTAGGGTCAGCCACTTTAGATTTTGCACCTTCTGAGGATCTAGAAAAGAAAATGAGAAGCATTAACGCAGTCCAAAAAAGCTTTAGAAGTTATGAATACTTTTGCATTCTGTTTGTCAGATGCTACACTGGCATCTGTCTCACCTTAAAATAGTTCTGAGTCATAAAAATAAATAGTTAATGTGTTAATGCATTGATATTTATTTATATTTATTACCTTTTCACTGAGCGTAGTTTCACATTGTTCATGTCTTTGAGGATTTCTAGCATGTTTGGTATTTCAGACTTCTTTGGCCCATTTTCTTTTAGACTCTGTCCAGGGTTCGTTTTTTTGTTTTTCCTCTCTTTAATGAGCTCAATTGCAGACATACTCCGTTGTAGACCTGAGGGAGGGAGTGGTGGTGGTGGTGGTGGTGGTGGTGGAGGTGCAACAGGGACAGCAGCTGAAGCAACTGAACTTGATCCAACTATAAATAAAACATGCATTCAGTGTCAGTTTATTTGTAAATCCCCTTTATATCTCACAATGTCCACATAAGAATATGACTTTAATAGCTTCAATTGCCTTCTCTTTGCCTTCTTTAGATTATCACGGAGCTTCTTAATTCCTAAACCACCTAAGTAGACTCAACTGAAAAGCCACATAATCCTTGAAGAGTGAGAAGCATTCTTTGAATTTCCAACTCAAATTCTAGGTGCATTTGTGTCTTCACTGTGATGGGATGGATGTCACAACATCTTTTATAGTTATGTTCTGCTCCTAATGTTATCAGTATTTCACTTTTTTCCAAAAGGAAGGTACGGAGCTGGAAGTCGCATACAATCTGCCATGTGAGCACTGTGTCTTCCTACTTATCATCGCAAAGAAGAATTTACCATACAAGATTTTTAAATGTAAATTTCAGAGCTCAGATAGTGCTTAAATTGAAGCTTGTTCCAGCTCTCTGAAGTTAAGATTTTTTAGGCCAACTAGTCATCTGCCTGACGATAGATTCTTATGATAATTTTGGTTTCAAGTTCCCTGTACTTTTAGGTAAAAATTAGTGTTATAATAGCAGTAATAACTTGACAATAAATGAAGAAACCTCTGCTCAAATGCACTTCTAAAAAAATAAGCAAAACCACATCAAATCAGTGTTTGAAGCTTGGAGTAGGAAGTGTGTTAAAGATATGAATATAGATAATATAGAGGAGTCTACTCTATGTACATCTAGCCATACACACAGTGTCATTACCACATCCTAACAGAAGAGGGAGGTAAAGATAATAAAATCAAATCAAAATTTAATTTCCCTAGTAAATAGAGGTAAAGGGAAAAAGATGAAAAAAGTTTAGTTATTTCACAAAACCCCCACAATAATAACAATTCAAGAGTGAAACCACGTGATCCTTAAAACTGTATATAGTTTTGAATCTGAACAGTTAAGGAAAAATAATGTAACTGCCATCAGTTCACAGACAAAAAGCAAACAGCATCTGAACAATCAGAATATGATTTTATACATAAATGTAGGTAAAACTGTGTTTGCTAAGTGACCTTAGGAAAGAGTCAAAACCAAATGGCTGTCATCTCCAGGCACCAAGGGCCATGTCCCACTCATCTTTGGAGATGGTAGACTGGGAACTGGAAGACAGAGGTGAGGGAAAGAGGAGGAAAACTCAGGAAAAGAAGAATCATTCTGTTCTACTACCAGAAACAGGGCACCACTTTTGGTTCCATCTGGTCTGGACAATGTGTCTGATCCCAGAGATTATTCCAGTAAGCAATTAATCTCCTTTTCTGTTAATTATTACATAAACTTGAGATGTATATTACATATTCCAAAAGCATTGTTAGCATCTTGTATTATTACTTCATGCTATCAGAAAGCCTATTTCGTTACTGGATGGGAAGACTTAAGTGTTAGTAACTAAAGTATTAGTAATTAAGTTACATTCTTTTAGTTTGGTTTAAGCCATTATGTTTATCATGAGTTTTGCTCTGAAAGCTGTTAAATATTTTTTTACTTATCCACAGATTGAGAATTCTGGCAGACTTTCACACAAACATGGAGACTTTCAAAATAACTAGAAAATATGGAAAATTTGGCTGGTCGCTTGTCTTCAAGATCTGTTCTGTATCCCTTGGTTAGTATGCTATCTCTGTCTACCAAACTAAAACAATACGAAAAATTGAGCAGTGTTGCAGTATCTCACAAAAATGAATTAGCAGTTTATTAATTATAAGAGGGACAAATTCAGTAACTAATTTGTGCTAAGAGTACAACAAATTTAATACCTGCTGTCAGGTTCTGTTGTTCTTGCAAGATTACAATTTTGGCTATTTGTGCTCTTAAAGTAGCTAGTTCATTCTCTAGAGCACTGATCTTCTGTAGAGCTTCTTCATTTGCAGTCACTGTGCTCCTGGGCACTAGTTCTTCTTCCAATGGGTTTTGTAAGGACATCTGTCTGCACAGGGACTTTCCAGAATGATGTAGTTCGCCTGAAACAGGCTGGGCTGGTTTTGACCAGCCTTCCGACCTGTAACAAAAATATCACAAAATTCCTTTTAAACAGGCCTTGTCATAGATAAAAAGTACTGTTACATGCAAACCAGGAATACAAGGTGAAGGCCTGACTTTAAAATTAGCTTTACACAAATCACTTCCACCAAGATACTATACAGCTTAGAGTAAATGAGGGCTTCCCATCCTTGCTGTTTCCATCACAAGCTGTACTTCTTTCCCCCTAGCCAGCTTTTTGTGGAACCCTTGATTTCAGAAGAAAAAAGGAATACATTCCACTTCACCCCCAATCTATTTCTCTACCTCCTACCTATTGTGGTTTTTTGTTGGAATTAAGACTTAAAGTTTTTTTTCCCCAAATGCTGCCANCAAGAAAATGCAACTATGCTTGCCTTCCTCTATTAACCACTGACGCATTACTGAGCATCTGCAGTCAAATAAGCACTTACAAAGGTTATATTCTCTGAAGACACCAACATTTTTAAAACGTTTCTCTCAATTATCTGAGCAACCCAATTTAGTTGAAGTCCCTGCTCATTGCAGGGGAGGTTGGATTAGATTACCGTTAAAGGTCTCTTCCAGCCAAACTATTCTGTATGATTTTATAAGTAAATAGATAAGGATTAATGGCAACAGATTATCATAAACATTGTAACTGCAAAATATGACCATGCACTTAACTCCTTAATTTCAATTCCAGAACTTCTCAAGCAAGACAGGATTCCATTATTTATTCAAATAAGAGAGTAAGAACAGTGGCTTTAGGGGTTAAGCTACTCTGGATGTGCATCATGTTAGACCTGCAGTTGTGCTAAATGTAAAGCAAGAGCCAAGATTTAAGGCTAGAACAAGCCCTGTGCTCTGACCACCTCAATCTTGGATTAGATTTGCATTTGAGTCTTCCACGACACTGACAGAAAACATCAGCACAACTTGCAGAAATTTGATCAAGCAGAATTGAATATGATCAAGGATGTTAAAATTCAGGTGTGTTATCTAGATGGGAATAGAGAGCAACTAAAGTTGAGAAGAGAGCAGGATGTTTCCCATAGCAGCCATTTCCCTGCTCTCCGTAAATAAGTGGAAATAGCCAGCGGTCACCTCACTCTTTTAAAAACTGCTGTCTAGAAACTCTTTAAAGGAGCAGAGTAGCTAAACAGACAACAAAGGGTATTTTCTGCTCAGTGCAGTAATGGTGTTTTAAGGAAATGTCTTGATTGGAATCTAACACTGTGTAAAAATATTATGCCTTTATTGTCACTACTGCTCTGACTAGGGGTAAGGGAAAAATGAGACTTCATTTAGTTGCTTTCTCTATAAAACTACATTTGCAGAAAGAAATTACATCTGCAAGACAGTTTACTGAATTATACAATGAATATACATTTAACTATGTGATCTTGTTGAAACAGGCTTTCAAAGAGCTAAAAAACACCTAATGCCTGCTAGCTCCACTATATAATACCGTGCACAGATGTAATAAATGGTGCACATTGAAATACTCATATTTGCTAAGTAATCCACTTACCACACTCCATTATAAGCTGTTTGCCTTAAAGTCACTATATATCTGCCAAATTATTTTAGTCCCCTCCCATACCCATCTGTCCCCCTTCCCTGCTTCACACACAGACTTCTCAGCCAATACGCAAATCCTACATCTTTCGTAACAGGTTCTTTGAAGCACCGAAGAGCTATTCTCCCTGTTGTCTCCATTAAACATGATAGCTTTACAGTTCAATCTTTAAACAAAATGTTTCTGTGCAAGCAAAAGCAGTAGTG